>JAFEMH010002423.1:0-342922 GCA_022495995.1 Adenophora triphylla var. japonica
TAAATTGGATGATGATATTAAACTTACTCCTAGCGTTAAGATAGGAAATTGTTCGTATTCACGTCCCATTTTCTCATCTAAAACTCCGCTTCCCACCTTCAAAAGCTATTCCCAAAGAAAATTTTCAGAAAAAGGTGGTGGAAAGAGGTTTCTCCTACGGAACATGAAAAGATGTTCAAGGAAGCCGAATGGTGATCCATCAATTCTCAAATCTTAAGAAAGCCTTAAGCTTAGCTCATGATGAACTTAATCTATGCAAGACGGAGAAAACCGTGATGAGGTCTCGAAATTTCTAATCTTAAGGACCAAATCAAACAGATGACTCCTCTTGCTGATCAAAACCGCATCCTTGAAACTAAGGTTGCTGCACTTCAACTCAGAATGATGACTTGGTAACCCAAATCGACGATCACAAAAGATTATTGATTCGTGGCTCAAGTCTCAATCCACCAAGGATAAAATCATTGACTTCCAAGTTCCTCCCGGAACTAAGGATGGTCTAGGGCCTGATCCGAGGAAGAGGAGAAGTGTGCATCCTCGAGTGAAAAGGATGAGGAAATTTTGGAACTAACTAAAGAAATTCCCAAGGAAGCATGCTAAAGGAAAGGGTAAAGGAAGACAAGTAAATTATGTCTACCCTAAAGGAAAGCAATATGGGAAGAATTTCGTGTTAAAACCTAAGAATTCTGTGGAAGCACCGAAGAGGAAATGGCTTATGGAATTGGTAGAATCCCCGCTCCAACCGCTTCGGTGGAAAAGGCGGTTCTCGTTAACTCGTGTCCGACCGCGCTTCTTCGACCGCTCCTCCCGCCTTCAAAAGCAGGAATAGCGTTCCTGTAAATACGTGGTCAAACCAAAGCCTGTTCCCTTTCAGTATCACCTGAATGTTAGCCGGAACCGCTCCTCCCAAACCGCTTCCTTGTCCAAAACCGCATGCAACTCCTAAGAAGAGTAAGGAGTTAGTAAAACCTCATGAAGCTTGTAGCTATTACAAATGTTCTGTGTGTGATGGTTTAGGTCACAAGGCCGCAGAATGCCTTTTGCGGTTCACATCCAATGCCAGAAGAGCAAACCTCCTTCGTCAAACAATGTGTGGGTCGTAAAGCGGTTGCTAACTTCAGACCCAAGGAATAAAGGGGGACCTCGTTCTTAATGTTTACATTTCAGGTCCTCTCGCTTCATGGCCGGTCACTCCAAGGATAATGAATGGTATCTTCGACAAAGGGTCGCTCAAGACATATGACTCGGAGATAGATCATTACTTGAAGATGTCGTTGAAGCAAGTGGTCCATCCGTAACCTTTGGTGATAACAACAAAGGCAAGACCATTGGATATGGTGTGATAAGGAGAGGAAACCTAACTATTGAGAAGGTTTCTCTTGTCGATGGACTCAAGCACAACCTCCTTTCAATTTCTCAATTTTGCGACAAAGGAATGCTTTGCAACTTCACGTCATCAAATTGCTTTATCAAAGATAGCATTTCCGGCCACCCTACTCACAGTGGATTCGTAAGAGTAATATTTACATTATTGATCTAAATTCCGCATGTAGTATTACTAATCTCTCGTTTTGTAGCTAAGAATGTGAGCGAAAATAGTTGGCTATGGCACAAGAGGTTGAGCCACTTGAACTTCAAGTATCTTGCAAAGATTGGTAGGGAAAACCTCGTTCGTGGTTTACCCAAAGTGGCCGACCACCATCCAGAAATGCAAGGCATGCCACTGTAAGGCCCGCGCTGCCTTTCACCAAAGAAGACCGCTCCATCAACTTCAAGATGCTTACAATCGCTTCACATAGATTTGTTTGGACCCGTAACCACCGCCAAAGATTGGAGGAAATAGATATACCTTAGTGGTGGTGGATGATTACTCAAGATATACGTGGGTTGAGATGATGATTTCCAAAGATGATCGCTATGAGATTCTCACCGCACTTTTAGTACGGCTCCAAACTCAAAAAGAAGACTGACATCGTTAGTGTTCGATCGTATAATGGAACAGTAATTCAAGAACAACGGTGTTGCTCAAGACATTGTGATGACCATGGGATTGATCACAATTTTTCCATACCGGTGTTCCACAACAAAATGGGGTTGTGGAAAGGAAGAATAGGACGTTGATTGAGGCCGGAAAGACAATGATATCTCAAGCGAAGCTACCTCGCATTTTTGGGCCGAAGCAATCAATACCGCATGCTTCACTCAACCGCTCCCTCATCAACAAAACCTATAATAAGACTCCCTATGAGCTTTGGCGAGGAAGAACCCCAACATTGCATTCTTCAAGATCTTTGGCCGCAAATGCTTTGTCCTCTACAACTAAGAGAAAATAGAGGTAAATTCGGAGCCAAGGCCGACGAAGGTATTTTTGTTGGGTATGCTAAACATTCTAAAGCTTTTCGTGTTTTCAATAAAAACTAGTTTAAAAATAGTAGAGTCTCGTCCATGTTACTTTTGATGAGCATTCTCTCCTTGAGCCACATTTGGCTCCAAATGTTGCCGATGATTTTGTTGAGCATAATGAACCAGGTGAATCCATCTCAAACCGCACCCGAACCTCAACCTCAAAATCCAGCACCCTCAACTGAAATTCCCAAAACCGCAATTTTGAAACCGCACCTGAAGATCCCTCTCCGCATGCAACTCCAAGGGAAGAAGAAGTTGAGAATTCCCTATCCAAAGCTTATAGAACCTCTTCGTCAACTAACCTTCCATGACTTCGCTCAAGGATCTAACGATGTTCCAATTGAAGATCTTCAAGAAACCTCACCCAACCAGACTTACCCCTGAGGTTCGTGAAGTCGCTAGCCACCCTCACAAATGTGATTGGTGATCTGTTTTCCTGTTCAAACAAGGAGATCAAATTATGATGAGCATACTTCTCTTTATCTCAAGTTGAACCCAAGAAGATTGATGAAGCACTCCAAGATTCAAGTTGGGTCGTTGCTATGCAAGAAGAACTCAACCAGCTTTGAAAGATGCAAGGTCTGACTTTGGTGCCTAGACCTCGTGATCAAGGAGTGATAGGAACTAAGTGGGTATTTAGGAATAAGATGGATGAGAATGGAAGCATCACTAGGAATAAAGCAAGGTTGGTTGCACAAGGATATAGGCAAGAAGAAGGAATTGATTATGATGAAACCTTTGCTCCAGCTTGCAAGATTGGAAGCTATCAGTAATCTTCTTAGCCTACGCCTCTTTCAAGCGTTTCAAGTTATATCAAATGGACGTAAAGAGTGCATTCCTCAACGGCGAACCGCAAGAGACCGTGTATGTTGCCCAACCTCCGGATTTGAAGACTCCAAATTTCCCAATCATGTCTACAAACTCCAAAAAGCTTTGTATGGACTTAAGCAAGCTCCAAGGGCATGGTATGAGACTCTTTCTAAATTTTTACTAGAAAAGGGATTTAAACGTGGTAAAATTGATACAACTCTTTTTATTGCCAAATATAATGAGCATACTTTACTTGTTCAAATTTATGTCGATGATATTATTTTTGGTTCTACTAATGAGTTACTTTGTAAGCGTTTCGAAAAGCTAATGAAAAGCAAGTTTGAGATGAGCATGATGGGAGAATTAACTTTCTTCCTCGGGCTTCAAATCAAGCAATGCGAAGAAGGTATTTTCCTCCAAGCCAAGTACACCAAGGAGTTGATAAAGAAGTTTGATTAGAAAATGCTAAAGCATATGATACTCCTATGGCCACCGGCAATAAGCTAGATAAGGATCTCAAAGGTAAGAAAGTTGATCAAACTTTATATCGAGGTATGATCGGCTCATTACTTTACTTAACCGCTAGTAGGCCAGATATCATGTTTAGTGTCTCGTGTATGTGCTCGCTATCGCGCATCCTAGAGAAGCACATCTTATTGCTGCCAAGCGTATAATTCGCTATTTATCCGGAACCACTAACCTTGGACTTTGGTATTCCAAAGATTCGAACTTCGATCTTGTAGGTTATTCGTATGCAGATTATGCAGCTTGTACTATTGACAGAAAAGCACTAGCGGTACTTGTCATTTCCTGAATAGACTAGTTGCTTGGGCCAGCAAGAAGCAAGCTTCGGGCCAAAGCCACAACCACGTAGGCCGAGTATATTGTCACGGTAGTTGTTGCCTGTCAAATCCTTTCGATGAAGCAAATAGCTTGGTGGACTATGGAATCCATGAAGGAATTGCCCCATCATGTGTGACAACACTTCAACTATTTCGGCTTCCAACAACCCCGTCATGCATTCCAAGACCAAGCATATTGATATCAAGTATCATTTCCTCAAAGACCATGTGGAGAAGAGGAATATCCATTTAGAGTACGGGGACAGACAACCGCATTGCCGATATCCTCACAAAGGCTCTTGACTCCAAGAGGTTTTCATTCCTTAGAGGAGAAATGGGTATGCTTGAACTTAAATAAATTCCATTCTTTTTATTAACTAACTTGGGTGTTGAGTATAGTTTCCAAGCCATGTTGAAACCGCGTGCATCAAACCGCAAGGATGTCCAACCGCACTGCAGCCCAACCGCTTCACTCAAACCGCATGCCGCAGCCAACCGCTGACCTCAACCGCGTTTCAACTTGGAGTATTTTCTAACTTTTACTTATTTAAAAAAAAAAAAAAAAAAAAAAAAAAAACTGTTCAACTTCTTTTTATTTATTTTTCATTCTTCTTTTTTCTTTTTAAGGGTTTATTTGCAAATGTTTTCCCACGAAAATTTAAATTTTGAGAGCATTCAATGCAAAGGGAACATTAGCATTAAATGGCCTTCATGTCACCCGTCATTGGTTGATGGGATGAAGCCGAAAGTGGTGCTATTTTGCAATGATTCACCGAGTTGGTGAAGCTAATGTGTCCTTTCAACCGCCAAACCCTACTCCTTTCCTATAAATAGAAGACATACCTTACCTTTTCAAACTTTTCAACCGTCTTCTCTGTGTATCCGTACTATCTCGTCGAAATTTTCCAAAAACATTCTTCATAACTTCATAAAATTCTAAGTCTTTCTTCATCAATGGCACCCAAACCCATTGAAGATATGGTATGGTTTCGAACTTTAAACTCTTTTTATCTTCTCGCAAATCATACATGCTATAGAACCTGCTTTCGCCATTGATGAACTTGAAAAGCTTCGAACAACCATAACCGATTTTTCTTCATATATGCTTCATTTGTTGATTATTTTTGATGAAATTTGTTAGGCTTTGTTCGAATCTTGCCTAGATTAAGAATATATGCTTTATTTCATGATCTACACATGTTTTGGGTACCGATTTTGAATTTTAAACTTCTTTAGTTTCGAAACCCACTTTATGATTTCTTCATTTTCCGGGTGATTCGAGTAAAGTAGATGTTTTTATTGTTATATTATGAATCTATCGCTTCAATGTGATCATTTTGACATGTTATTTGATCATTTTGGTTAACATTTTTCAAAATCTTGTTCTTGGTGTTCTTCGTGTTCTTCATGCACTCAAGTAACTGTTCATCGTGCTTTTTCGTAAAATTCTTATGTTTTGGCTTGACCTAATTTTTAAACTCGTTTTTCCATACTTAGAAAATTTCGAAAATTTTACTTTGTTACATGTTTAAACCGCATGCCTTTGAACCGCTTTATTCAAAACCGCATGCTATGTTTTGAAACCGCACTTATAATTGCTTAATTCTTGTTTCAAAACCGCATCCCCGAACCGCATATCTTTTCACTTCTAAACCGCATGCCGAAACCGCATATACATTTTCAAACCGCATGCTAGAAAATTACATAAGTTTTACTAAGTATATAGGCCGGACACCATAACCTTCCTCTCTAAGCACCGCTTGCAAGCTGGGATAACCTTGGATTACAATGCCACGTACTAAGTATATACTTTTGTGTTTTTCTCATTTGATTCCTACTCGTGTTCACAGCTTTCCTTGTGGTTGGAAATTCTCATTTCCAAAACCGCACTATTGCCAACCGCATGTGTGCCCCAACCGCTCGTGAACTGTGATTTTCCTAAAGTATTCTAACTTGTGTGTTTTCTTTGTAGAATACCAAGTACTTTCTACTGTGTTCGGGAAATCAATGAACCCGAAGTTGCGGTCCGATGCTCTTGGAAGGGAGATGATTAGGAAGATGCAAGCTTCTCGAATCCTTCCCCTCTTCAACAAACAACAAACCTTTACCATCCTCTCTATTCATTGATCAATTCTATCGCACCGCAGCCAAGGGAGCGACCGAGCTTTCAGATGGAACCAAGATACCCAAATTTAGTGGGAATTGTTGAAGGGTTTAAGGTCTCACTGACTACTTGGACATCGAAGCACCTTCGATTTCCATGTGTCTCGGTGCTCCAGCTTGAAGTGTCCCAAGAGGTTCGTGATGCTACCGCTCAACTCTTACCGGAACCCCGGCTTCTTTAACCGGCAACTACAAGAAGATAGCTAGGAAAGAGTTTGGAGAGATGATGAGTCATTTATGTTACTTAGTAGGGAAGTCTCGTGTGTGGGAAGACAGAAACCACAACAACTTCACCTCTTCTCACGCGTATTGCTGTGCCATATACAACGGAATGAAGCTCCATTGGCCCAAAATCTTGATGAAAGAGCCGGCCGCCAGATTGATGCCTACCAATTGAAGACCAAGGATGTGCATACCGTGTGGAGACCGTTTGGTAGATCGCTAACCGCCATCTTTGGCAACTATCAAGCACTTGGAAGATATGAAGACAACCACTCCCGATATCTCGCTATCATTGGGGAGTTGAAGAATCTTTTGGGCTCAAGGCTTGCCACTCCTTCGCATTCTCTTTTGGAAATGAAGACTACAAGGCTCGTATGATGCCGATACCTTTCAACCCAAGGAACATTATGTGGAGATGACTCCAATGACCGCATCAAAAGCCATTGGCAAAGCTATCAAAAAGGTCTCAAGGAAAAGAAAAGCACCCGCGTAACCCCTTCTTAAGCCAACTTCAACCGCGCCAACCCAACCGCGTGGTTCACCCGGCTGCAGCCTAAGCCGAGAAAAAGCCAAGGAAAGGGAAAGAGAAGATGACCCTTCGATGAAGTGGTTGAAGAAGAAGAAGAAGAGGAGGATGCTACAATTCCTCCATTGATTGCCAAGGCCAAGAAGGCAAAAGAAACTCAGCCGAGCTAGCCAAAATGATCGATGAGGAGTTAGCCGCTTACTATGAAGCCGAAATTGAGAGGATAAAGAAGAAGCAAGCCGAGAAGGGTGCCGCCTCAGAAAACCAAGGATCCTATTCCCCAACCGCCACCTTTCTCAACCGCCCCAAACCAAACCGCTTGCCCAAACCCCACCTCAATCTCCTATCCTCTCCCATCATTCCTCACCAAGCCAAAACTCTATCACCAAAACCGCTTTCTCCTCCACAACCACAAAGAGCCGCAACCGCTCGTGGGGAGACACAAAAGAGGGTCAAACACTTAGCCCAAAAGAAGACCCCAACCAAAGGCCCCAAGCGGTTTCTTCAAAGAGTCAGAAATCAACCTTCCCCTTCTCCATCCCCTTCTAAATCCTCTTCCTACTCCACTTCACATACACCGTCCCAATCCCCTTCTAAATCTCATTCTTCCTCCTATCAATCCAAATCACCAACTCCCTCACCTCAGAAAACAAACCGCTCCCCATCTATCCAAAATTCAAACCGCGCCCAATCACCACCTTACTCACATCACACCCCAGCCATCTCAATCTCCAACCTTAACCGCGACAGAACTCCTTCCCCAAACCGCATCAATACTCCTCCTCCTGCAAATTCACCACCTCAAAAATCCCATACTCCTGACCGCCTTCCTACTCCGCCTCATCAAACCTCACCCATTCCTGAAACAGCACCCACTCAACCGCAAAGAACCCCTCCTGTTTCTGTCCATACCGCCCATACAAGTTCCTCCTCTGATTCTAACCCCATAACTTCTGAAATTCCAACCACCAACATTCCACCCTCAACCGCACCTACCTCAACCGCTCCTATCTCAACCGCACCAATCCCCTCTTTACCTATCCCAACCGCTTCTATCCCTTTACCCCAAACACAACAAATTCCTCCCTCAACAATTTCACCTTATACACCCTCGCGCACCGCCTTTTTCAAACCCTCCTTCAACCCATTTCCCAAACCGCACCTCCAACACAATCTCAACCGCTTCCCTCAATTACCCAAATTCCTTCAACTCCAACCGCACCCTCAGATTACTCCCAAATTCTTTCAACCCTTAATCTTATCCAAGGCCAACTTCTCTTAAACCAAGGCCACATGATCAAGCTAACCGCTTCAAATGCCGCTCTTGAGGCCTCCAATAATTCCCTAACCGCTTCCAACCAAACCCTTCTAGCCAAGGTGGATGCTCAAGCCCTAGAATTGGCAAATCTTAAAGCCTTTTTGATTGATACCATTAAGGGGGAGAGAAGTTCCTCTATCCAAACCGAAGCCGTTAAAACCGCAGCCTACAGAGTGTTTTCGTGGCTTTAAAGAAGATCTTGCCCGAGGAGTGCTCGGTGCCACGGGTGATGCCGTTTTCAAAAACCCAACTTCATGAAATGCTCACAAATCTTTCCAGTGAGTTTGTCACTTCCACCAACTTCGCACCGATAGCTTTCATGAAGACCCTCCAAGAAACCCAACCGCAAAGCAAGCTTCAACCTCGCCCGCTCCTTCCCAAACCGCTCTAGATGACTTGCGGTGAAAATTTTTACCGAACCGGACTCCCTTAAAGATAGAATAAATGTTGATCTCAACATAGTGGGAGACAGTATTCAAAGAGCAAGTAAGGAATTTTGATGATGACATTTCCTTCAGTATTTGAGAACCTCAAAGCAGCTTCAACCTCAAGCTAGACAACTCCATCAAGGAATTGAAGTCCAACCCGAATGTGACCTGTTGATCGGGAACCGCTTAGAGATGCTCTCTACTCAAACAAGAGCCATTCAGATGAGATCTTCACATTCTACAATTCCTTGAAGGCTCGCATTGAAGGATTCACTACTCGATCAAGGAAAGTGTTGATGGAAACACTAGATCTGTTGATGCCGTTGGAACCGCCGCCGCTGATTCTCAGAACCGCACTACTGACCGCTGAGACTACTCGCTAGACAGCCGAAGATCTCGTGAGCCCTCGTAAGAAATATCGAGGTGAAAGCTCACCTTCGTACCTTCAACCGCAGCTGCCCCAAAGAAGAAGTCAATCAACCAAGAGAGCAAGCACGCCATCAACATCAACCGCGCCATCATCAACCGCATCATCAATCGCGTCAGCATTAGGATTTCTCATTTTGTAATTCCTTTATCCTTTTTGCTGAACTCCTTCTTTTTTTGTTTTGTTGGACCACACTCCATGTAATTTTTGTCCAACTTTCTTTTGTTTTTGAAACCTTTGTATTTTGCTTCTCTACCATTGTAAGTGTAACCACATTGGTAGTAATGAAAAATGCATCATTGGTTCCAAAACCTTGTTCATATCAAACTGCTTGTTTGTAGAACAATGAAACCTCTTATGGTTTATAAACTCATTCAAATATTTTCTAACTTAAAATCACTATTTTGAATTGATGTTTAAACTTTCGCTTGAACCGCACTTTGAACTTAAACTCACAATTTCTTAAGTGCACTGAATGCATTTCTATACTTTCCACATTGTAAGTTTTCATCTTTTAGAAAGTATAGAAATCTATAGCTTAAGCTAAAGTGTGTGCATTGACTTGGGACATGAATTACCATGTTAATTCTTATGGACATGTTCTTACCAAGTACAATGTTTGCTTTTGTTATAGTAGGTAATGGCATCAATCAAATAGGGGGAGATTGTTGGGTATGCATGTTTTAACCCTCCTATTTTGTATTTGATTTGATTGATACCATAACCTCCTGTCTATTTTAAGGACTTTAGGACCCTATGTAATGAAGCTTAGACTTCAATTTTTTAGCTAAGTCCATTTTATAGAATAGGTTAATCTTAGGCTTGAAGACTGCTCAAGACTCATTGGAAGCAAGGTTGCGAGATCCCGAGTATTCAAAACCGCTACATGAACCGCACTTGTAAACCGCAAGTGTAGTTCTACCTTGAATCTTGCCTATTGAACCAACCGCATGCAACCGCCCTTGAACCGCACTGTGCAGCTTCATGTGCAACCGCATCCATGCAACCTCCCGGTGTAGCAAAACCGCTCATTCCTAACCGCGTCTCACCAACCGCATCCAATGATTGGCTACTTGAAGTGAACAACTTTTTATCCGTTGGAATCCACGTCGCAATATCAAAAGTCAACCACCATATCTTGTCACGTGATTAAATGTCGAAAAGATCTCGCAAGGATCTTGAAAAGGTGACAGTGTCCTAACCTCATTGCTTGCAATGAGCCCGATCGCCTTTATCTCGCAGCAGCACTGTACTAAAGGACAAAAGTGGTTTCGTGGACCAATAGGATTGCATCAAGTACCGTCCTTCAACAATGTATCCAACGGCTAGTTTCTTGATGCTTGGGTATAAATACCCCCAATCTTCACCATTTGAAGATTGCTTGAAAAATTGAGAAGTGCCGTGTTCATAGAAGCCGAAGCTCGCCCGTAAATTATTCAACCCTTTGAATCTTCATCTTCATACTTCAAGAAATATTCCTAGCCCGTAAATCAAGCCTTAACACATTCAAGAATCATTGAGCTCTACATCTCACATTTAAAGAGCCTTGATCTTGTTTCTCACACACACACCTCTCTTGTCTAAACACATAGTTTATTCATTTGAGATACACTGGTTATAGTTTTGGATTTGTTCTTCATAGAAAAGATTTTATTGTACTTTGTAATCTCACAATACTCAATATAAAATCTCTCTTAGAAATCCAAGATTAACCATCTTGGTAGTGGACGTAGATCGTTTATCGATTGAACCACTCCAAATAGCGTGTTCTTACTTTCTGCATTTATATTTCTTGTGCTTGCTAATTATTTATCTTTGTCTCTGTTTGATCTTTATTTAGCTATCCATTATTGTGAAATAGTGTTTGGAGTTAACAAAGTCAAAACCACACGTGTTTGTAAAACTGCTCTTCCCAAAACCGCACCACCAAAACCGCATTTTACAAACCGCCTCTCAAAACCGCTTTACACTCTATTATTCCCGTGCATTTTACACTATCACTTGCAGTCTATTATCAACTGCAAGAGGATTTTGTAAGCAAGAGGTTCAGTCTTTAAAAGAGGGCGAAAAATTTTAAACAGCTATTCACCCCCCCTCTAGCTGTATTTTCACCCTTGTTGCCACCTTTGGGACCAACAGGGAGCGATACAGGAAGGTTAATGGTTTCCACCTATATACCGAGTATCGTCTTCATTTTTTTTTAAAAAAAAAAAAACAAAAGTTTTTCAATTTAAGATCCCCAGCGGAGTCGCCACTGAATGAACGCTCGCCCGAAAAATAAAAATGAAATCATTTCTTTAGAGTGAGGAAATTTTCGTTAATGAAAAGTTTTCCGGTTTTTGGGAGTCGCCACGCCGTTTTTTGAGGAAAACATTGAAAAACCTATTTTTAAAAGAGATATTGTGGGTTCAGGAGTCTGGTTACGTGTTTGGGAAGAACTTGAGAGTTTACCCAACACGCCTCTTTCGAGACTTTCAATCAACATTGGACAATTATGGACATTCGAAATGTGTGTGCGATGTGTGTCAACAAGTAAGGCATGCAACTTTGAAGTTTCATTAATGGTATGGGGACTGGATACAACTTGTGAGCCATGATAGGGGGCCACACCCTTTTACATATGATGATTTTCATCACAAGGCAGAAGGCTGTGACAATCTGCTCAGGAAGCTCTGATGTCGTCCGACACGGGACTTCCCATGAAGGGGATGTCGGACGACATAATGCCTCATGGTCAGATTGTCTTTTACAATGACCAAGCTATTCTGGAACTGGATCAACATTATTTCACCCATTGAAGACACTATTTAGTGGTCTAAGTTCAGTTTGGGTTTGATAGGAGTGAGCAAAGCCATGATTGACTTTTAATGATACGGATGTCATATGACATAGAACATCCGAAGCTGTCTATGTCATATGGCAAACCGCCTCCATCAATAGATAGCACCCAAACAGACCTTAGGCACTCCAAATAGTGGCTTATGAGCCAAGAAATACTTGGGCAAGCTTTGAGTTACAAAAGGGGATCAAATCTGACAGATCTGAAGTCCAAGAAAGACTTTATAGCCTTCTGAGAGCTCTATGTCGTATGACACAGGATCTCCAAAGAGTCCTGTGTCATCCGACAAGAGTGGCCTATTTCAGTGCCCTTCAGTCTGTTTGATTTCTCCTTTGTTCTCAAAGCAAACCAAGTAATTTTATTAACTGTAAGCAGTAAAATATTACTATTATGTGAGTATTATGGGAGGATCACATGGCTTTAGTGGCCAAATGTGATAAATCACATGTTTATGGCCACTTTTATGTAGCCATCACCTCCTAACTCAATGGAAATAAGCAAAGATCTAAATTTTATTGATGCTAATGTCACCAAATGTCCAGATCTAAGGTGGGGAGAAGTGAATATTGAAGATCCACCTCTCCACCACCTTTATCATGCAAAAAACCCAATATTTCACATAATATCTAAGCAAATGAGCATGCAAGGTGATATGAGTGTATGAAAGACTTTATTAAAGAGAAAAAGGGTTTAGTGGCTACCTATTGTAGTCCACAAGGTAAGATCACCAGTAGTATGGTGTCTACCCCTTCAACACACCAACAAAGGAACCTCTTCTTTGGGTCTTGGCTTTGGTGTATGTGTGTGTGTGAGGAGGGAGGTGAGTGTGTGTGTATGAGAGAGAGAGAGAGAGACTCTATTTTTCCAGAGTATCCCCTATTTTACTGATATCCTCCCTTAACTCTCCCAAAATCCTCCTTTAAAATGATCAGCCATGCTTTGTATTTATAGGCAGGCTGATGGGAAGACCTATGTCGTCCGACAGAGGCAGTTAAACCGCCTTAGTGTCGTCCTATGTCGGACGACAGCGTACATCATTTTGGCACAGTTGGGCCGAATGGATGGCAGGCCCAATGGGTTGAATGGGCTGCTGGATAATTGGACTTAATTTGCTTCTTTAGCAATTATATGAGCCCAAAATCAATTAAAAGTGGACCCAAAACATGAGTTCGGGTCGGGGTACTCACAAACCTCCGAACTCATTTTCTCTAATTTTAGGCTTTTTTCAAAGTTTTGGCCCTTAAACTAAAAACGGCGTGGCGACTCCGAAAAAAAAATGATTTTCGCGAAAAGAAAAATCGGGCATCATCACACTCGGGAGGTTCCAGCTCCATCAAGACCATAGTCGACACGCGACCTCTTCTTAAGCTGATTCAGAGGAAAGGCATCCTCATCATCTTCTCGCTTGGCATCCTCGAGCACCAAGTCAACAAAATTAAGGGGGTCTGTCCCAGCTGATTCATGCTGGGGTTCGGAGCCCGAAGCTAGCTCGGTCAAAGTGTCGACCTCCCCCTCTGCCCCTACTACTTGAACTTGGGGGGGGGGGGGCTACTCGATTGGCTCTACTGGCCCAGTCCCATCGATGGGGACCATCCCAACGCCAGCCTTGGGGAGCAAGGTGTTTCTGTCCTCAGCCTCCTTCTCACGGCTGGCACGGGTATTGGCAACTCTGTTTGCTTTCCTATTCTCCTTTTGTCTCCCAGACCGACTATACGATTCATGTTGTTCTCTTGCTCGACGGTTAAAACTACACGATAAAAAAGGAAAAAGTTAGCAAAACAGATATGCGAGCAAAATATACGAGTTAAGGAAGAAAGCAAGTAAATACTAATCGCCATAAAGAAACACATTTCTGTAATGGCCCGACTTCTTTTTGCAGTAATGGCACTGGGACTCAAACCTCTCCCTCTCATGGATAACCCAATCTGGGTATCTCAAGCTACAAATTATTGGTACTAAAGGGGCTACCTCCCCATCTCCACCCAGCATCATGCCGGCTTGGATAAAAAAGTCTTTGTCCGACCCAAGAGCAGCCCAGCTAATGGTGCTCCTCCGAGCCACCAGCACCAATCTACAGTAGAGTTCTTTACTCCAATCCGGGCCCAGTAATCTTCCTCCTTCATTGAAGGCGAATCAGTTTCTGGCAAAGGGAACTCCCATCCCTTCCTACTCTCCACTAAAATCATATGGATATTCCACCCAGAAACTTTGTCGAGCAGATTGATGAAAAATTTTGGGGCCTTAACTTTGGCCGGGGTACTAATCCCAAAGGTCTTGTCATTCAGCACCACCTTAAAAAATCCCCTAAAGACGTGCATGCAAGGTTCATACCCTACAAACCTGCACACCATGGCGAAGCACACTAGCACCCTAACTGTATTGGCACCTAGTTGCATGGGGACAGCGGTCAAGCACTCTAGAAATTCGCAGATGAAGGGATCTAAGGGTAGGCGTAGGCCGGCCTCAAATTGGCCATAATAGAAAGCTACCTTGGCCAGATTCAGAACCCAATGCATCCAAGATTGGGCCTTCCTTTTCCTCTCAGTGAAGTGAGTTAGGTGAAATTCATCTCTGGGGACCTCAAAGAAGTCGTGCAAGATGTTGATTCTTGATTCTGCATTCTTCCTACCAATTGTTGGCCTGGGGGCCACATAACCTCTCTCATTGAGGCATGGGAAGACCATCGAGCAAAACTCATTAACTATATTTCCGGAGGAGGAGCTCGACGAAGCAGAAGCAGGCGATCCTTGAGCTGCCATATCTACAGAAGACACAGTAAAAGGAATCAGTCCTAGTTGACGTATGTTTCGAACTACCTATGGGTGACCTAGATTCCCCTAGGAATGCTAACATTTCTCTAGGGAAGGGAGGTTTATTAGAATTGATATAGAAGATAATAAGGTGGTCGATCAGTTTGTTGAAGAGACGGAAGCAGACAATCCGTGGATCATCCGCCCATACTCTCTCCAGTCGAAAACCCTACCTCAGCATAAAACAAACCCCACCTATCTAAGATGGTAATACACTCCTCCCTTGTCAATTCCACCCATGGACCTTCTAACCTTTTGTAAACCCTAAGGTTTATGGAGTTGTATCCATACCTAACACCTAGCTCAAAGCAGAAGGTCCTAGCCCTGGCGGAATACAGACAGAAGTTTGAAATTAAACCTAAATACAGAGGAATTGAGGGATACCTTGATTAATTCGGAGAAGAAAGGATTCGAAGGTGAAGCAAAAGCTCGATTGCGCAAGAAATTTGATTTCGTTGCTTTTTGTTCTTGCTGAGTACTTGAGAAATTTGGGGTTTGTAACGTTTGAAAAGGACAAGGATTTCTCCTTTTATATGTCTCCAAAACCTTAACGGAATTGAAAAGGATAGGAGACACGACCGTTATTACGTCGGTTATTGCCCTGCATCGGTTCCCAAGACGGATGTCCAATCACCAGAATTGTACCATCATTACGGAAATTACGATGCATTAAATAGCGTGTCAGACCGTCGAAAATCAATAGTTGAGATTGACCTACATCTACTCAGTCGACCATCCAACAGCGAGCTGTGTAAGCTTACTTGAAACTTTTTATAACTTCATGGTCGACAAAGTCAACACAGAAAGTTGGGGGCCACTGAACGGAATAAAAGTGACGGGCCAGGCCCAACAAATGAAGCCCAACATTTTAGACATTACAAAGGCACTACCATAGAATGGGTCTGTCCAATTGCTACAACACCTACGGGCCCAACGGTAAAGATCAGTCGACCTAGCTCATTGTCCGACCATCCTTGGTCCCGACCTAGCTTCGTCCGACATACGATCATTTACTTGTACAATTTCTATCAAGCTAAGGCATAAAATTAGGTTGACTTCGAACACTCAAGCGACCTCGAACTATCAACACGTACGTCCATCTACGTCGTTATTTATAACCATCTCCTACATTCTCGGAGACATTTATACCCACAACATCTCCGTGATTCTAGGGATTTACTATAAATACCAGACAACATACAACGTTAAAAGGTAATGTCTTATTTGCTATTTTGAATATACGTTATTCATTTCAATTTATAAGCTCAATACAGCATATCTCATCATCACGCCGGAGGGTCTTAGCTGGTGACCACCCCGACAAGTCGTTTGTTCGTGGTTTCAGGTTACATTGGCTGGAGATCAACCTAATTGCTAGACTAAGGCTGATCTGGATCGTTTCCTGCGTCATCAAAAATAAAATTTTATAAAAGAAACATTTTTGATAAACTTATTTCACCCTTCAAATAAAAACTCTCTTTTTCTTTTACTAAGTGTACAAATGTAATTAAGTATTTTTTTTCCTTTTCTTTCTAACTCAGATCACCTCGATGAGAAATTAAATTCCTTCCATTCCAATCCCTTCCTTTCCATCTCTTTCTTTTTTCTTCCTTTAAAATTTGAGAGCACGCTCTTAATTTTTGAATCACTTCATTTTTTTGAACTATCATTCGAAATAAGGAAGTATTACCATGGGTTGTAATGTGCCCAAGACTAAAATTTATATGGGCCTTTGACTTAGGTTCATGCCCAATGAGCATTCTAAGAAAGATGTACCTCAGAAGTATTACCATTAGTGATGACAAAGAGTTGGGTTCGGGTCAGGTTTGGCCAAATTCGTACCCGACCCGTCAAAACAAATGAAGATACAATACCCGCCCGACCCGACGATCAGCTAGACGTGGCCGATTTGGTTAATCGGTGGTTCACGGTTACCGAACCGGCGGTTCAAACCTCCAAAATTCCCAATCGAAATCAAACCGGTTAACCGCTTTAGCCGGTTACGGTTTTACGGTTTACCGGTTAGACCGGTTTTTCGGTTAACCAGCTAACCGTTTTTAATTTTTTTTTTCTTTTTGAAATTAGGTTTTTAAAAGAAATTTTTAACAAAATTAGAAACAGTTGCGAAAAAAGTTAATTTTCTAACAGTTTTTGAATAAAAAAGTTAACTTTTTAACAGTTTCTGTTAAATTTTATACAGTTTCTTCTGTTAAATTTAACCCTTAAATGCCGGTTAAACCGGCGGTTTATCGGTTTCCCAAAAATCCAAACTGTAACCGAATCTCCATAAAACCGGTTTCGGTTAAACCGGTCCCCATTAACCGTGTTGACCGGTTTTGGACCGGCCAATTTGCCGGTCCGGTCCGATTTATGGCCACGTCTACGATCAGCAAATCTGAACCCGACCCGAATAAAATGTTTCTAGCATTCTTTTGGGCTTTGGGCCAAATATTCTCATTAGCTTAAACTTAACAATATAATTTTTTTCATATAAATTTGATATAAACAAAAAAATAACGTAATTAGGGATATGTGGAGGGATATAAAGATGAATCAATATATAAGGTTAATATGCGGGTCGGGCCGAGGCAGGTCTCAGATGACAAACCCGAACCCGAACTCGAACCCGAACCCGAACCCGAACCCGCTGAATTTTAAAAAGTTATTAGCAAACCCATCCCGCTCAGGACGGAATGATTCAGAAATGGGTCAGATTCAAAGAAATTGCCATCCCTAATTACTATGGGTTGTAATGTGCCTAAGACTAAAATTGATATGGCCTTTGACTTAGGTTCATGCCCAATGGGCATTCTAAGAAAGATGTATCTTAGGGATTGATGTAGCACGAGATATGAAATATTTTCATGTCTTTTGATATTTATTATTATTTTTAATATTATTATTAGTGATGTGATGTTTTTGTAGTAAGTTTATGAATTTTCGACTTGTTTACCAAGTTAAGCTTGCCCTAATTAATTGAATGTTGGTAGATTGATTCTGAATCAAGGATGACGGCTTCCGAAGCAGAGGATGACGACGACTTTCGTTTCATTGCACAAGAGTTGCAGATGCATTCCTAAATGACACGGTTGAAAAATCCATTTTTCCCATTGATTAGAAAAAATTGTTTCTTCACAAAACAACTCAATAATTAATAATATATACTCCCTCCGTCTCGGAAAACTTTATCCCTTTACTATTGAGAATGAAAAATAAGAAATAATGTTATTAAAGTATGTGTTGTGAGTGAGAGGAGAGAGAATGAATGGAGAGAATAGTAAATTTGAAAAATGTTGTGAGTGAAAGGAGAGAGAATGAGTAAAGAGAATAGTAAAAATTTTTTCCTTTTTAGGAAAATGGGACTTTAAAGTGAGACGCTCAAAATAATAAAAGGGATAATATTTTATGGGACAGAGGGAGTAAATTGTAAAATTTCATTTTAGGGTATCCCACTTATAATTGCACAAACCCAAAAATTAAAGCTTTATAGTATAATTTTTAATATGTAGGACTCTTTGTCATATTCATACCACCTATATTATATTTACTACTAGCAAGTGCTCGTGTTTAAAGTCACGTGATTTTTTTTTTAAAAAAAAATTCTTTTATTAAAAAAAAAAAAAGCCAAGTATGTCGTACGACATACTTAGTTATGAGGGCAAAATGGGAAAAGGACAAAAAAGTGAGGGCAAAATGGAAATTTTCGCATGTGACACTGTTCATTTCACTGTTCACAAGGCAGGTTGCATTTATACTATATATTTCTCATCTTACTTATAATTTTTACCCTATTATTTATGTCAAAATCTTATAAAACGCATTTTCCTTAATATTAAAAAAACGTGTTTTGATTTCCCCACTAGTGCAAGTGTTAGAGTAATAAAGTGTCAGTGTAAAGAGTGGCAATTCATGTATATTTAAGTGCAGTGTAAAAAGTGTCGGTGTTAGTGTAATAAAGTGCCAATGTAAAAAGTGACATTGCATGTATTATTAAATAACAGTGTTATTGTAAAAAGTGTCAGTGTTAGTGTAACAAATTGCCAGTGTAAAGAGTGACAGCTCATGTATTATTAAGTGTCATTGTAAAAAAGTGACAGTGTTAGTGTTAAAAAGTGTCAGTGTTAGTGTAAACAAATGTCAGTGCGAAGAGTGACATAACATGTATTATTAAGTGTCAGTATAAAATAATGTCAGTGTAGAGTAAAAAAGTGACATTATTAGTATAAAAAAGTATCAATGTGAATAATGACAATGCATGTATTATTAAGTGTCAGTGTAAAAATGGCTTTTCTGTAAAATTAAAAAAAAATGCATTTTTTATAAGATCAACTAATTATTTATACAGAACGCTTTTTTTTAATTTCCCTTTTTAAAGTTTATTTTTTCAATTTGAATTAGGACATGGATAATATTTTTATCTATTAATACCCCCCTAATGTGAATAACAACAAATTAATAGAAAATGAAAGTTGTTTATGAGGAAGAAGTTAAATTTTTCTTTGTATTGAAAGTAAAAAGTATCATTAAATGTGAAGATAATTTATTTGAAGATGAGTTGGGATTTTTGGGTGGCAGATTGAAAGTTGTCCACAAAATCTTGCTAACGAAATTAATTGACGATATTTATGATAACATCTGTAATGGACTCAATACACTCTAATTAAAAACAATAATAAAATTATTACATTTACAATTTTGTAAGCAAATTTTTGTAATTATTTTGTGTCCTTACTATTACCCAATTAGTATAGGGGAGAGAGAAAAATGTTGATTAAAAAGAAAGTGAAAAAAATATTTTAGAAAATTATAAAAGGTGATATTTGATTCTATTTTATAAACTTCAATTTCTTCGAGCAAGTCTTTATTTTTACTCTCTCTATTTTAAAATAAATATAAAAAAATAAATTTTCTCTTAATTAAATAGCAAATTTGAAAAATTATTGAACATTCATTTTAGAGATTTAAAAATGTTTGCATGCATACTTTCAGATAGAATAGCCTACTATGTGGATTTTATTTATTTTTTATTGAAATATATCTTGAAAAGTATTGATTAAAGTAGAAGTGAAATACTATTTGGTGGAAAAACTGTTGTCGATGGAGATAATAGTTCTTCAAGTGCTAAATCTACTACGAATGTTTTGTTTCAGGAAGTATTTCGAAATGTTTAAGTAGTATTTACACTTTGATCTTTCGATTTACTATTTCAGTACATGCATAACTATATATAATCGCCGTGCATCGCACAAATTTGCTGCTAGTTAATAGAAAATGAAAGTTGTCAATAGGGAGGAAGGAAGTATTATAATTTCAAGAAATAAATATTTGTAAGAATTTTAAATTGAATATTGCTTCCTCCATTTTAAAATAAATGATCATCTTGAATTAATAGAAAATTATATAATTTTTTTCTTGTTATTCACTTTTTTAATTTTAATTTTATTAAAATATAATGAAATAAGAAATTAAGAATAATTTTATTTAAAAAAGATTAACCATTTCTGAAAAAATGGGATTTAAAAAATGGTCTACTACTCCGTCCCAATAAGAGCTGCCCATTTTTTGGGCAGCACGCAAATTAAGGAATTGAGTGGGAAGTAAAAATGATGTTAGTGTAATTTGAAAATAGGAGAGAGAATGAGTGGAGAGAATAGTAAATTATAATGGTATTGTGAGTATTAAAATAATGGAGGAGAGAGAATGAGTGGAGGGAATAGTGAAGATTCCTTTGCCAAAAAAGAAAAGTGAAAGCTATTAACTGGACACCCAAAATGACAAAATGGGAAGCTACTATTGGGACGGAGGGAGTATATAAAACCGTTTTGACTTGACCAACTCTACTTTACACTCCATTCAGACAGCGAAATCCCCCACTAACGTTCGACTATTTTAAACCCCGTTTTTGTCTCATTATCCCTGCCACGTGTCTTCAAATCGAAGCGTTACTAGCACGCCAATCCCAGTCCAGTCCCCACACGCGTTTCCCTTATTTACTCCCACCCCCTCACTTTTTCTAATCCTTTTATTTTCTCTCTCTAACTTTTTTTCTCCTCTCGCCGGCCCCTCTCTCTCCGGTCACTCATTTCTCGGATTTTATCATCGGAAGTCGAATTGAAGATTCATTTCTAGGGTTCAGTCTGATTAATTTTGTACAACGCTTGAATAAAAGTTCGAATTTTTGTTTCAGATCTGCAAAAAAAAAAAGAGGCGACGTTTTCTTGAAGGGTTTGATTGTGGGGTTGTGAAATCATAGATGTCAACGGCTGGTTCTTCTCCGTCGTACTGGTGCTACAGGTGTAACAGATTCGTTAGGGTTCGGAACCACCACGATTCTCTCTCTTGCCCTAATTGTAACGGTGGGTTCATCGAGGAAATTGATAGTCACGCCCAATCCGCCCTTGCCGATTCTCGTCACCGCCGATTTCCCGCGGCAGCTATGTATATGGTCGGAAATGGGCCGACACCGGAACCAATTTCGAGTCCTGCGATTCATCGGACCCGAAGGAACGGTGGGGATCGGTCTCCATTCAATCCGGTTATCGTTCTACGTGGACCCGCCGACGGAGGTGGTACCGAAGCTGCTAGTGGTAGCCGCGGTGGCGAGGTTAGAGAGGAAGGCGCTGGATTTGAGTTGTATTACGATGATGGAGCCGGGTCTGGATTGAGACCGTTGCCGGCGAGTATGTCGGAGTTTTTGCTCGGATCCGGTTTTGATAGGTTGCTAGATCAATTGGCTCAGATCGAAGGCAATGGACTTGGCCAAATGAATAACCCACCGGCGTCAAAGGTAGCAATTGAGTCAATGCCAACGGTGGAAATTCTTGAACACCATATTGAAACGGAGTACCATTGCGCCGTCTGCAAAGAACCTTTTGAATTGAAAACAGAGGCCCGTGAAATGCCATGTAAGCATTTATACCATTCCGATTGCATTCTTCCTTGGCTTTCATTGCGCAATTCATGTCCGGTGTGTCGGCACGAATTGCCGACCGACAACAATAATAATCATAATAATCAAAACTCGATTGAGCCAAGTACAGTCCAAAATGAGGTGATCCCATCTGGAAATGAAGAGGAAACCGTTGGATTAACCATATGGAGGCTCCCTGGTGGTGGGTTTGCGGTGGGGAGGTTTTCCGGCGGTAGGAGAGGTGGGGAGAGAGAGCTTCCAGTTGTGTTTACAGAAATGGATGGTGGGTTTAATAACAATGGGGCACCAAGGAGGATTTCTTGGGCTTCTAGAGGGAATAATTCAAGACAAAGTGGTGGATTGAGGCGGGTTTTTGGCAACTTCTTTGCTTGCTTTGGAGGCTCGAGAGGAGGAAGAACATCATTGGGTTCAAGTTCCAGTTCTAGCTCTGATTCTAGAACAAGCAATAGAAGTAGATCATTGACTTCGGTTTTTAGCTTATCCTCAACTAGGCGCAGGAATTGGCCGTTCGAAATAAATAATGGAACACGAAGATGGTGAACAAATTTGGGGATTTTGTTGTCTTTTTTGATATAATATGAAGGGGTTTGCAGGCTGATCATTTTGGTTATTGTTAAACTGTAAATATCAAAAAATTGGGGGAATGAATGGAAGTTGTGGGATGGTAATGAATTGAATTCAGTGACAATGGATAGCGGTTCTTCGATTGTTACTGAGAGCGGAAGAAGAGAAAGAGAAAGCTAAGGGAACATGGCTCTGGAAGGGAAGGTGAGAAGGTACATGGCCTCTGTATGACAGTGTCTTTGGAATTATGATTGCCTGCAATTCTTTTTTTTTTATGCCTTTGTTATATTTCTCAGTTGTAGTTAGCTTAATTCGTTGTCTCTATATTCAGTCATTTTTTTCTCCAGAAACTTATAAGAGCAGTTTAACTTACTTAGATTGTTGCATTGGGCTACATGTTATGTCTTATTTTTGTTCTGCAATCTTCTTAGCAAGACGCACCACTTAGGTGGTGGCATATAATATACAATGAAATCCGATTTGAGAATGTGATTGGTAAGTTATTAGGAATGGTATTTTAAAGGTTTATCTTTAGGGCAGGGATGGAGTTCTCATGATTTGATAGGATTATCATCTTGAATATCATGAAGGCAGCAAAAAGTTGCGTCTTTCTTCATCTAATCTAATCTCATCGTAAATGTTATGTTTTATTCATCAAGGGCAAGATTATTTGAGTTACCAAAGAAGTCTATAAGTTCTTGTAGTTTCTGATGTTTTTAAGAGACCAAAATCTAAAAAAGACCTTCATTCTCTGCTAGTTAAGTTTGTATGCGTTGTTGCAGTATGCAAGCCTCTGTTAAGTTTACCCCAATACTGTGATTAGAATGCTATAATTGTTGAAAAATTAAGCGCCTTCCGGAAAATATTCCCTGTATTTGGTAAGGCGTGGTGTTACAGTTATGGTTAGTGGTGAAGCATTTTTACAACGTTGGCGAACAGCCTCTTGGCAATTGTTAGGGGAAGGCTCTAGCAAATGATTCCCTCTCCCAACCCCCGCTTGGCGCACCGGGGTTTGCTCTTGCTCTTTTAAAGAAAAGGTCTGGGCATTGTAAAACTGAGACTTTTACTGTAACAGCTGATTATTGTATCCGATTATTTAATGAAGCATGAAATTATAAGCAAGAGTGCGAATTTCAAGTTTCTTATGCAGCATGAGTGGATGAGATGGCAACTTTTGACTGGTGCAGAAAAGAAGCAAGAAAAAAGATGAACAGAGAGGCACCTTGGTTTTCCAGTCAGCACTGGGTGGGGGGAAGGGAAGGAGTGTGGAGGTCTTATGCAGCTTTGGGGATGTAATCTCAGATTAGATCAACCTAGAAATAGAACAATCTCTACCCAAGGGAAAGACTAGCTTCCTAGTGGAGTGTTATTTTATCTGTCATCATCTTTCTATTCTTGTTTTGTTTTTAGATAAATGTATTTTAAACAATAATTTAATTATTTTAATTAATATACTAATGTTTAATTTTTAATTTAGATGATTAAAATAACCTAAATTTGTTGCTAAAAAAACATTCATATTAACCAAATTAAACATAAAAAAATATTTCAAGATGAAAGAAGGGAAGAGCGGTTAAATCTCAAAAAGAAAAACGCATTTTTTCAACGGGTCAAGAGGGTTAAGAAAAACGTGTTTTTTAATCAGGTGAATCAGAACAACAATGGAATTTTTGTAAATAACTAACATTTCTTTTTAAAAGGCACGATGACATTTTTGTAAACAACTGAAACTTCGGGCGTATTGTCAGTGTCGATTACAAGGAGTGCCATTACATGTATGATGTATCTGACACTCAAAAACAATACCATTGACATTAAATTGGTATAGACAGTGTTAGTAGCAAGGAGTGTTAGTGTTACAAGGAGTGCGAGTGTATGTACCTGATATTCAAAAATACTAACACTAGTATTAGTAATAAGGAGTGTCGGTGAATATATTTTGATGAGTGCGACACGTGTGTTAAGAGTGTCAGCACATATATGAAAGAAATTACTCCCTCCGTCCCACAAAACATTACCCTTTTTACTATTTTGGGCGTCCCACTTTAAAGTTCCACTTTCCTAAAAAGGAAATTTTTTAATACTTCTTTATTCATGGGACCCACTTGTCATACTCACAACACTTTTCAAATTTACTATTCTCTCCACTCATTCTCTCTCCTCCTACTCACAACACCTACTTTAATAACATTATTCCTTATTTTCCGTTCTAAACAGTAAAGGGGTAAAGTTTTGCGGGACGGAGGGAGTATGTGTTAATGTAAGTAGTGACAGCAAGCAATGGAGTTAATGATCGGAAGATTCAGTTGATAACTTTCAATATTTATGAAAATGTCACGCACATATTTTTTTTAAAAATATATGTAATTTATAAAAAAAATCAACGATCCAATTTAGCCATGATTCAAAATACATTTTTTAATACTTATAAAATACACGTTTTCACAGGATTTTTTGAAATCTCAATTTGAAGTTCGGATAGTCATTTTTTACCTTTCCCAAATTATTCATTTGAGTTTTTAGAATCATCCGGACAGTCTTCTTCCGGTCGCATGACATTTTGATCTAACACTAGAGATGGACAAACGGGCGGCCCGACCCTTTGCCACAAACCCGCGGGAGAAACGGGTCCCATTTGTCCATCTCACCAAATGGGCCTAAACCCGGCCCGGTCCAAAATGCCCGTCCAAGCCTGCCCGTTTGACCCGAATCAGAAGATCCACGGGCTTAAACGGGTTTTCCATTTTTTTTTAGATCAGAAAAAGCTTGGAAAAAATAACTTAGTATTTAATAAGCTATTTTTTAAAATATAAAATAATCAATTAGACATAATAAAATTAGTTATTTTAGTATATAACAAAACGGTATCAACAAATAAAAATTATTAAAACTAAATTATTTTCTAAAAGGTATAAATTATACCTTTAAGAAAACAATTTAGTTTAGATAATTTTTATTTCTTGATAAAAAGCATATATTTCTTCTTTAAAAAATAAATTAAATGAGGTAATAATGTAATCAATTTAATAATATAAACTCTATGAATATTTATTTCATAATTTTTTGGAGGAATTTTCATTATTTTTAAATGATACAATTTAAAATTAAATAGTATTAAAATAAAAAGTTTTCAAATCTTCAAATGACATGGTTTAAAAATTTAACAAAGTTTTCAAATTTAACGAAGTCTTGAAAATAAATGAGTATTCAAATCTTCAAACTAATTATGGTTTTCAAATCTTAAAAGTCTTCAAAAAATTTAGATCTTCAATATTGTTATTGCTTCAAAGTCTTTGAATTTGTTGAATTATTATTATTTTTATTGTTATTATTATTATTGTTGTTGTTGTTGCTGTTGTTGTTGCTGTTGTTGTTGTTGTTGTTGTTGTTGTTGTTGCTGTTGTTGCTGTTGTTGTTGCTGTTGTTGTTGTTGTTGTTGTTGTTGTTGTTGTTGTTGTTGTTGTTGTTGTTGTTATTATTATTATATTATCCTCCTCGCAAAAACTCCTCGTTGTTATTGTCTTTTTCGAGTCTTTCATAATCATCGTCTTCAAGATCCAAGAATGTGCCTTGTTTTCTCAACTCCTCATCAGTCCAGTCCGCAATACAAATCAATCTCTCGATAAGAACGGGTTTGAGTTGGTTTCGCTTTGGCGTCACAACTTTTCCTGCAGCACTAAAAGCAGCCTTCGATGCTATAGTGTACACCGGATGGGTAAGTAGATCACGTGCCATCACCGAAAGAATATGATAAATATTAGCATGCGACTTCCACCATTGTAGGACATTTAAGTTTTCAAAACTTTCACCATCTAAAGGGTAATATAGGCTTTCAAGGTATTGGTGTAATTTATCTACACCACTTTGATAATCGGTACTAGATGAGGATGAAGTCTTTCTTTTGTCATGAAACCCCATCATTTTTTAAACATTTTTATTGCTCCACTCCATTTTCTTTCGGATGTTGTGTTTGGTCCATTTAGTGTTCTACAATAGTTGTCGAACAAACGATATAAGATTGTGTGAATTTCCCTTTTCTCTTGGACAAAGTGTTTACAGCATACGTGTTAAGCTCGGGCCTCGTGTTCTTATAAAATTTATCAAACAAGGCACATGATGCAGAACGGAAGCAATTTTTAAGCACACTCTGATTATGAAACGGTAAAGATAGAAAAAAAGAATTAAATAACAAAGTCTGGCTTTATACCAAGGCAACCGTAGGCGCACCTAGGTTTCTTGAGCGCACCCAAGGATTTGAATCACGCAGATTCAAAGAAGCAATTATTTGCTAAAAAAAGGTTTTATTAAACTCTCAAAATTATCAGTCAATCAATATATGTTACAATGAAAGGAAGGCATATTTATAGGCCTTCCAAATTACTCAACATTTTAACAGTCATATCTGTTATTAAAAACATCCGTATGAAAAGTCATGTCTCTTGGCAGTTGGTTGTTTTTTAACAGGCAAATAATTGCCCCAAATAACTGCCTAAATAACTGCCTTTTTTTGTCAGATCCTTGGCTGTGCACTATTATGAAATAATTCTAACTTCCTGCTGCTGGAAAAGAACATCATTTCTTAATTAATTACGCCAACTCCCAACTAGGCTCCATATTATCAAAGGCATCCCAAATCAGAGCTTGAGCCTTAGAAGCATCTTTTCCACGTCTTTTATATGTCTTGAGTGGCTGCTGCCACTTGTTTCTATCATCTCTCCCTTGGTTGAAAGAACTCGACTCCGACGAGTTAAAGGCTTGATACTGCTCATAAAGCTTAGGGTTAAGACGTTGAAACTCTTGATCAGTAATCCAAGTACATTCTGATAGTGGATGCCCCCTCCATTTGACAAGAAACTTCTGATAACCACCTCCTCGAGTTGAAACAAACTGATAATCAACAATATCTTCAATTTCTTCTGCCAATCTTGGAACTGGTGGTAGACGAACATTGTTAGGCTCATTGGTTTCATCATTGTCATGGCCAGAATATAGGGTTAGGTCTTCAACATTGAACACATTGATAATACCCATCTCAGCCGGTAAGTCAAGTATATAAGCATTAGAACTGATCTTTTTAAGGATTTTGTATGGGCCAGCACCTTTCGAGAGAAGCTTCTTGTATGTACCCTTAGGATAACGCTCGGTTCTAATTCGTACCATTACCATGTCTCCTTCGCTAAAATCAGCGAATCTTCGGTGCATGTCAGCACGTGCTTTGTACCCTTCATTGCTGATTGCTATCCTGCGTCGAACATCATTGTGCACTAAGCGGATGTGTTCAGCAAACTCTTCTGCTTCAGCACTAGGACGTGCCTCAATGGGTAGCGGAACTAAATCAATAGGCTTTCTTGGTTCTAAGCCTGTGACAATTTCAAATGGGCTTCGACCTGTTGTTTTGTTTACTGAACTGTTGTATGCAAATTCAGCCATAGGGAGTACAAGATCCCAAGAGGAAACATGATCACCAACAAGGCAGCGCAAGAGATTACCCAGACTGCGATTCACTACTTCAGTCTGACCATCGGTTTGAGGATGAAAAGCTGATGAAAATTTCAGCTTTGTATTAAGCAATTTCCATAAAGGACGCCAAAAGTAACTCATAAACTTCACATCACGATCAGATACGATTATAAGAGGCAAACCATGAAGTCGAACAATTTCTTTGAAGAATATTTTCGCAATGTGTAAGGCATCAGATGTCTTAGAACAAGGGAGAAAGTGAGCCATCTTGGAGTAATGATCCACTACCACATATATCGCGTCGTATCCTCTTAATGTTTTTAGCAATCCAAGAACAAAATCCATGCTTAAATCTTGCCAAGGTTCATGTGGTATTGGTAAGGGCGTATACAAACCGGTATTCTTCTTTCTTCCCTTAGAAATCTGGCAAGTACGACATCGAGAAACAGCCCGTGCAACATCACGCTTTAAGCTTGACCAATAGTAACGATCTTCCACCATTGCAACAGTCTTATCTCTCCCAAAATGACCTGCTGCACCCCCCGAATGTAGTTCTCTAACCACTTCCTCTCGTTAAGAGGTATTGGGTAAACATAAACGAGTTTCCCAAAATAGATAGCCATCATGTAAAGAGAAATCTGTAGAGTTTGTGTTCTGTCCGGCCATTAATTCAGCATAGATAGTGCTGAAATCTTTGCATCCAGGATAGTCTCTCTTGAGCAAATCAAAGCCTACCACTTGCACTGACATTGAAGAAAGAAGATGCACCACACGACTAAGCGCATTTGCTGCTTTATTCTCCACTCCTGCCTTGTGTTTAATAACGAATGTGTACTCTTGCAAAAATGAAACCCACTTAGCGTGTCGGTGGTTTAGCTTTCTTTGAGAATTTATGTATTTTAATGCTTCATGGTCTGAATAGAGTAAAAACTCTTTGGAAATAAGATAGTGTCGCCAATACTGCAATGCTTGCACTATTGCATAAAATTCCCTATCATATGTAGAGTACCTCTGTTTTGCCTCATTCAATTTTTCGCTGAAGTATGCTATTGGGTGGTCTTCTTGACTAAGTACACCTCCAATTCCAACATTGGACTCATCACAGGCTACTTCAAATATCTTTGAGAAGTCAGGCAGCCGCAATACAGGAGCATTACTCATCCGGTTCTTGATTTCTTGAAACGCTTGTGTTGCTGCCTTAGTCCAAACAAAAGCTCTTTGCTTCATGCAATCTGTTATGGGTGTCATTATGCTACTGAAGTTGTGTATGAAATGTCTGTAGAACGTTGCCAAGCCATGAAAACTTCGTACTTCATTAATTGAAGTGGGAATCGGCCAGTCACGTATAGCTTTTACCTTATATGGATCAGCTTCTACGCCTCTAGAAGAAATTACAAACCCCAAGAATATTACATGGTTACTCATAAATGAACATTTCTTCATATTGATATAAAGTTTTTCTTGGCGAAGAGTTCTCATGACTTGACGCAGGTGATCCAAGTGTTCTTCCTTGTTCTTGCTATAAATTAAGATATCGTCAAAGTATACCACCAGAAAACGACCAATAAAAGGCTAAAGTACTTGTGTCATGAAGCGCGTGAATGTGCTGGGTGCATTCGAGAGTCCAAACGACATTACAAGCCATTCATAAAGGCCATCTTTGGTCTTGAACGCTGTTTTCCATTCATCTCCAGGTCTGATACGGATTTGGTGATACCCACTTCTCAAATCTATCTTTGAAAATACCATAGAACCAGCCATCATGTCTAACATATCATCTAATCGAGGAATAGGAAACCGATATTTGATAGTAATCTTGTTAATAGCTCGGCTGTCAACACACATTCGCCAAGTTCCATCTTTTTTTGGCGTTAGCAACGCTGGTACAGCACATGGGCTTAAGCTTACACGGGAACAAAACAAACCCCTCCGGGCTACCCCTCTCCAGACGCTCCTGCACATCCCCGTAGGCGATGGTGAGCTTCCCCCTGCTGGTCCTCCTCTTCCTCGCCGTACGAGCCCAGCCCAGCATAGCAGGGTACGCAGCTACAGCCCCAGGATCTCTATCCCACGGGAAGCACTGAAAAATCTCATAGAACCACACCTGTGACAAAAACAGAAAAGGCTCAGTGCAAAAGAAAACGGAGAAGCGACAAGTTGCTAAATCAAAAAACAGCAATAAACTCATACCTCCAAAGCAAAGTCAAAACAGGCCAATGAACTGGCCACACCCCGGCTAAACCGGTCCAAAGAAAAGTAGAGCTCGGCCAAGCCTGCCTCGCCCCAAGCGATGTCACAAACTCTATCCAGATCAATCAAGCTCTCCAACAGAGCAAAGGGAGCCGCAGTCGCGTGGTTCGAGAACAAAGTCTCGGAAAGTGCATACCACAAAAAGGAGCGCGCCAGCTGCTCCGCCGACACCTGGCCGGTACCCCGGACATAGGCCCCAATGCTGGCCGTGATCCTCAGCTCCACATCACTATATAGCATCCCCAGACCCCTGCGAGGACGAGGCTCAAAGCCCAGCAGCTCGGTCAACACAGCATCGGAGATCATATCTCTCCACCGCACTGGCCCTCCTTTGAAGGAAAGCCCGGTAATCGCAGCAAAGTCGGTCGGCGTCACCGTCACCTCTCCCCAACTCAGATGGAAGGTGTGGGTGGTATCCCACCAATACTCAGAAAGGCCAAGGAAGACGCTCTTGTTCTTCCTCGTGTCAGAAACCCCGGCCAGGTTCTCTACGAACACACCCAGGCCAGAAGCGTAGACCAGCCTCCTGGGACTCGGCCTACCATCCACAGAAATATCAGGCATCCGCTGCCACAACTCAACAACAGCCTCGAGCGATCCCCGAGTCTTCATCCTCTTGGCCTTCCCAGCCATAAGCCCCGCATCCTGCAGGTAAACACAGCAAAGGTACGTCAATCACAGTACTTAATATAAAACAAAAGGCACAAAAGTCCGTCCCAACACGGAAAGCCATGAAAATAACCCGTCACAAAACACGGCACACATTGCACATATTTTTCACATATAACCCGTCACAAAACACGGCACACATTGCACATAATTTTCACATGCAATTTTCACATATATCCCGTCACAAAACACGGCACATGTTGCACATAATTTTCACATACATTATACATATAATTTTTCCCATGCAGTCCGTCACAAAAACACGGACCTTCTTGCAAGGGAGGGCCAAATTACTTTCCTGCCCTTATAATCTTTGCCCCTGGCTGTCCTAAGGCCTTTTTCAGCGAATCCAAGTGCAGAATGGTCCCTAACCCTTCAATTCAACCACCGGCCTTCAATGTAAGACCGGTCCTCGCCCACTCCAACGGCAATTCAACCACCGGCCGTTAATGTAAGACCGGTCCTCGCCCACTTCAACGGCAATTCAACCACCGGCAGTCAGTGTAAGCCCGAGCTTCGCCCACTTCAACGGCAATTCAACCACCGGCCGTCAATGTAAGACCGGTCCTCGCCCACTCCAACGGCAATTCAACCACCGGCCGTCAATGTAAGACCGGTCCTCGCCCACTCCAATAGCAATTCAACCACCGCCGTCAATGTAAGACACGGACCTATTCAGCCACTAACAATGCAAGAAGGAGCCAATGCCTCCGAATACAAATCCCAAGGCACGAAACGCCTCCAAAACGCCAAATGGTGAAGCAATCACCGGCCATCAAAGTAAGCCCGAGCTCCTTCCCCAGCAAGTCAAAAAGGGAATCCTTGCAAGCCCCTACAAGGCCACAATAAATTCCCAACGGATGAACACCGGCAGCCATCGTAAGTCCAACCTTCTCCCCAATGAACAAAGCACGAGACATCAAAACCTCTCGAAGCTCAAGGCAGCCATGCCTCCACAACCGCCGCCAAGACGATTCAAAGTCCTCCAGCGTGGCACCAACCGCCGCCAGAAGACGATTCAAAGTCCTCCCGCGTGGCACCAACCGCCGCCAGAAGACGATTCAAAGTCCTCCCGCGTGGCACCAACCGCCGCCAGAAGACGATTCAAAGTCCTCCCGCATGGCACCAACCGCCGCCAGAAGACGATTCAAAGTCCTCCCGCGTGGCACCAACCGCCGCCAGAAGACGATTCAAAGTCCTCCCGCGTGGCACCAACCACATTCAGAAGACGATTCAAGTCCTCACGCTATCCCCAGCCCGGAAGGCTTTAAGCCACTCGGTCCGGAAGACCGTATAAACCTCCCAAATCACTATCTCCGGCCCGGAAGGCCTTAAACCACCCGATTAGGAAAATCGTAAAATTTCCATCCCAGGACACCACCACGTCCTCACAATTTGACCTCGGCGGTCACCACATCTTAGGACACCACCACGTCCTCACAACTGACCTCGGCGGTCACACAACACTTCAGGGCACCATCACGCCCACATACACTCACAATTTCACGACCTCTGAACTACGACTGTGCTTGATTCCCGCCGGATACGTAGGAATCCTATCACATGGTCCGGCCTGCGACCTATGCGGTCACACAATAGGACACCACCACGTCCTTACCACTGACCTCGTCGGTCACACGACACTTTAGGGCACCACCACGCCCGCATTCACAAAACACTCACCCCACACCCGAACTACGACCAGGCTTGATTCCCGCGGGGATACGTAGGAATCCTATCACAGGTCCAAACTTACCGACCTATGCGATCACACAATAGGACACCACCACGTCCTCACACCGACCTCCCTGGTCACTTTATCTCCCAAAGCACGCGATCCGTATTAGGACCACTTATCTTATCGGCGACCCCACTTCTTTCATAAGTGACGTCGTCGAGGGCTTACCTGTAAGTACCCCAACTGGATCACCCCCTTTCAAACACACGGGAAACACCGCGGACTCATCAGCCTTGATCTCGAAGACCTCCGGCACTCAAAACCCTCTCAAAACCCCCACCCAAACCAAGGGAGGAGCCTTTCGGGATAAAAGGGACAAAAGGACCTTTTGGGAATTTTCAGAAATTGAAAAGCAATAATGGTCCGTACGGACCTCTTTGCTTTAATAATTACCGAATCCTCTTAAAGTCCACAATATTCCCTCAAATCCGGGAAAATGATTACCCTCCTGCGAGTTGGTCCGTACGGACCTCTTTCGCATGTCAACTTGGTCCGTACGGACCTTATTGCACAAAGGGAACATCATAATTGCAAAATATTCCCCATCATCACGTGATTCCCTCAAATCGAGGAAAACCAAAAGTCTCGGATTACTAGGGAGGTCCGTACGGACCTCTTTGCACCAAACCGGCACTATAAATAGAGGGCTCCCCTCCTCATTTTCACACACCTCCCACTTCTCTCTTCCTCCCTGTGCCCTCCGGCTTCCCCTCTAAGTCCTCTCGAGGCACTCCCAAACTCCTTTCGGATCCTTCCGAGGCCTTCCGAGCCCCCGTGGTGCTCCGAAGCCTCCCGAGCGCTCCCGCGACGCTTCCGCGCTGCCCCGAGGCACTCTCGAGGTACTCGAGGCCCCTCATGGTACTCCGAGGCCTTGCACAGTCTTTCCACGGTGTCCCGGCTCTTTCCGAGTCAAACCGACGATCCCAAACCACGCCGAAATCCTCGCCCGAGTGACTCGCCACCTCAACGCACGCCGAATCTCTCGCCCGAGTGATCCCGACGATCCCCACGCACGCCGAACCTCCCGCCCGAACGCAGCCTGCAACCTCAACTCACGCCGAAACTCGTCCATGCATAACCGGCATCTCCCGAAGCAATCCCGATCCGTACCGGAACGCTACTCCGACCTCAAACACTATTCCTCAGCGGAAGACAGACACGAACCAACATTGGTAAGGCTTCCTTCCGTGACTATTTCAATACATTTCCATACATAGCATACAATGTAGAAATCTGATACAGCATGCATTTTTAAAAGCACACACACACACACACAACATTTAAAGGATATTAGGGGTATCCGAAAGACTCGTTTTACGAGGCGACTAGGGTGAGCTCTAATATTCTAATATTCTCTTCCCGAGGAGTCATCTGACCTCCGAACTCACAATCTCATCACACAAAAACAGTTTAAAATTATCTTTAAACTGATGCCCTTTTTCAATGTTTTGGGCTTAATAAAAACGGCGTGGCGACTCTACAAATGCGAAAACAAACGGCGAGACACCTCCAACTCGAAAAACCGCTGCAAAGCGGGGAAATGCCAGATGCCGGGGCGCGAACGCACTGCCTCTCGGATCCGGGTAATTTCACTGCTGTACCTCGATTCCTTTCTTCTATAGCTTCAAGATGAATATCCATATTGTCTAGTCTATCCAGAATCTGAAGAAGTATTGCATCTCGCTCGTTATCCGAAACTTCTTGTCTGAATGGTCTTCTTGAACGAGTAGTCATGATGCAAACCAGGCTCTTGATGCCAATTGATGCAGAACGGAAGCAATTTTTAAGCACACTCTGATTATGAAACGGTAAAGATAGAAAAAAGAATTAAATAACAAAGCCTGGCTTTATACCAAGGCAACCGTAGGCACACCTAGGTTTCTTGAGCGCACCCAAGGATTTGAATCACGCAGATTCGAAGAAGCAATTATTTGCTAAAAAAAGGTTTTATTAAACTCTCAAAAATATCAGTCAATCAATATCTGTTACAATGAAAGGAAGGCATATTTATAGGCCTTCCAAATTACTTAACAGGTACTAATTTTAACAGTCATATCTGTTATTAAAAACATTTGTATGAAAAGTCATGTCTGTTGGCAGTTGGTTGTTTTTTAACTGCCCAAATAACTGCCCTTTTTGTCATATCCTTGGTTGTGCACTATTATGAAATAATTCTAACTTCCCTGCTGCTGGAAAAGAACATCATTTCTTAATTAATTACGTCAACTCCCAACTAGGCTCCATATCATCAAAGGCACCCCAAATCAGAGCTTGAGCCTTAGAAGCATCTTTTCCACGTCTTTTATATGTCTTGAGTGGCTGCTGCCACTTGTTTCTATCAGCATATGGTCGCTAATTGGGAAACTACGGGAAAATGTTCATAATATTTTGTGAATTTAGTTTTCATTTTTATAACGGCACCTCCAAACATGGCATGTGATATAAATTGCCTAATAACTTCACTTAGTACATTTATTTCACGGCACAAAAGATGGGAGGTGGGATAATAACTTCAAGAAAAAATCTTGGTTGCCCTACACCAAGGTTTAAGTAAATCTAAAAACTCGGTAGCTATCGACCAATCATACTCACTAATTTTGTAGTTCATTTGATGATTAGAAAAGTATTCGTGAGAACCACCCTATATTCGACAGCTCTCTTCAACATTTTATATATTGAGTTCCACTTAATATCCTCGGCCACTTGAGGTTTCTTTTATTTCATGTTATATGTGGCGCATAAATCGGCATAAATTTTCAACCTTAGGTCGGAATTTTTGATAACATGGGAGGCCATGTTGATGCTATCGATGACAGACTTTAGTGAGTGGATCAAATCTTGAACACATAGATTAACAATGTGGCATCCACACCTAACATGAAACAAATCGCCATCTAGGGGAGGATTAAGAGCTTGGATCAACATTGTGGCGGTGAGGGTATTGTAAGTCGCATTATTAAAGGATATTGTTAAAATTTTGTTGGTGATAACATACTCACTCAATACATCATTAATGTGACTTATACATTGCAAAGCCATGTGGGGATAGGGCATTGTTCTAACGGATATCACCATCTTTTGCAACATCCACTCCTCAGCAATATAATGAGCTGTTATACAAGTAAAGGTTTTAGAACTAGAATTTAGAGTGGCCTTCCAAGCATCGGTGGTCAAACAAACACTACCCTTGAAATTTTGAAGGTCGCTCGCTAGTTTAAGTTGACGAGTTTGGAAGAGCCTCTTTATATGCCTAGTAATAGTTTGGCGGCTCATTGGTTGGTATGACGGGTTGAGGCCTTTAGAATAGCGGGTGAGTCTATCATCATCCGAAAGAGAAAGAGGCAATCGACAACTCACTAGTAACATCGTTATCAAATCGACGTTCACTTTTGGGTAAGTGACACATGGTATATTGAGTTGCGTTTGCACGGTACCATCTGTCCCTTTAGCGGCTTCCCGATCATGTTTATCAATGTGCCTCTTTACATGGGAGGCACCATTAACACCCGCTGGGGATATAAATTTCGAGCACCTATTGCATTTGGCATTTGTTTCACCATCAACAATTACCAAATCCATATAAATGGGCATACTTGGACAATATGGGTTGTGCCTTTGCCTTACCCTTACCCCACTAGGTGGAGGCAACATCGTTAGTAGGTATTTTTGGAATTGTGCGGGTTTCGTGGGTGACTTGTACATCGTCATCGTCATTCCCCTCCCCACCTTCATCTATGTCTTCTATGTGATGATAGGTTCTAGATGTATAATTTGGGTTGAGCTCATTCATCCAAACTGGGGTCGAATCCGGGGTATAGTCGAGAAATGGAGGGGTGTTGATTGGATTCGAGAATTGATTAATTAGATCAAACATAATTTGATCATTATGGTGCAAAAGAGAATTATCATTTGGTCCTAAATTTTGATGGGATACATTTTGTGGGTGTTTGATTTTGTGGGGTGGGGTTGGGATATGTAAATATATCATTAACTAGATTTTCATGATAACTAGCAATATAAATTACCTAGTAATTAAAATTAAAAATGCAGCAGTTAAAAAAATATTTTTTGAATTTTTGAAAATTTATAAAGATTAAATACTTTTGACAATAATTTACTAACAATATAACAATAAAAGTAAACAATTATAATTTTTTTGTAATTTTCGAAATAGATGTAATAATAAAGATTAATTACTTAATGCAATAATTAACTAGCAAGATATGCAAATATAATTATATTTATTTTTTGCAATTTTTGAAATTTATGAAGATTAAAAAAAATTAACTACTTAACACAATATTTAATTAGCGAATAAACAATTAAATAATTAAAACAATAAAATTACCTTCAACTTTTACGATTCAATCATAAACATCCGTCTTGGAAATAATTTGATGGTTTGGGTTTGAGAATTCTATGATGATTGATTTTTTTTTTTTTTTTTTTTTTTTTGAGAAAAATGGTAAAACTTTCTCTTTTATTTATAGTAATTATAAATTCATTTTGTATCAAATTTATCCCTAAATATGGCTGTTGAGAGAGAAAATTATGTCCCAAAAAAATAAAATCTGATAAAGGAGCCGTTATAAATAAATTGGACAAAAATACCTCTCAAACGAATTTATTAACGGATATATTTGAGGATATTTTAGACATATAAAAAAATGGTTAAACGGGCCAAAACAGGCCACAGACCCAACTGATATTTTGATCCGCGGGCCAAAGTCCGGTCCATCACATATATCCCGGTTCAGGCCCTATCCGTTTATCAAGCGGGCTGGGAGGCGGGTCGGCCCATGATCCCACGGGCACAGACTACACGGGACACGAACAACGGGCTTGGCAGGCCTATCATGGACTTCGGCCCAAAATGGCCATCTCCATCTAACGCCCCTGCCCTAATTGTGCCTTCTGATAGGACCATAGCAAATTCTAAAACCAACGCATACGTACCCTCTTAGTATATGGTTTTGGAATTTATGCAGTTTGACATTTTGTAGTAATTGAATTGCTTCCATATTTAATATCTTACAAATATATGATCCCTAATCAAGGGCGTGAAATTTAAAAACACTGGTACCTTTAATGAATAATCTCTAATCTTCTAACCTGAAGATTCATTTGAAATTTAAGAATCATTTGAAAAGATCGATTTTTTTAGAAGAAAAAATTATAAATATTACTGTTCTTTCAATATTTCAATTTTGCATATAATGAATTATGAAGAAAAAATAATTGAAAAGAATAATTTAGCATCAAGTTATTTGATATAAAGTTTCAAATGATTATTTATATATTTTTTTCTCAAATAATTTCATTTTAAATTATATCCCAAAATAACTCACATTTGAAACTATTTTCCAAAGTGTCCCATTTTTTAGAACTCGTTACACAGTGTAACGAGTTCAACATCTTACCGTTGAAACTCGCTACACGGTGTAGTGATTTTGGTTTATTAGGGTTTGGCGTTTGAATTAATCAATTTAATTATCTAAAGCAGAACTCGCTACACCATGTAGCTAGTTTGACCGGTCACACAGAACTCGCTACATGGTGTAGCGAGTTTAGAAAAATCTCTTTTCCCCTTTCCGACTTACAGTCTGTTTTGAAAAAAAAAAACTAACTTGCTTGCTGCAGGTAGAAGAAGAAAGAGAGAAGGAGGAGAAATTTTGCCATTGTTATTTTCATCAAATTCAAGCTTTTCATCCCAAAATTTCGTTATTGTAAGTTTATATTCATGTTTTTTACTTCATTGTGTGTTGATTTTGGTTTGATTTGAGTACTTGTTTACCTGCAATTTAGGTTTATTCAACTCAATTGTTGATATATTTTGAACTCAATTGTTAGTATACTTTGATTTGAGTTGTTGTATATGTTGATATTGAACTCAATTAGTGTTGTTACTGAACTCAATTGTAGGTATATTTGATCTCAATTGTTGGTATATTTGAACTCAATTGTCGTATATTTGAAATTATGGGGTTTTGAACTCATTTTGTGGTTTTTTTTAACTCAATTGTTAGCATGTTTGTAATTTCATTTAGAAGTATTTGATATTAAAATTGGATTTATTCTGTTGAAACAGATGGATACCTTCGTTGATCTTGGGCCTATTGATAACTCTGTTTTAACTGAACATGAGAACCACAGAGCTCGTTTTATTTGGGCTGGACAGTAGGTTGCTAGTCCGCTCTCATTTCGTCGTGGTGTCACCTTGCCGGATAGATTAGCTCCTATGATATTGTCTAGATTAGCCGAGAGTGGCTTTAGTGGAGTTCATTACATAGGGAGAGTTCAATATGATTATGATTTGTTGGAGGCCTTGATCGAGAGATGGCCTCTGGAGACCCATTCATTTCACCTCCCGGTTGGTGAGATGACGATTACCCTAAAGGATATCGGCATGATTTTCGGATTGCCGATTGATGGGGATGATGTTACTGATGTTGACATCCCAGCTCTTATAGACGGGTGGGTGGTATGTCACCAGCTTTTAGGGACTGTCCCTTCTCCCGGAGATATGGATGGGAGTAGTCTAAAGCTACGGTGGATTACTAGTCAGTTTTCACACTTCCATGACCTCGCTGATGATTCCCCCAATGACATTGTTGATATGTACACTCGGGCATATATCATGCTCCCCTTGGGTTCTACGGTGATGCCTGATCGTATGAATAACAAGGTTAATTTGTATTATCTCCCTCTGCTTCGGGAGCTTTCGAGGGTTTGTATGTATAGTTGGGGAAGTGCGTCGCTGGCTTTTCTATATCGAGAGTTGTGTAGTACGAGTAACCCTTTGACGAGCCAGTGCGGTGGATTTCTCAACATTCTACAGGTATGTTTATCTCATTTTAATGTGCATTATGTTGTTGATTTTAAGTTTGATTTCAAATTATTGGCATTAGTTATAGTATTTGATATATATTTTATTGATATAGATTTGGGCTTGGGAGCGGTTGCTATGTGTGCAACCTGGAATTCGAAGGCGAAACATTGATCCGGACTTCGAGCACAGGCCACTGAGATACAGGTATACATATATCATACTCCCTCCGTCCCAAACCAATGGTCATCGGGGGGAGGGATTTCACGCTTCTCAAAAAAAAAATTTAAAAATGAATAAAGGTTAAATGTGGGATAGGGAATAGTAGTTAATGATTGATTTTTTTTGTAAATATGTTAACTTTATAAGGGTATAATGAATGGTTTTTTTGTAATATGGGGTAGGGAATAGTAGTTAATGATTGGTTTTTTAATAGGAGAGAGAATGAGTGGGAGGAATAGTAAGTTAATGATTGGTTTTTTTGTAAATATGTTAACTTTATAAGGGTATAATGAATGGTTTTTTTGTAAATATATTAAATTATAAGGGTATAAATATATTCAAAAACATGCCATTTATGGAAAGGAACTCTTGGTCTGGGACGGACCAAAAGGAAAAGTAGAACCCTTGGTCTGGGACGGAGAGAGTATGCTATTTTCTCGTCGTTATAGTTTTTTTTAACTGTTTCTTATAATTACTCTTTTTATGAAATTTCAGGTGGACCGGATCATCATTGTATCTCAATGATGTTACTGCCCATAACCTGGGAGGCTATCGTGATTAGCTGGGCAAGCTAACAGATGATCAGGTTGTGTGGCAGCCTTATAGAGATAGATATGATTCGGCATACTGCACTCAGGGACAGGCCATATGGATGGTCGGGTTCCTCTTATATGCTTTGAGAGGATAGAGTGGCATTTTTCGGATCGTGTTATGAGGCAGTTTGGCATACTGCAGGGGGTCCCAGAACCATCCGACGCTCGGAGGGACTTGCACAGAGTTGATAGGCGGGGAAACAATCTTGTGATTTGGAGCGACTGTCATCAACAATACATTGCACTTTGGGGACAGCGGCGGCACTTTCTGACTTGGAGGGTCCCAGGCTTTCACAATATGCATTACACCGATCCATATATGATATGGTATCAAAGCATAACGTGCATGTTTGTGCAGAAGCCCATTCATATAGAGGACGCTGGATACCGGTTGGTTGCCCCTTTCCTAGAGGGCATGGTAAGTATTTACATTTTTCAAGTTATTATTTCTAGTTTTCTTTAAAACAAAACTTCAATTTATTAACTTATGTCTCATACTTATTTTTTTCTATAAAAACAGGTGCAGAACCTTCAACGTATGCATGTCACCAATGAGGTTGAGGAGCATACTCGACAAGCTGGATTGCGAAGGTTGATTAGACACACGCTCACGGGAGTTAGGGATCAGCAACGACTTGAGGGTGCAGCACCTCCATCACCGGTAGATCGCGTACAGGGGTAGAACCTCGACAGCGTTGGGTTAGACGTCGTGCACAACCACAACCCCAGCCAGAGCCAGATGAGCCAGAGCCCGAGGTCCAACAAGAGCCCAAGGTCCAACCAGAGCCCGAGGTCCAGCCAGATCCCGAGACTTAGTATGATGGACTCTTTGATTATTTTTCACAGTGGGGAGCTACTCAGGTGGAGGAGCGTGTTGAGGGGATTAGATTCGAGGTTGAGGAGGGTATTTATTCAGGTACTTACCCTCGCCACGGCTCGAGTCAGGTGAGTGGGATTATTAATGATGATGATGATTTCATTGACCCTGCACCTAGGACTTTTCACACACCCGTATATTCGGAAAGTGGCTTTAGGGTTCCTTCATCTTCCTCACGAGCAGATCTTCCACCCTTCTCTGATCCGGCTGCTACTTCATCTAGTGGGGTACGTCTTACCCCTGCTCAACGGGAGGAGTTAATTAGAAGAGGGTATCGGGAGCTGCATCCGACGAATAAGTTCACACCGGCTGCCTATGACAGAACGTATAATAGGAGAAATAAGTGAAACTATTTTTTATTTAGATGTAATAAAACTTTGTATTATTAGTTATTTGTTTTATTATGATTGTAAAAAAATATTTATGGATTTTCTGTATGATTTTTTAAGTTTTTATTTGAATGTTTGTTGTATGCATGGTTTTTTAAATGTTTGTACAGTTTAGTATATTTGTATATTGTTTTGAGTCTTTAGTACATTTGTGCACGTATGTATTATGGTATATTGTACAGGTTTTACAGTTTGATATATTGGATTTTCTGTATGCAGGTGGGATTACAGCAGTTTGTTGCTGTAATCCCACCTGCACCCAGAAACTGAAACTGCAACTGAAACTGAATCCCAGTCAAACCAAATCCAAATGAAAAACAAAGTTATATTCAAACAACAAACAACACAAACTGTATAACCAATCAAAATTACATCCAAGTCATACTCAAACGAAATCCAAATGAAATGCAAAGTAAATCCAACAACTCAAACATAAATTACATGAAAAACATTCTTCTACTCCCTAATGTTTGGGCATCTACGACGATTGTGGCCTTCTTGTTTGCATGATGAATACAGAGTCTTCCGTTTATCTGCTTGAAAGTCCATACAATTTCGGAAGCGTCTTGATCTAGGCCGTCCGGACTTCGCAGAACGTCGAAGGTGGGGATTAGGAAAAAAGCGTGGCACCAAACCATACACATCCCAATAGTCATCATGGGGGATTGGTTCAAATGTTCCCTTCCATGTCTTGTAGTATTCCCTAATGGTGTAAAATGGAGAAACGAAAGAACGACCATCAAGATGTTGGGCATGGCAACATGCAAGAAGATGGGAATAGGGCATGTGATAGGCAACCCATTTACCACATGTGCAGGTATGCTCATTAAATCGTACAATTTGGATATTTTCACCTTTATCACCCTGACGTGCGGTTATCACTTGATACACCCTCATCTCATGATTGTTGAACCTCCTTACCTGATGTGTCATACCTTTCTCGCTATTCTTCAAGTATCGTAATGAACTTTCTGGCTGAATTGGTGCAGGGGATTGATGTTAGGGTTATCAGGATTACTCCTAAGGCATTAAGTGAAAATTCATTCCTTAATTGAAAGTACTCCACACAACGGTAGAAGGCAGTTTCAACAATTATTGTGATTGGCATCCCACGGGCTCCCTTCATGACACCATTGAAAACCTCAGACATGTTAGTAGTCATAATGCCATATCTGTAACCACCATCGTGTGCCAATGTCCATTTTCTGGCATCTAAATTCGAAAACCATGCAATTGCCTCGGGGTTAATTGAACGGATACTCTCTAAGGTAGATTTCAATTTTATATCTTGACTTGCTCTACCCGCTCTCCAAAACAGATACTTCAAACCTTCCCCTCTATGCTTATCCAAAAAAATTGCGCGCATATGTCTCAAGCAATATCGATGATGCACATTTGGCCACCACGTATCTTTCGCTATAGTCTTAAGAATGCCGTGATGACGATCCGATATCAAGCACACTTCACGACTCTTTATAATATGTCTGCAAAGAAGATATAAGAACCAACGCCAGTTCGTTCAGTCCTCTTTTTCAACAACAGCAAATGCAAGAGTAAGTATACTGTCTTGGGCGTCAACACCCATGGCAATCAATATGACCCCTTTATATTTGCCATGAACGAATGTTCCATCAACAGAAATGACAGGCCGACAATGAGAGAAAGCTTCAATGCAAGGCCCAAGTGCCCAAAACACCCGTTGAAACATGTGTAATTCACCGACAGGAGGAGAATGATGAGTATTCTCAACAATTGTTCTGGGGTTGTATTTTTGGATGGCTGCTAGTACGCGGGGTAACCTTATATAAGATTCCTCCCAATCTCCAAAAACCTCTGCAATGCCCTTCTGCTTTTCACACTAGGGGTGTAAATGGTTCGGTTTAGCTCGGTTTGGACAAATTTAGGAGCCAAACCGCTAGTATCGGTTCGGAAAAATTCCAAACCGAGCTAAACCATAAAAAAATTCGAACCGAGCTGAGCCAAACCATCATGGTTCGGTTTGGCTCGGTTTGAATCGCGGTTTGAATTTTCGGTTCAAGAAAGAACAAACAAACATAGGTTATTAACTTGTTTTGGCTAAGTAGATTTGTGGGTATTCCTTATTTGATTCAATTTCAGCTAATTTAAGTGTTTTCACTTGTTTTAACTGTTTGGTTTGTGTGAATTTCATGTTACCAGCCTTACTTTCTGGGTAAATGTTTGATCTTGTTGGGTTATCAGTAAATTGGGTTACTGAATCAAGTTATTTGGGGTTTAATGTGGTGGTTTATTGAATTTGTTCAACTGTTCATCTTGTGCTTTTTATGCTTTTGCAATAGTAATTAGGTGTTAATAATCAGCAATTTGATGATTCTGTTATTTGTGTATTTGGTATTTATGACTTATTTGGCAGCTGCATGGTTTTTATTTATTGTTTGTGATGCTGTCTTTTGATTTGGGATTCTATATTTAAGTATAAAACTTGATTTTCAAGTTACTTGACGAATGGTGTAGTCAAAATGGGGTATGGGTGTGAGATAAGGGTTTACTAAGGTGAATAAGGCTTAGTCGACTTGCACATGGTTGCAGTTTTGTATCCGATTGAGGTGGAGAAGAGAGTTAGGGGCAATCATCATTGCATAAAAAACAGGATTATGGTTTATGTTGGTTTGGCTCGGTCTCGTAGCTCGGTCTCGTAGCTCGGTCTCATAACTCGGTTTAATGGCTAAACGGTTTAGCTCGGTTCGGCTCGGTTTGGCTCGGCACCCTCAAACCGCAAGCTAAACCGAACCACGTGGTTTGTAATTTTTATAAACCGAGCTAAACCACTTAAATAAAAAACCGAGCTAAACCCCACGGTTTAGCTCGGTTCGGTCTCAAACCGCGGTTTGAGCTAAACCACTTACACCCCTATTTCACACCATGCATTCTTATAAGTAACTAGTGCTACGCCCGTGCGTTAAACACACGACAAAAAACTTTTACAAATTGCATGTGCAAAATAAAAAAATTATTATAACTATAAGGTTTAGATGACTTGGGACGAAAGAAAATAATAGTTGAAAAGATGTGAATAGCTGTATTTAAACAAATCCTGAAAGACCTTATCAGTTATCTGTGAAGGCACATCAGTCTTGGCCTCGGCTACACACATTCTTGCTTGTTGCAACTCATCATACTTGTAATAAATTACACATACTTAAATGAGAAAATAAACAATTATACTACTTAGAGTCCCTTTACACACAATCCTTCCTATAACATCTGCAATAGAATCAAAATAAATATTAGAATATGATAAATTAGTAGTCATATTGAAATCTACTCAAATAACTTACCAATCAGAAAAGAGTTCCCAGTACAATCAAGACTAAAAGTTTCAGGAAACGGCATCAACTTGAATAAATGTTGTTTAGAAAACTTTTTGTCGCCAAGCGAGATTACTTCGGTGGCATCCATGAAAATGAGTCTGTAGGAATGGTTTGTTATCTTGAACTTGCTACGATTGTCAACAACAAACATGTTTGACAAACTATAAACACTATGCTCCTCAAGTTTGCCATCAAACTGGCAAATTAAAGAGGTTGGAATGGTTGCATGGATACGTGCCCCCTAGAAAGAAAATAGTAAAAAAATAAGAGGAGAGATAATAATTAATCATAATAGAAAATCAAACAACATAACCTATTTCAGTACAAGTTCTGGTTATTATCCTTGTGGATATGCTCTGAAAATATCTTATTCAACTGATAATTAAAAATTAAACTATACTCATTCAATCCAACAGAAAAAAACTTTTTTAGTTCAAAAGTAATGTAAACTACAAACACGCCAGTACACTTCATTAAAGAAAAAAGAGGCATTTACAAAAAACTACTTTAGAAAGATGAAAAATACAAAAAAAATAAAAAAAAAAAAAAACACATAAGTTCGAAAATTTGTTGAAGCAACCTAACTAACCTATCAGACATTTAATAAGTTTGACTGCTATTTTGAACTAAGTTCAGATAGTAAGTATTATGAATAACCAAAATACAATGAAACTGATAACAAAAACCAAAAAGAAACAAACCTGGGAAGAGGAAATTACTACCATATAACATATTTCAGTACAAGTATTGCCTAAAAACACAAATATATACATTATAAAAGAGCTGAATTGAATGAAACAAAAAAACAAAATAAAATAATAAAGAAATGCAGAATTTAGGAATTTCTTAAAAATACAGAAACTGATTTGTAGACCAGCATTATGAGACCTAACCATTATGAGCCCTAACCTAAATACAATGAAACTGAGAACAAAAAACAAAAAGAAATAAAGCTGGGTTGAGGATAGTAATATCATACAACATATTTAAGTACAAGTATTGCTTAAAAACCTAGAAACATATACATTATAAAAGAGTTGAATAGAATGAAAGAAAAAACAGAATAAAATAAAAAAGAAATGCAGAATTTAAAAATTGAAAGAAATACAAAAACCTCTAGAAATACAGAAACTGATTTGTGGACCAACATTATGAGACCTAACCATTATGAGCCCTAACCAAAATACAATGAAACTGAGAACAAAAAACAAAAAGAAATAAAGCTGGGTTGAGGATAGTAATACCATACAACATATTTCAGTACAAGTATTGCTTAAAAACCTAGAAACATATACATTATAAAAGAGTTGAATAGAATGAAACAAAAAAACAGAATAAAATAAAAAAGAAATGCAGAATTTAAAAATTGGAAAAAATACAAAAACCTCTTTGTCGACCAGAATTAATTCAATAGTCGCAGGAAGCTTCATAGTGTTCTCTGAGGTGATCTTCCATTTTCGGGCAATGCGAACCTTCACGGACCAATTTGACCTACCCTTCTTCAGTTCATTGAAGAGGGAAATCATGCTGGGGACACTCATTTGTATTTGTGATCTGAAGAAAATAAAGATGGGTGAAAAGAAGAGTAAAAATTGAGAAATGAAGACAAAAGACACTTATAAGCAGACTGCTTACTGACTGTTCATATACCTCAAGGCTCTTCAGTTTTTCGAATTTTATATTCAATTTTAAGCTGGTTATATATGTAAAAAAATGAGTTTTGTATAATATTTTTTGTATTTAATGTAGGTCGGCTTGTAAGAAGTAAATAAGGAGGACTTACTCAGATTTATTCTCTTTTTTTTTTCACCCGAATTTTATATTCAATTTTAAGATGGTTATATATGTAAAAAAAAGGAGTTTTGTATAATATTTTTTATATTTAATGTAGGTCGGCTTGTAAGAAGTAAATAAGGAGGACTTACTCAGATTTGTTCTTTTTTTTTTCAAATATTTAACTGAATTCTATTGATTAAACTGTAATAATTTTAATTAGGTAGACATTATTACTCCTTGGAAGAAGTATTATCACAATATTCGATGAGAATCACTTTACAGTTATTAATGAGATCCTTTAAAAAACTGAGCTACTTTTTAACTTTTTCGGATGTATTTGGAATGTAGAATATCAAAATATCACTCTAAGCTATTGTAATTACAAATATGACTGGTCTTGAAATTACTTGATTGCCCTTATTTTGAGCGGGAAAATTGCTCTTGCACTTGGCTCATTATATAGTTATAGATTTCCTTTCCAAACATACCACTGATGTGTGCAATAATAACTCCAACCTTGACATCTGAATCGACCTTAATAAGACTAACTACTTGCCGACCAATAAACTTCGCATCTAGGTTGGGGTGATCTCGACTTTCTCCAGAATATAAGCAGCAATGAGGAGCCTTATACTTGGTCACTTCCCAATAGCCAAACTTTCTCCTACTCACACGAACATAGAAATTGCATGAAAAAGTTTTCAATAGACATTCAATTACCCATGTGTGAGTTGTGCTCTTTCTTACCCTGAACCGGTGATTGGTGCGAATATGGTACATTTTTATATCAAATTGCGTATCGTTCTTACTAGAAAAGCGTACAGCGATTCATGATTCTCCGAATCCCAAATTGGAAAACTAGGTTCATTATGATAATTAATGAAGCCTTCTACTTGTCGAGCAGAACAACCAATATCATTGTAAAAAGGATAATCTGCTCTCTCATACCTTCGATTTTTCGGCGCTTCATAATGAACCAAATGTGTTTCCACGTCATCATCAATTGACCCATTATCACCATCTCCCAAATCGACATCAGAATCACTACTACCCTTATGATATTCATCATCATCATCGTCTAGCATTGCATCTATTTCAGTGTCTTCTTCTTCTTCTTCATAATCTACATCATCTTCAGAATTATCATCATTAACATGATCATTTTGGCATGCTCCATCATCATAATTTGGTGTTTGGGTTGATACAAGTGTTTGGGTACTTGGACCATCCCCTGCAACACGGCTACCACTTGGTGAATACCCATAAATGGTCTCTGTGTGCAGTGTTTCAAACTCTGGATAATGTCGATTTTCAATAAATTTTACAACCACATATAGCTGCAAATTACCCATCCCCCAAATTTAGCTAAATGATCGAACATTATATTCATACACGCATCATCTTCAATACGAAAAGGAAAGTAATCACCAATCCCGCTATCAAAAGTATGAGGACATCTATAAATGACTTCCAAATCATATTGAGACTTATCTAAGCCCGCCTTTTTATATTATTTATCAATCAATTCATTGTATCTCCATCGACAATTAGTCCTAATTGCGAATTTTGACCATTTTTTAAAATGAGGACCATTAAATGGTTGTTAATCATCACCTCCCCAATAGCACATGCAAATGATTGGACCCCCGTTCATCTTTAACACTACATTACAAAATCAAAGTGTTGAGTATATAACAAAACCCTAACATTTAGATCTATAATATACTAAAACACAGTTAAAAACTTAAATTTTATAGCTAAACACAAGTGAAAACAATGATTAAGATGATGTTAATTTACCTTGATTCTTGGTCTTCAACAATTCTGAAGAAATTAAATGATATGAATATTTGAGGTTTTTTTTTTTTTTAGAGTAAATATGAGAGGATATTGATGCTGCAGGAATTGTGCTTATCAGTAGTCCTTCACGTGGAAGGACCAATCACCTGGCTCCTTGACCTGAAATCAGAACCCACGACTAGCCGGATGTGTCTCCGGCGAAGACGCTCGGGCGTGAGAGTAAGATAACAGTGTATATAGCTCAAAATGTATTGAATAATGAATTCAGATAACAAAATGGCAGTTACCTTTCACCGTTTGGTAGTGATGAAGTATTTATAGGCAATAGTGGTGTATTTTTGGGGAGGCGACATGTGCTCCGTGATTGTAGCGGCGGTTATTGGTCATGGGAACGTGTCTATAACGGCCCCTGATTTGTAGGGATGTGATTATGAGAATTGTTCAACCAAATACGCCGACAAGTGTCAGGTCGTCACTTGTTGTTTAGGTCGAGGTCGCCATTTGAGGGATGGTCGACCTGACTGACGGGTAGAGCATGGATCGTACCCGTATTGGGGCTTGGATAGGAAGTCGGACTAAGTTAGGTCGGGACCTGATGGGTCGGACGTTGGGCTTAGTCGACTGATATGTGAGATGGGCTGTGGGCCTTGCATTGATTGGGCCCGGCCCCCTTGATAGGCTGGGGCAATAGTTGCTTTGAGGATTGGACTTTGCTTGCTTGGCCCAACTCGACACTTTTGGTATGTTCAGTGGCCCCCAACTTTTGAGTTGACTTTGTCGACTTGGAAGTTAAGAAGATCTTTGATGAGAATTACTTCACTCGCAGGTCGCTGCTAGTTTTTGAGGTAGGTCGGTCATCATGATGTGGCACAATCCTGGACGTTGGCGATGAACGGTCAGATTGGAACAAACGCCGTTTTCTAGCCATCATTGCTACTCTGACCCTTGGTAGTCCTTCTCGAAAACCGCTTCGGATTTTAATTTTGGAAAATCAATTTTGAATTTCTTTTCTCCTTCCAAATTTAGGAAAATATAAATACTCAGAATCCCCTTCAGATTCGAATTCTTACCGTCTTCAAACTCTCCTTCTCCGGCGATAATTGCGGAATTGCGGCAGGATTTAACCCAAGTTCACGACTTCAGCAACGAACTCCCTCTCTGCAATCAATTAAGGTATTTCCCTTGTATATTTGCTCTAGGGTTTATGATTCTGCTCTGTTTTCATTTTCGCTATGGCTAGAACCTTTCGTAGTGAACCTGGCGCTTGGTATGGGTACTGCACTGTTGACCGTAGGGTGTATAAGAACGTGCACGGTGAGTGGAGAGTGATGTCCTTGGATGAATGCGCCTCTATCTTGACTAGGTGGGAGTTGAATTTCAGTGAAATAGGTTTGCCCATTGTAGGAGACGTTGAAAATCTAGTAGTCGATGATTCAAATATCGTCACTTTCCATCTGTTCCATGAACTACTCGACCATATCACCTTGTTTTATGTTAGGGATGTCCATAAACCTTCCTTCCTTAGAAATAGAATAAGTTTTCCAGGGGGGTCTAGGTCGCCCTTAGGTAGGTCGACTGAATGTGATCATAGGACTGACTCCCCTGCTTCCTCTTTTGTTTGTACAGATATGACAACTCAAGAAGGAAATGCTACCTCGACTTCTTCAGGTCCCAGAATTGTGGACGCCTTTGATGACTCAGTTGTTCCTGGGAAGAATGAGAGAGGCTATGTTCCCCAAGGGCCATTGCGTGGAAACAAGAACTTGCCTTCTAGGTACAGCTTGATCTGGGATTTTTGTGAGGTAAGCAAGGAGGATTATAGGGTGACCATTTACACTCAGAAGGAGTTTATGAGATTGTTTAGGTCGACATTCACCAAGGACGCCACTAGGGTAGCCTTCTTCTATGGTCAATTCGTAGCTGGCCTCAGGTTGCCTCTTGATCCCTTTATAAACGAATTTTTAGAGTGTGCTAATGCCCTACCCCTTCAGCTTGGAGCCAACACTTGCAGGGTTCTGGTATGCTTTGCGATGGTGTGTAGATTTTTAGGCTATGAGCCTTGTATGAGGGTGTTCAAGGAATTTTTCTGTATCAAGTACAGTGGGGATGACCTGAGCATCAGCACCCCCTCTAAACCCAAGTCTCCCAAACTCTTTACCAACCTTCCTAGCAAGCATAGTGGATGGAACTCCCATGTAGTGGTGGTAGAGAGTAGATTAGGATGGGAATTCCCGTTGCCCAACGATGAAACAGAGACCATGGATGAGAGGGACTATTGGGAGCCATCCTGGCATCTTAACTTGTACAAGACTTTGTGTCGATTAGTTTCCAAGAGGCCCATCAGCTGGGAGAGTCTGCTCACTACCAAGTATAATTTCATCCAAGCTGGAATGATGTCTGGAGATGGAGTAGTGGAGCCCCTTATTCCTGTGTTGAGAGGCCAAGTATATCCTGACTGGATTACTCATTCTCTGGGTAGATTTGGAGATACGTGTCAACGTTGTAAGAAGACAGAAAACTACTGCAGGGACAACGGGGAGCACGCTGGTGGTAAGATATCCCTGTTCAGTTTTTCCTTACTTGCCCTTCATTGAGTGACTTGTATGTATGAACAATGTGCCTTGGATGAGTTAGTCATAGTCTGGACCTGTAGTTCGTACATAGCTTGCCCGTACATAGAGCTCTGCGTGTAGAATAATTAGCTCGTCCATGATTAGCTCGTAGCTTATTAACTCGCGTATAAGATGGTCAAATCGTTCATAATTTTCTCGTACATAGAACTTTTGCTCGTATATAGAACTTTTTTCTCGTATATAGAACTTTTGCTCGTATGTCGATTTAACACTTTTCTATTTTGATTTTGTTGCAGTTCTAACACCCGACCAGGAAGCTAATATGGGTCGTATCGTTGGCGTCTCTGATAAGAAGAAGGCTAAAAAAGCTCATGGAACTGCTAATGCTCGAGCTCATAGGCAGAGGGAGGCTACGGTAAGGACCAGCTTGCTATCAAAGGATAACATTGGGATGGTGCCAATGTAGGGGGTTGAAGAAGATGACCCTCTGCAAAGTGGTACCCAGTCTGTGGATGTTACTGATGGAGGTGACGAGTCCACCAGGTCGGCCAAAGGAAACTTAGGCTCCGACCCAATTCAGGAGGTTGATACTGTGACCTCTGGAGCTGAGATTGCAGGGGCCAGCCCCTTGAATTTTGTGGTTGTTGAAGATGATGACATGGAGATAGATGCCAATGACCAACCTCTGAATGCGAGGAAAAGGCTGCGCTCTGGGAAAGGGAAGTCACTTTCTTCAAGCCAAATGCCTCCACCAGTCTCTCCTCCTCCCACCAAAGAGTCTCTTGAGGACCAGATGAGGAGGTTGAGTGATGTTCCTCCACTCGTAGGGGTCAACAGTTTGAGTCGCCGTTACCCTGACATGAGCCTGGGCCAGTCGTGGTCGCAGGGCCATCGATGTCGACCTCCTAGCTCATCTTGGCCGATAAGAGGATTACCCCTGAAGAATTCTCTTCTCGTTCTGGGATGATTCAATGCGAGGTAATTTTTCACTTTCTTTTTCATTCTAGTCGTTTGTTATTTTACTCGATCATCTTGACTTACGAGCTAACACTTCTTCGGTTTCTTTGAAATGCAGAACCTCACCATGGTCGAGCAAGTTAAAAGCTCTTGGAGGGCCTCCATTGAGAGAGAAAGGCAAGCCCTTCATGATTATTCCAAAAAGGCTCAGGAGCTTGCGGATATGAAGGAGAAGTATAACGATCTGGACAACTCGTATGAGGCCCTGGAGATGGTGAAGAAGAAGGCCTTGGAGGATGCGGCTAAAGCTTTGGAGGATCTGAAGGCCTCTGATGCCAAGGTGGTCGAGGTGACCAAAGAGAGAGATTCGGATCGATCGGAGCTTGAGAAGACTAGAACAGAGCTGGCGACAGTTACCAAGCTTTTGAAGGAGAAAGATACCTTCCTGGTCGAGCTAAATGAGGAGCACAGGCTTGCAAGGTTGAAATGGCAAGAGGACCTCCGAGTCGCTTCCCAGAAGGCTGTAGACGAGTTCAAGGGTGGAGATGATTATTATAATGCTGTCGTTGCTAAGGCCAGGGACTTTTTGGATTTGGGTAAACGCCATATGGCACGTCGAGCTTTGGTCGACCCTGATTCCGAAGTCTCACTTGAACAGCTAGCTCGCTGGGCTCGAGAGCCTCAATATGATATGGCAGCTCGAGGTGGCTACTCGCTTGTGCCTTATACCGAGAATGATTTAGCCTTTATTGCCCAGGAGGACCAAGAGGAAGCCTGTGAGCCTTGGACTGCCCCTGAATTAGCTCCTCGGACCTTTGATACTGTGCTCCAAGAAATGGAGGATGCAGAAGACCAAGAGGAGATGGAGGTGGAGGGTGAGTTCGATCATCGTTTTCTCTCGAGCCTGCAAACCCTTGAGCTCCCCACAGCATGAACCCATGAATGAAAATCGAGCTACTACCGACGACCCCAATGCCTCCGATCAAGTTGTTTGACTTTTGATGAAATCTGTGTAATGGAACAAGCCCCCAAACACTTTTCGCTCTTTTGATTTTTTGGAATACTTGCATGCCTGGGCCCTATTTTTTGGGAGGCATGATACTTTTGTAAGTTTATTTTGCCCAAGTCTTAGCCCGCTTTTGGGAGACTTGTTATATCCAATCCTAGCTGACTTCTCTTTATTGTATGTTGTATGCTTTTGATGTCAGCATGTAGATGTCGAGCTAGATATAGTAGGGCCAATGAGTCATTCTAAGACTAAGGTCGACCTGTCCTATGACGGTTAAGTCGACCTCAGACTTATGTAGCTTTTGAAAACATGATTGACTAAGAGTCGAGTTTGTTAGAGCTAAGTCTGTTGGTGTAATGCCCTAGGCTTTAGTTATGTTTAACTGAAAACCGTTATGTATCATCTTTATCGTTTATGTTTATTATTTGATTATTATATAGTTTGCATATTTATTGTAATAATCTCCGTCCCTGATTATTAAGAGAATAATTAGTATAATTGTCAATGGATAATCATATGATGATTATATGCATAGAGATGCACATTGAAATTATGGGTACTTGTCAGAGAACAAGTAACTGGACTTGACCCGTATGAGATTTATGTCATGGTCAAATGTCATAATTAAATCTCATATGGTCACTTCATTTAGTCCCTAGACCTGAGATTATCATGACTTTACACATGATGAAAGTTATGTTTGATTTTAGTCAAACGGTATCTTAACACGATATCTATAAAGGCTATCTTTGGCATGATCGGATTCATGATGGGAAGGATGATAAGTCAAGATGGAATTTGTCCCTCGAAAGAGAGATGTTTTGCTTGGGCCCCTCAATGAGTGATAATGATGAAAGCGTGTGGCCACACCCCAATATGATTGGACTATCATTATACTCAAGATCGAGAAAGCATTGAACAAATACAAGTTGACGTGGACCATGACTTGTGTTCAATATAACATCGTGAGACAAAGGGATAAAATGAAAGTGTACCATTGGAAACGTGAACTCTTACGTTGTGTTATTTGGGTAGACATAATGGCTTGCTAGAGTCCGCTTATGTCTTATGAGGGCCGATATGATCGGACTCATTGCACAACATAATACAATCCTATTGGGTCACACACAAATAGAATGAATTGGTTAAACCGGAGGAAGAATGGTTGAGAGTCTCTGTATCTAGCTATATATGCCGCGCGACATATTAAGCCAATGGCTTAATATACCGCGCGACATATCAAGCCCTACGCGGTTTGATGTACTCGTTTCTCCTAATACGATTAGGAGACATATTCATACTATTGTAGTATAAATATGTGAGGTCTGTCAGACCTAATTCCCTAGCCGAATTTTTCAATAGAAATTCACAATCAAAAGTCCTCTCAATATTCTTCCATAAGTTTTAGGAATCTAGCAATTCCCAACCCGAGAATTGTTCTCGACATTCATATTTGTGTGGATTACCAAAAGAGGGTCTTAGTTTTGTTCAAACAAATCAAAGACCTAGAGTTCAAATCAAGATCCAAAGGAGTTGAAGATTCGAAGATTTGAAGATCAAAAGTTTGTGATTACGAATCACATAATTATCCGTTCGATAGCTCAAGACCGGAAAGCAATTTAGGTTGGTAAATTCTATCTCATAGCAATTCAATTTAATCATATAGAACGGATCTTAGGGCTGGGTTTTGTGTTAATTTTATGCTTAATTCCGCCGCGCGCATGGACCCATAAAACCCAACAAAGGGTATCAGAGCCCCGTTCATATGGTTAAGTTTGAATTAACATGCTAGAATGATTATATAAATTGTTTATATGTTCGTTGCATGTTTTTTGTATGCGATAGAATTTTGATTGTTTATGTGAAACAATGTGAAAATCGTTTCGAATTATGTTGAATTAAATCGTAAAAGGGTTGTTTTATATGATTTAATTGCATATAATCTGAATTGATTGAAATCGAAATCCCGTTACTTGGCTACTTTAGTCGCGCGACATGATGAGCCATGAGGAATTCAAAGTTATCTCGCCTGTTAGGTCGCGCGACATATCAAGCCTCCGTCGATGTTGTCACGCGACATAATAAGCCAAATCAAGCGTAATCCGCTTGTTTAATTTTTCTGCTATTCCGTGATTGTGTTTACAATCCGAGATGTTTTATGTCTTAATCTGGATGCTATAAATTTCTGGAAATTGAGTTTATAGGGCTATGCTAGATTAATTCATTGTTTATGCTTGCTTAATTAATTAAAAGGTGTTTATTTAATTGTTGCGTTGCATAATTATTGAGTGTTCTTATGCATGAAGAACTCGTTGTAATTCTAGAATGTTTTTGAACATTGAATTATAGTTCACTAATTGTTTATGAGAAACAAGTTAGTGTCTGATTGTTTATGAAACAAGTCAGTTTTACAAGTAAGAATTTTTTATTAGATGTTTAGTTGAAACATTGATTCATAGTTTCCTAATATGTTTAGATTTAGACATTGTAACTTTTGAATTTTATGATTGTTTATGGAAACAAGTCATAATTACGAAATTTAAAAGGAAACCGATTATTTATAAAAGGTAGTGATTATGTTGCCAAATCGTAGCCGATTTCTAATTGTGCATGACTAGGAGAGTTCTCGTCTAAGGAAGAGTTGGTACTTAAGTAGTCCTTATGGCTCACCTATCTTCCCGGGAACTTACCCGGTGCATGATTATGACCATCTTTGCCGATATGCTTATAATCTACCTTAAAGAACCTTCATTTAACTTTTAAGTTCTTTATGCCAATTCATGATTAAACACTTGAGACCACTCGGATAGTTTTGGGTGGGCTTGCCATAGCAAGGTACTTTGATTCTATTCCGTTTGCGAGCAAGACGAGGAAATGGTGGTTCCTATACGTTTAATATGAATGAACTTAATTGGGTTATCAAAATGGTTTTGGACCCAAGGCATAAGATGAGATTAAAATATGCTTAGACATATGATGTCTTAAATAAATCTCATAAAAGATCCTAAGAGTCATATATGATATGATTGATGTTTTCTACCTAATTTAGTTTAATCTTGAGCGGTGCGCCATAGCGTACTTGAGATTAAATTAAAGATGGATCTTAGTCCTAAGAGTCATATACGATATGATTGATGTTTTCTACCTAATTTAGTTTAATCTTGAGCGGTGCGCCATAGCGTACTTGAGATTAAATTAAAGTTGGATCTTAGCCCATTAAATACATATTATGCTTATTTGCATTGGAAGGTGTATGATTTAATGGGAGTATTTGTAAAATACATTATTTACTCTTAAATGATAAATGTGTTGATATTGATATGTGTTCATATAATTTGTATATTTTGTTGTAGAAGTAGCATTACATAATGATAATTGCGATTCGTCCTTATGAAGGACAAAGTTCGAAATGAATGATACAAATAATTTTGATTGGATCAAAAGCCTAAAGAATGGTTCTTAGGTAAATTTGTACGTTCATTACGAATCTGCTCCTATTGATCCTATTGCAAATGTTGCAAAGGGCAAATAAGGAAGCAACATTAGAAACATAGTGATGATTCTCGACAATATTGCTTGCCTTATATTTGTCACCGTGTTTAAAGGCTCTTATGAAGAACCTTAAGCACATGATAACTATTCTTTTGTTCTAGCACACCGCATAAAGGAAATGTTCCAAATGCGAACTAGGCAAAAGATATATGTTGTGGTGAAGGCTCTCAATTCATATGATGAAAGAAGGAGCAATCCGTAAATTGTGTTAATGGTTGACACAATAAAAGGGTTCATAAAGGAAGGAAAAGAAGGTAAAGCAAAAGTTGCTAAACCTAGGACAAATGTTGTCAAAGCCGAAGAGGTTAAACCCAAAGTGTCTCAAAAGGATGCATTTTGCTATCATTGCAATAAGATTGTCATTGGAAGCAAAGTTGCAAGGCTTATTAGGAAGGCCTAAAAGGTGAAGAAGGGCAATATGATTGCTACTACTTCAAGTATCTATATGATAGATATTTTTTCATTTCGACTTCTTGATTCTTGGGTATATGATACCGGATTGGATCCCACATTTGTTTAAATGTGCAAGGAACAAAGAATAGAAAGCTACTCAAATAAGGTAAATTAAACCTATGCATGGGAATGGAGCAAGAGTTGCAACATTAGCCATAAGGGACTTATGAAGTCACTTTACCTTGTGAAGTAGTACTTGTTTTGAACAAGTATGACTACGTTCCGCATTTGAGTAGGAGTATTATTTATGTTTCTTAAATGGATGATTGAAGGATATAATTTTCTTATTTTCAATAAGAAGTTTTATATTTATTTAATAATATGCCTTATTGTAATGCATATGTCATTAAATGATCTTCATATCCTTCAAGATGAGAAAGAAAATAATGTTGAAGATATCTATAATATAAATGGAAATCTAAACCGAATAATATGAACAACGCGTTCATATGGCATCGCTCTGCTTGGTCGATAAATAAGAAACATATATCTAAACTCCATTAACATGGACTTTTAGACTCATATGACTATCAATCATTTGAGGAATGTTGATCTTATTTATTGGGATTATCGACCAAACCACCCTACACTAAAGTAGTGGGAGTGGCTAGTGACTTATTGGTCATTATACATAAGATGTATGTGAACTATTAAGCAAAGATTGCTAGGGAGGATTTCGGTATTTCATCATACTTCACTAAAGACTTATCTAGATATGATTATGTCTATCCGATGAAGTCCAAAGGTGAATCGTTTGAGATGTTTCGAACATTTCAAGATGAAGTGCAAAACAACTTGGCAAAACTATTAAGTACTTCGATTGGATCGAGGTAATGAATATTTGAGCCAAAAGTTTGACAATCATCTCAAAACTATGAAATCGTTTCAAAGTTGACTTCCACCCGGAACACCACATTGTATGGTGTGTCTGAGAGGAGAAATTGAACCTTGTAGGACATGGTTCATTCGATGATGTGTCAATTAGACTTTCCTATTTCCTATTTCCTTTTGAGGATATGCATTAGAAATGATGTGGTTACACTGAATCGAGTCCCTACTAAATCGGTTCCTAAGGCCCCACATGAAATGTGGCATGGAAGAAAACTTAGTTTTTCTTTCATGAAGATTTGGGGTTGCGAATCTTATGAAAAGAGACTTGTCTCATATAAGTTAGCACCAAATCTGATCAAGGTTATTTTCGGATATTGATTTTACAATCACAAAGAGAACAAAATGTTTGTTGCTCTACACGATTTGTTTCTTGAGAAATAGTTTCTCAATAAAGAATCTAGTGGGAGTAAAATTAATCTTGAAAGAAGTTCAAGAACCCGAAAATAATATGGAACCAAGAGTAGAGACAGTAACCAAGTTCACAAAGGAGTTGTGAAACCGGTTCAAGATGCACAAGTCCATCGTAGATTGGATGGGTCACGATCCGAACTCAAGGAATAATGATTTCTCGCTATGGAAAGTGATAAAGTGGAAGTCATTAAGAATGACGATCCTACTTGCTATCAAGAAGCGATGTCCCCTCCTAATTTGGATAGATGGTTATGAACCATGGAATCCAAATTACAATCCATGTTTGACAATCAAGTTTGGAACTTGATTGGGCTACCCGAAGGTGTAAAACTAATGGGATGCAAGAAGGTCTTCAAGACCGACATGGATGGGAAGGTGTGTACTTTCATGACTAAGAATTGTAACAAAGGAATTTAGGCAAATTCATAGTATTGACTATGTTGAAACCTTGTTCGCCGGCACAATGTCGAAGTCTGTTAGATTTTCACTGCCATTATCACATATTGTGACTATGTGATATGACAAATGGATGTCAAACGACTTTCTTTTAAATGGAAAGATTATTAAGGATGTGTATAGTACACAACCCGAATAGTTTGACGATCCAAGAAACTCTAATAGAGTATGCATGTTGCAAAGATCCATGAGATGGGTTGAAGCAAGCTTAAAGGAATTGGAATCTTCGTTTTGATGAATTGGTCAAATAGTTTGACTTTATCAAGTACGAAGATGAACCTTGTGTATGCATGAAATTCAAGGGAGCGTAATATTATTTCTATTGTTTTATTACAATGATATCTTACTCATTGGAAAACAAGTTCCGACACTTAAGACTCGTTAAGTCTCGTCAAGGAAAGGTTTCTCAGTGAAAGATATGGGTGAAGCCGCTTACATCCTTGGCATCAAGATCTATAGAGATGGATCTAGAAGGATAAATTGGTTTGAGTCAAAGTGTTCACATTGACAAGATTCTTAGAAGAGTCTAAGAAGAATAGCTTGTCAATGGATCATGGTACTTCTCTTAGCAATACTCATTGTCTTATGACAACTGATGAGCAAAAGGAAAATGAATGAAGTTCCATATGCTTCGGCATTTGGATCCGTCATGTATGCCATGATTTGTACTAGACCCGACGTCTCATATGCTCTAAGCATAATGAGTCGATACCAATCTCGATCCCGTGATGAGAACCATTGGATGGCATTCAAGATGATCCTTAAGTACTTAAGAAGAACTAAGGATACGTTCTTGGGATTTGAAAGATTGGAAGTTTAATCTTGTTGTAAGGGTTACATATGTGCTAGCTTCCAAACTGACAAAGTTATTTTAGAATCGCAATTAGGATTTGTGTTTATGCTTATAAGAGGTGCAGCTTTGATTGGAAAGATTCCAAGCGTAAATTGTAGCCAATTCTACTACTAAGGCCAATTGTTAGCAACATATGATGTAGCTAAAAGTAGGCGGTTTGGATCAAAAGTTCGCTTAGTGTTTTGGAAATGTTCCAAGTATCACTAATCGATGAAACTTTTTGTTATGACTATAGTGGTGCCACTTGTGCAAACAATGGAACCAAGGTCACAACATGATCCAAACACTCACTTAGACGGTCTTCAAGGAATTCATAAAGAATGAGAAGACGTTAAAATATACAAAGTATCAACCGATGATGACATAAGGAATTCACTTACAAAGACCCTCGCACAAAAAGTGTAAGCATGATGGTCATGTTGGGATCCATGAGTATTCGATACATAAATGGAGCCTAGTGCAAGTGGGAGACTGTTGGTGTAATGCCCTAGGCTTTAGTTATGTTTAACCGAAACCGTTATGTATCATCTTTTATCGCTTATGTTTATTATTTGATTATTATATAGTTTGCATATTTATTGTAATAATCTCCGTCCTCGATTATTAAGAGAATAATTAGTATAATTGTCAATGGATAATCATATGATGATTATATGCATAGAGATGCACATTGAAATTACGGGTACTTGTCGGAGAACAAGTGACTGGACTTGACCCGTATGAGATTTATGTCATGGTCAAATGTCATAATTAAATCTCATATGGTCACTTCATTTAGTCCCTAGACCTGAGATTATCATGACTTTACACATGATGAAAGTTATGTTTGATTTTAGTCAAACGGTATCTTAACACGATATCTATAAAGGCTATCTTTGGCATGATCGGATTCATGATGGGAAGGATGATAAGTCAAGATGGAATTTGTCCCTCGAAAGAGATGTTTTGCTTGGGCCCTCAATGAGTGATAATGATGAAAGCGTGTGGCCACACCCCAATATGATTGGACTATCATTATACTCAAGATCGAGAAAGCATTGAACAAATACAAGTTGACGTGGACCATGACTTGTGTTCAATATAACATCGTGAGACAAAGGGATAAATGAAAGTGTACCATTGGAAACGTGAACTCTTACGTTGTGTTATTTGGGTAGACATAATGGCTTGCTAGAGTCCGCTTATGTCTTATGAGGGCCGATATGATCGGACTCATTGCCAACATAATACAATCCTATTGGGTCACACACAAATAGAATGAATTGGTTAAACCGGAGGAAGAATGGTTGAGAGTCTCTGTATCTGGCTATATATGCCGCGCGACATATTAAGCCAATGGCTTAATATACCGCGCGACATATCAAGCCCTACGCGGTTTGACAGCCTGTTCTCCTAATACGATTAGGAGACATATTCATACTATTGTAGTATAAATATGTGAGGTCTGTCAGACCTAATTCCCTAGCCGAATTTTTCAATAGAAATTCACAATCAAAAGTCCTCTCAATATTCTTCCATAAGTTTTAGGAATCTAGCAATTCCCAACCCGAGAATTGTTCTCGACATTCATATTTGTGTGGATTACCAAAAGAGGGTCTTAGTTTTGTTCAAACAAATCAAAGACCTAGAGTTCAAATCTGAAGATCCAAAGGAGTTGAAGATTCGAAGATTTGAAGATCAAAAGTTTGTGATTACGAATCACATAATTATCCGTTCGATAGCTCAAGACCGGAAAGCAATTTAGGTTGGTAAATTCTATCTCATAGCAATTCAATTTAATCATATAGAACGGATCTTAGGGCTTGGGTTTTGTGTTAATTTTATGCTTAATTCCGCTGCGCATGGACCCATAAAACCCAACAAAGTCGACTAAGAGTCGGACTTTGTTTAATGAACGAAGCTGATTAAGAATCGAGCTTGTTACAACGAGGCTGACTAAGAGTCGAGTTTATTAGAGTTCAGTCGACTAAGAGTCGGACTTTGCGTAATGAACGAAGCTGATTAAGAATCGAGCTTGTTGAAGTGAAGTTGACTAAGAGTCGAACTCACTTAAAGGTACAAAGCTGATTAAGAATCGAGCTTGTTGAAGTGAAGTTGACTAAGAGTCGAACTCACTTAAAGGTACAAAGCTGATTAAGAATCGAGCTTATTGCATAGAGTGTAGTACAATGTTTGGTCGAATAGAACTTGTAATTTCATTGAAGTAAAGCATGCTTACATAGAAAACTAGAACTTAGGACAAACTTTGAGCTTGGAATTTGGAAACTAGAAGTAATATCTGATGAGGTGAGTGGCGCGCCAAGGATGCTTCAACTCTTCTCCCCCAGGATGAGCTATCATGTAAGTTCCTTCCTTGACGACTCGAGTGATTATGTAAGGACCTTCCCAGTTGGGAGACAGTTTATTTTACTGAGTTCTCCTTCCCGTTGCTTCAATCTTTCTCAACACGTGGTCTCCTACTTGGAATGATCTTGCCTTGACCTTCTTGTCGTGGTAACTTTTAGTTCGCTGCTTGTAGTTGACCATTCGAAGGTAAGCTGTATCTCGCTTCTCGTCGACTAGATCCAAGTCGATCAATCGGTGATGTCATTCTCGCTCCTGATTGAAGAAAGTCACTCTAGCGATGGGAAATTCGAGCTCGGCGGGTGCCATGGCCTCGATCCATATGTAAGAGCAAATGGGGTTTCCCCGTAGGCCCCCGAGTGGTTGTGCGAAGCGCCCAAAGAGCAAGGGGGAGTTCGTCAACCGGTTGTTGCGTCGACCTACGAGACCTGTCTTGAGTGCAGACAGAACCAGTTTATTCACTGCTTCAGCTTGCCCATTTCCTTGTGGATAGGCGACAGAAGATTGCCAATGCTTGATCCCTACCCGATTCATCTCTACTTCGAAGGCTCTGGAGAACTGCAGTCCGTTGTCTGATATTATGGCTCGAGGAAAACCAAACCGACACCAAATGAAGTCGTGAATGAAGTTGATTGCATTCTCCTCTGTGATGCGAGCTAATGGTTTGGCCTCAACCCATTTAGTGAAGTAATCTATGGCAATGATCACATACTTGCAGTTTCCCCGGGCGGGAGGGAAGGGTCCAATCAAGTCGACACCCCACATGTCAAATGGCCAAGTTGCAATTACTGGAGTCTGCTCGGTGGTAGGCATATGAGGTAAGTTGGCAAACCTTTGGCATTGATCACATTGTTGAAAAAAGTTATGAGTATCAGCTCTCATATGCGGCTAGTAGTACCCCAAAGTGATTAACTTGTCTGCAAGAGTTCTGGCCCCCGGGTGTCCGCCACAAATCCCACTGTGTACTTCATATATCGATAGGGTGACCTCTTGAGGGTGGATGCACTTTAGCAATGGTCGAGTGTAGGATCTTCTGAACAGATTTCCTCCTTGAATGACGTATCTCGGAGCTTTCTTTTTGATTGCTCGAGCTTTCTTCTCGTCATCAGACAGCTCGCCACTTTCTATGTACGCCTTCATTTCTTCGATCCAACACTTCTCATAAGCCCAGTTTCTTGAAGTGTCCTCTACACACTGAATTTGTATTCTCTCATAAGCCGGATTTTCGAGGAAAGAGATGGGCTCTTCATGTGGCTCATCTGAAGTGCTAATTTCGAGAGGAGGTCGGCTAGCTCGTTGTCTTCCCTTCCAATCCTCTGAATCTCCCAGAATTCCAAATCCTTTATCAGCTCCTTCACCAGGTCGCAGTATTTGATCAGAGTGGAACTAAGCACTTCGTACTCGCCTCTGACTTGGTTGACTATCAGTTGGGAATCACAATGAGCCATGATTTTAGTCGCTCCAAAACACTTGGCGTATTCTATGGCTGCAATCAAGGCTTCGTATTCAGCTTGATTGTTGAAAGCATCGAACTTGAACCTTAGTGACTCCTCATACACCGTCCCAGATTCTGGTTCAATTAGCACTATCCCAGCTCCACTGCTATTCTTGGTCGCTGATCCATCTGAATAGACCTTCCAACAATCATCGGGTAGACTGATGTTGACCTGAGACTCCGGCTCTTTCCCTTTAGTTTTCTCTTTCGGAACTCGTTGTTCGCTGTCTTCCTTGGTGAACGTAAGCTCGACCAAGAAATCTGCTAGAGCTTGAGCCTTCAGCGCCTTTCGAGGTCTATACTCAATGTCAAATTCAGTAAGGGCAATTGACCAATTGAGCAATCGACCTGAACTTTCCGGCTTGTGTAATATTTTTCTCAAGGGTGCATTAGTCAATACTACGATCGGGTGAGCCAAGAAATAAGCTCGCAGCTTCCTTGAAGCTACGACTAGAGCATAGGCGACCTTCTCGGCGTTGTAATACCTGCTCTCTACATCTGATAAGGCTTTGCTGATGTAGTATACTGGCTTTTGAAGCCCTTCCTCTTCTCTAATCAAGACCGCTGCAACTGACTTGTCTCCCACAGACAGATACACAAACAAGGTCTCGCCATTGGTCGAGAGCTCAATAGTGGAGGAGTAGCAAGGTATTCTTTTGGAGTTGTTGGAACGATGAATGACATTCGGCCGTCCACTCAAAGTTTTTTGTCCCCCTCAATGATTTGAAGAAGGAGAGACCTTTCGGCCGACTTGGATATAAAGCGACCTAGGGCGCCACCTGCCCGTTGAGTCGCCGCATCTCTTTTATACTTGTAGGCTCCTTCATCTCGACTAGAGCCTTGATCTTTTCCGGGTTGGCCTCTATACCTCTGGACACCATGAATCCAAGGAACTTTCCCAGTGCTACTCCAAAAACACACTTCTTTGGGGTTGAGTTTCACGTCGTTTGCTCGCAGATTGGCGAATGTTTCTTTTAAGTCGGCCACGTGACGTCCAGTCTTAGTTTTAATGACCATATCGTCGACATAAGCCTCCATATTTCGGCCAATTTGGGAGGCAAAGACTTTGTTCACCATTCTTTGATAAGTCGCCCCTGCATTCTTCAATCCAAACGGCATCATGTTGTAGCAGTAGATTCCTCCAGCCGCCTGAAATGCCGTCTTTACTATGTCGTCCTCATGCATCTTAATCTGGTGGTACCCTGAGTAAGCGTCGAGGAAACTGAGGGTGGAGTGACCAGCAATAGAATCAACTAGTTTGTCGATTCTTGGAAGAGGGTAGCTGTCCTTCGGGCAGGCGAGATTTAGAGTGGTGAAGTCGACACACATCCGCCATTTGCCATTTGATTTCTTTACCATGACCACATTGGCCAACCACGTTGTGTGAGTGGCCTCCTTGATTATCCCTGCACTTAAAAGTTTTTGTACCTCAGTTTTGATGGCTTCCTCCTTATCACGAGCAAAACTTCTCAATTTTTGGGGTCTAGGCTTTATGGTCGGGTTGACTTCAAGTCGGTGAACGGCGACCTCTTCCTTGATTCCCCTCATGTCTTCTACTCTCCATGCGAAGACGTCATTACTCTCCTTGAGTAGCTCAATGATTTCTGCTCGCTCCTCAACAGATAGCTGCTTTCCAATTTGAACTTTTTGGTCGGGGTAGGAAGGGTTAGTGATTACTGACTCTAGCTCATCCACGGCCTCTAACTCTGGACCATCTCTGAACTGCAGGGTTTCAATGATGATTTCTCTGACCCTTTGTCTCTCCTCGGCCCCCAGGTGTGGAGCTTCTTCTGCTATCATATCATCCAGCTTATTTGCAACCTCGCTGGTGGTGGTGGTGGCCCCCGAGTTATTGTCGATCTGGAGGCATAGGTTGCCTATGAGGACTTGGTCGACCATAACTACATCTGGATCGACCTCTGTGGTTTCAGAGTGACGTGTCGACTCAATCGCTGGGCGACCTCGTCATTTGAGCGATAGGTCGACTCCTCCACATTGGTGATTGTTGACGATCGAGTAGTTTTGGTGACCGACGACGACTTCAAGTAACCATCTGCGTCTCAATTTCTAACTCTCTCTTCTTTCTTTCCCGAAGAACATGGTCCGTGTAGGCTCGAGCCGTGCCTTGTACGCGGCCTACTCCGGCGAGTGTGGGGAACTTGACTCGGCCGATGAGGTATTGATGCCACCATTCCAAGTGCGACCTGGCCAGGAATTCCAAGGATAGCGGCGCATAGTCACTGTTCACATCTATCACAATAAATTGTACCTTTGATACGACCACTGTAAAGTCTTTGGCCTAGGTCGACGTCGAGCTCTATCTGGCCTTTAGCATCGACTCGATGGTTGGTGAAGCCCTCCAACCTGCCGTCATATCTCTCAAGCTGCTCGTCATTAAGACCCATCTCTTTGAAAGTCTTGTAGAACAAAATATCCTTACAGGCCCCCGTGTCGACTAAGAGTCTGCTCGTCGTACATCCTTCTATGAGACCTGGGATGACGAGAACTTGCTCCCTAGCCGCCATATTGGTTGCCAACTCATGGGGGTAAAAGCTGATCACCTCATCTCTGACATCTCTCCTTGGAGGCACATGTGGGGCTTTATTGAGTTTAAAGATCTTGTGCTTGATGGCAGTGTTACTTGCTTGCTCTGTAATGACCCCCAGATTCAATCTAGGTTGCCTCGGTCCCTGTTGTCCACCTGCAGGCTGCTCGCCTCCACCAGTTTGAGGCCTCTTCACATATGCGTCGAGTCTTCCCTGCTCGACCATTCTTTGGATAATGCGCTTCAAGCCTAAACAATCCTCCGTGAGATGACCCGTGTCCTTGTGGTAATCACAGTATTTGTTGTTGTCCCTTCTGAACTTGTTGCCTGGGTTCATTGGGGTAGGTGGAGCCAACTCGACTGCATTCAGGATTTCAGTTCGACTCACCGTCGGAGAGTGAAAGTCTCGGCACCTTCTCTGTCGCCCTTGTCCCTTTTCTTGCCATTTTTATTGCTTTCCTCCATTCTTGTTGGAGTCCTTCTTGTCATCGCCGACCTCGGTCTTGGGGGCCTTTTCCATTCTTCTTTTCTTTTCTCTCCTCGGCTAGCGCGACATTGTATACCTTTTCGAACACCTCCTGTCGAGGTTGTGGACGCTGGTATGAACCGTGAGTTCATAATCCATGCTCGCCGAGGAAATACCAGTCCTGAAGCAGTTGATAACTTCCCTGTCAGTGAGATCTTTCTCGATCTTATCCACCATCTCCTTGAACTTGGTGAAGTAGCTCATTGAGCTTTCATTTTTAGCTTGCACCAAGTTTCTTAGATCAGTAACCGTCACTTTTCGAGCTCCAGCAGTCGAGAAGCGATCTAGGAATTTTGTTCTTAAACACGTCCAGGTGGTGATGCTACCAGCCGCCAAACCATTGAACCATGTCAAGGCTGCCCCTGTGAGTGTGCTTATGAGGGCTTTGCACATATTGTCGTCCTCATTGGTGACAAAACACATTGTGGCTTCCAGGTGTGCTATGTGATTCTTGGCATTGGTTGCCCCTGAGTACTTTTCCAATAGGGGCAATCTGAAACTAGGAGGAGGTCGACAGTCTCTCATCTCCTTGGATAGAGGTCGAAGAGCAAAGTCAACTCGTTCAACCTTTCCAAAAGATCCTTTTTCTTCTCTTCCTCCCATTGTTCGAACTTTCTCTTCCACTCGGAGCCACTCCCTAGCATCAGGTTTGTCCTCTCCAAGCCGGGGAACAACATTCGACCTTTGGCCCTCGCTTCTGGGTGGAGTCATTTGTCCGCTTCTCCTGTCTCTGTGGGAAGGAGCTCTTTTCCGACCGAACCGGAGATCTTTGCCTGTCATTCCTTTGTGGCGACCTGCGCCTATCATCTCTCGGAAGGCGACCCGCGCCTATTACCCCCAAGTGCCGCGACCCGCGCTCTCGTCTCTTATAGGCGACCCGCGCCACTCCCGTCCCTACGGGATCCCGATCTTTGTGTTCGGGCAGGGAAACACGTCTCGTTTCTATTGGTGGTTAAGTGTGTCCTCAAATCTGATTGAGCCTCCCGCTCCCTATTCCTCGGTGAGGCTAGCCCTTAAGTCATTACTCTAACATGGATGTAAAGGCGATTGAGGTCGGACTACCATCCTTTGATCGCATTTTGACCCACACCCTCATCGGGGCCTAACACTCCCGGCTCGCTACCTGTTTGAGGTTTGAGAGGGAGCCACCCTCTCTCGATCTTATATCCGCCTTCTCGCCTCCTCTATCGCCAATAGCTCGGCCAAAATCCGGGCTCGCTCCAATAACATTTCCTTCCCCGCTCAATGGGTTGGATGAGGGACCCGCCCTATTTCCAACATTCACCCGAGCAACTGACGCTTGGGGAGGCGGAGCTCCTTGTCCCTCCACGTGTCTTTTTCCCCTCCTCGTATCCTGCAATCCTCGCCATCAACAACACCGGTAGAGCGTGTTGCTCTACCACGAGGGCGATTTGGTGGGGGAGGAGGCAGATTTGCGTTTTCGCATTGGTGTTGAGATTTCCAAATGCGTTCGTATTGTTGTTATTGTTCACTTCTTCGAACTCTTCGTGCTGCTCGCGACATGCCCGTCCTGGAGTCACCATTGCTGTAGGTTGATGAAGTTTTCGAGGTCAAGCTAAAGCACGATTCCCGCAATGGAACCAAACCGATGCCGGCAGAATTGTGCTTATCGAGTAGTCCTCCACGTGGCAGACCAATCACCTCGGCTCCTCGACTCCGAAAATCGAACCCACGACTAGCCTGGATGTGTCTCCACGAAGACGCTCGGGCGAGAGTAAGATAACAAACAGATATAGCTCAAAATGTATTGAATAATGAATTCGTATAACAAAATGGCAGCTTACCTTTCACCGTTTGGTAGTGATGAAGTATTTATAGGCAATAGTGGTGTATTTTGGGAAGCGACATGTGCTCCGTGATTGTAGCGGCGGTTATTAGTCATGGGAACGTGTCTATAACGGCCCCCGATTTGTAGGATGTGATTATGAGAATTGTTCAACCAAATACGCCGATGCTGGTCGTGTCGTCACTGTTTGCTTAGGTCGAGGTCGCCATTCGGGGGATGGTCGACCCGACCGACGCAGTGCAGCATGGATCGTACCCGTATTGGGGCTTGGATAGGAAGTCGGACTAAGTTAGGTCGGGACCTGATGGGTCGGACGTTGGGCTTAGTCGACTGATATGTGAGATGGGCTGTGGGCCTTGCATTGATTGGGCCCGGCCCCCTTGATAGGCTGGGGCAATAGTTGCTTTGAGGATTGGACTTTGCTTGCTTGGCCCAACTCGACACTTTTTGTATGTTCAGTATGAAAATGATAATGAATCTAGATGTGGAAACCTTATCTACTGAAAAAAAATGTCATTTTAAACTCGCTACATCATGTAACGAGTTTTAAAAAGTGGGACATTTTGAAAAATAGTTTTAAATTTGTGTTATTTTGAAATATAAATTTTTAAAATAGAATTATTTGAGAAAAATCTTATTTATTTTGAAAAAAAAAAAAAAAACTACATGCCCCAAATTCTTCTGCCTATATAGTACGACCTATATAGTACGACTCATCATAGATCATTATGGCACTCCCGCTTCCCCAGTCCCATTAGACCAAACACACGTTCACACACATTCAATTAACCAACGTACAAAAAATCGTTATTTTTCTCAAAACCTCCTAAAAACCCACAACACAATGGCCTCAGTTCATCTTCTTCTCCGTCTCATAAATCTGTGTATATTATTTCAGTCAATTCTTTCACTTTCTTCCTCCAAATATTTAATATTGCCCCTCAAGACTCAATTAATTGCATCCCCCTCCCTCCCAAAACTCCCAAACAAACTCTCTTTCCACCACAACGTTTCCCTCACCGTCTCCCTAACCGTCGGCTCACCCCCACAGCAAGTTACCATGGTCCTCGACACAGGCAGCGAACTCTCTTGGCTTCACTGTAAAAAAACACCAAACGCGCCCTTAATGTTCAACGCACTTCGCTCCTCTTCCTACTCCCCTGTTCCTTGTACTTCCCCAACTTGCCGGACCCGAACCCGTGACTTCACCATGCCCGTTTCCTGTGACCCGAAGAAGCTCTGTCACGCTACTCTCTCCTACGCCGACGCCACCTCAGTTGAAGGTAACCTTGCCACGGATACATTCCGGTTCACGAATTCGGACCTACCCGGTATTGTATTCGGGTGCATGGATACGGGTTCTAGTTCGAATCCTGAGGATAAAAAAACAACCGGGTTGATTGGCATGAACCGTGGCTCCTTATCGTTTGTTTCCCAGTTGGGTTTTCCTAAATTTTCTTACTGTATTTCGGGTCGGGACTCAACCGGGGTCTTACTGTTGGGTAGCTTCAACTTTCCTTGGCTTAAACCCTTGAGTTACACACCATTGGTCAAGATGTCAACTCCTTTACCGTATTTCGATCGGGTTGCTTATTCGGTTCAACTTGAAGGAATTAGAGTCGGGCGTACGGCTTTACCCTTACCTAAATCGGTGTATGTGCCCGATCATACTGGTGCGGGTCAAACCATGGTGGACTCGGGTACTCAGTTCACATTCTTGTTGGGAGTCGTTTACTCTGCTTTGAAGAGCGAGTTTTTGAAGCAAACTAAAGGGGTGATGCGTGTATATGAGGATAAAAATTTTGTATATCAAGGGGCTATGGATTTGTGCTATAGGGTTGCAATGGGTCGGGGCGGGTTGCCAGTTTTACCAACCGTAAGCTTGATGTTTCGGGGGGCTGAAATGAGTGTGTCGAGTGAAAGATTGTTGTATAAAGTGGCCGGGTTGATAAAAGGAAGAGACGAAATACATTGTTTTACGTTTGGAAATTCGGACTTATTAGGAGCGGAAGCTTACATCATTGGTCATCACCATCAACAAAACGTGTGGATGGAATTTGATTTAGTAAATTCTAGGGTTGGATTGGCCGAGGTTAGGTGTGATTTAGCTAGTCAAAAACTTGGTATGGAATTATAACTATTATTCAATTTTTCTCGTAGTAGTAATGTTTGACCTTATGAATAATTCATAATGTAGTTATGTTTTTATGACATAATTAAGATGTACATCGTACATGATTCAATTTATGGGATTGTAGTTCAACTTGTCAGAGCACCATCCCCACATAAAAATATTTGTCAGAGCACCATCCCCACATAAAAATATGTATATGTACAATTATAAATAAGAAAATTGATGGTATGTTAGTATTGTACATGTCCACATTACAATTGTCAATGTTGAGTGTGAAATGTTTTAGTTGGTGGAGGGAATTTTTGGACCCACTATTGTGTGTACCCAAAATATTGTAGTGGGTTGGAGATGGGGGACCGAATGAATCTCTTGTTCCAACTTCCAAGTTATGTTAAAAGAGTGAGATATGTTGTGGAGGAGTCAACTTGTCATTGAGGATAAGTTGAGGCCAGGATGGCAATTTTGGACTTTCCTATAGGTATATACTTGTTTTGTTGTGCTACTAATTCTAGTGATGTGCAATTTGCAATTTTGGATTCTTTCTGGTCTGCCATCAAACAGTTGGATGTTTGAATTTTTTTTTTTTCTTTCTTAAAAATAGTCTCAATTTAATTTTGATGACAAATCTAATTAAATAAAGGGTTAATGACAATTTAGGGTCTGAAGTTTACGAGGAGGTACCAGATTGGAGCCTGAATTCTTAATTTTGTTAATTTAGGGCCCAAAGTTACTACTTTTTATCAATTTGGGGCTTTATGACGTTTTTCGTCCAAAAAGCCCGTTAAGTTATCACGTGAAATTCAGTGAGGGCATTTTGGTCATTTCGCGTTCAGACTCCAATCTGGTACCTCCTCGTAAACTTCAGGCCCTAAATTGTCATTTGTCCTATAAAATAATAAAATTTTAAACTATTATATAAAATAATTAATTTATTTTATAAAATTTAAAATATTGAAAAAAATAAAGATAATAGTTAATATGATTTAAAATAATTTAAGATATTAACTATGAGTGTGTCTTATGAAAAACACGTTTTTCCTGGCATTAGGAAAAACATGTTTTGGGTTTTCCCGTATATGCCAGCCAAAGGCTGCTTAAACAAAGTGCCACAGCAGGATAAATGTTAATAAGATGTAGTAACAAAGTGCCAAATAAAAAGTGTGTCGGGCCCCATTAATGAAAGTGCCAGCCAGTGCACAGAAATGCACCGGCACTTTGTTAAACAGTGCACCGACACTTTTACACGGCACTTTTATATACAATTTAACCGGCACTCTTCACATTGGCACTCGTTACACTAACACCGGCACTTTGTTACACTAACATTTTTGCCGGCACTCAAAAACACAAGCACTGGCACTGCAAAACACATGAACTGGCACTCCAAAACACATGAACTGGCACACAAAAACACATACACTGGCACTAACAAACACTGATAATTATTTTTCTGGCTCTCAAAAACACAAGCACTGGTATTCAAAAACACATGCACTGGCATTTGAAAACACATACACTGGCACTTAAAAACACATACACTAGCACTCAAAATTCCATCTAATTTGTTCTGCACCACGAATTGTACTGGCATTCCAAAACTATCAGATCGGGCACTCGATTTAAAATGCACCGGCACTCAAATGGGATTATCCAGCTTGACTCGAAATTGATTGAAATTGATTACATCAGTGCCCGGCCTCGTCTTCTGATGCCAAAGAGATTCGGCCCTAACTAATGCTTCTTCGTCAATCACTCCCCCACGAGCAACATTGACAATTCGAACTCCTTTCTTCATCTTTGCAAAATTCTCGTCATTTAGAATTTCTGAAGTAGCAGGAGTTAAAGCCATGTGCAGTGAGATGAAATCAGCTGTTGCAATGGCTTCATCAAAGCTCACCAGCGAGATTGAAATTGATTGAATATTGTCTACGATTGGAAACGGTAAGTTGGAATTAGATTTTTGTTGTCGCCTTCCTCACAATTCCTTCACAAATCCTTCACAATTCCTTCAACCAAACACCGAAAATCAAAACAGGGACAACAGCTCCGCCACCGAAAGCAATCAACGTCGAGGTGGAAACACCACCGGCCGCCGCCCATCGAACCAGCCGTCAGCGAACAAAGGCCCAAAGAAGAAATTCGCAGAGGGAGAGAGCAATGGTGAGTGAACATACCAAAAGTGTCGAGTTGGGCCAAGTAAGCAAAGCCCAATCCTCAAGGCAACCGTTGCCCCAACGTATCAAGGGGGCCAGGCCCAATCAATGCAAGGCCCAAAGCCCGTAACAAATATCAGTCGACTAAGCCCAACGTCCGACCTATTAGGTCCCGACCTGACTTAGTCCGACCTTACAATCCAGACTCTAATACGGGTACGATCCATGCTCTACCCGTCAGTCAGGTCGACCATTCCACAAATGGCGACCTCGACCTAATCACTAAGTGTCGACCTAATGTATTGAACGCATACGAGTCAAACCTTTCCCTAACCGGTCCCCTACCAATCAGGAGCCGTTACCAGACACGTTCACATTACTTGTAATCTGTCGCTAAAATCTCGAGCTTATGTAGCACCACCAAAAATACAACAGACTGACAACACCTATAAATACATCATCACTACCAATCGGTGCAAAGGTAATCGCCATTTTGATATCTCGAATTCATTATTCAATACATTTTGAGCTATATACAACTGTTATCTTACTCTCACGCCCGAGCGTCTTCGCCGGAGACACATCCGGCTAGTCGTGGGATCTGATTTCAGGTCAAGGAGCCAGGTGATTAGTCCTGCCACGTGGAGGATTATTGATAAGCACAATTCCTGCAGCATCAGTTTGGTTCCATTGCCGGGAAACTGTGCTTTAGCTTGACCTCGAAAATTTCATCAACCTACAACAATGGTAACTTCAGACGGACATGTATCTGAGGCTTCACTTGGAAATGAAGAAGCAAATAACACCAATGCAAACGCTGGAAATCTCAACATCAATGCTGAAAACACAAATCTGCCTCCTCCCCCACCAAATCGCCCTCACGGTAGAGCAACGCGCTCTACCAGTGTTGTTGATGGCGCAGGGTCACGGACACAAGAAGAGGAAAACGCCATATGGAGGGACAAGGAGTTCCACCTCCTCCAAAACGTCCAAACTGGACAGTTAACATTGGAAACAGGTGTCCCTCAACCAATCCCATGAGCAAGAAGGAAATGATGTTGGAACGAGCCCAGATTCTGGCTGATTTGATAGCTATGGAGGAAGCAGAGCAGGCTGACATACGTTCAGAAAGAGTGGCTCCCTCTCAAGTCTCCAACAGGCAGCAGGCCAGGAGTGCTAGGCCCAATGAGGGGGTGGGACAGAACGGAGAAGACAGGATAGTTCAACGACCTCCAACTCTCATTCATGTGCCGAGTAATGACTTAAGGGCTAGCCTCACCAGGAATAGGGAGCAGGAGGCTCAATCGGATTTGAGGACGCATTTAGAGGCCAATAGAAGCCGACGTGGTTCCCCGCCCGACACACAAAGATCAGGATCCCATAGGGACAGGAATGGGCGCAGGTCGCCTATAAGAGACGAGAGGCGCAGGTCGCCACTCGGGGGTAATAGGCGCAGGTCGCCTACCAGAGATGATAGGCGCAGGTCGCCACAAAGGAATGACAGGCAAAGATCTCCAGTTCGATCGGAAAGGGCTCATTCTCATAGAGACAGGAGGAGTAGACAGGTAACTCCTCCCAGAAGCGAAGGTCAAAGGTAAATCATAGACCTGCCAATGGTATGTAAAGGAGTAGCAAATTAAGACCTGTTGGAAATGCTTGGAAATATGTTAAACGAGAAAAAATCTTGCCTTTACAGTCCAATTCTTGTCAACTGACAGGTTTGGAGATTTGAGATCCCAGTGCACAATCGGAGGATTGAGGCAGTGAAGACAATTGATACCCTTTGCCTGCAAGTTTCATCGATTATTACGTTACGGATGAATTATTATGTTACTGTATGAAATAAAAACATCAAAGAACGGTACCAACCACATCCAAAGCCATTCTCAACCGCCTCCTCAGATCCAAAACTTCTCCTGCATCAGGTAGGTGCAAAGTTGGAATAAGCTCCCCTGTCATCATAAAATCGAAACATATGAGGGTAATAACATTACCCATCCTCCACCAAACCAGGCATTGTTAAATTCTGAAAAGGGTGAGAACAGTTCACCTTGGCAAATATTCAGTCACTATCGACAAATGTGGAGGCTTTGTGACAGCGCCCATGAAAAGAACGAGATTTGGATGGCGAACACGTTTCATGATTTCTACCTTCAGAGAAATGTTATCACCACTTTAGTACGTATGACTACTCCTCGATAATACACAAAACAATTTCCAAACGAAATAGATTTCATCATACAACAGCAAATACACTCTCCCTTTGACCCCAAAAGTAGAATCAAACAAGAAGTTGAAAGGAATGCCAAATACAAGAAACACTATGTGAAGGCATAGGGAAAAGAGAGAAACATTCAACATTTTGTGTGATGATTGACTAGTCAAAGAAGAGCGCAAGTGATACCTTGTAATAACCAGAAAATTATAAATAGTTAATTAATTACTTTGGATAATTCAAATAGATAAGAAGATAATGGATGAATTTAATTAGTAAACCTCCCTTCACATTCTCATTATAGGGTGGAAGTATCTACCTTGTAATTAACGTATCCCTTTAGTATAAATAAGAGCCTTAGGTATAGGTTTTTCATTCCAAATTTTGATTGTTCTTTGGCAAGAGAGAGAGAGAGAGAGTGTGTGTGGCGTGGTCATCAGTTAGGAGGGAAGGAGGCTGAGAGAGAAGGTTTAAGTGATTGTGAAAGAAGCCTAAACAATTTATAAGGTAAGTAATCTGCCCATACTGTAAGAGTTGTTATTTTGGTTAATAATTAGAAAAAGGAAAATTGCATTTTGACTCCAAGGATATTGAATTGTCAGATAAAAAAAATAGAACTGGGATGGATAATGCATAAAATGGTTGTGTCTGTCTGTTAGCAATTTTGTGTATGCATGTCCTTGTGCAACAGCGTATGTAAATATGTTTGCTTGTATGAGTTGTGTGTGCGTGTGTCTGTGTGTGGTTACAGAGAGTTTGTGTGCATGTACAGTGTGTGTTTTGGTGTGTACAGAGTGTTTCTTATGTGTGTTGTGTGTGTGAGTGTACTGTGCGTGTGTGTTACTGCTGTGTGTGCGTGTGTGTGTTGCATGTGGCAGTGTGTATTGCTGAGAGTCTCTCTGTGTGTGTGTTTCTTTATGGCAACAGTGTGTATGTGTATGTACTTGTGAAATGGTGTCTGTGCAATATGTTTGTATACCTGTATGCTTGTATGCTGAAGTATGTGTAGTATGTGTTCATGTCATTATCAAGTACAAAATGAAAATGACTTGTGAAAATATGGGTAGGGGAGTAAGCACGTGAAAGGTGTAAAATACCATTAGAAAGTTCAGTTTGCAACCTTAAGATTTTAATTAATTTGGGAACCTTAAAGATTTGAAAAATTATAATTAATCCTTAGTTTATTAATGAACATCATTCTAATCTTTTGATTTAGTAAAAGAGATCAATAAAATAGAATGTAATACTTTATATTTGATTTTAGATTTTGGGAAACGAGCTTAGCCGACTTGTACGTGTTCAAGTTTTCCTTAAAGTTGCGTAATTGAGGTAAGTGATTATACGTCTTTAGGTTTATTGCTTTCTTGACTCTTTGATTAGGATTCCTATATTTTCTTGAAAAGTACCGTCTTTGAAACGTTTAAGCTAATCTATTGGTTAGCATTTGCTTTGCCTCCTTCGAACATACGTTTTTCAAATAAATCATACATTGTTGGCCTTCGTGAAATTAAATTGTTTACTTTAATTTCACACCACTGTTCGTTATACTACTTGCATTTGCTATTGTATGATTCGTTATCATCTTGGCTCTTAAGCTATATTTGTTATTCGTTACCCTTTCGTTCTATGCATGATCATATTAAGTTAAACAACCCGTAATGACGGGGTATATTGATTTGGCCTATTAAGGCATTACACTACTGATGATTAGTAGTGGGGTGTTCCGGATACACTACTTAGTTTTGGGGCTCTTTGTGAGCTATTTATGCTCTTCGTGGGCTTTAGTGCTCTCTGTGGGCTTTTCGTACCCTTTGTGGGTTTTCGTGTTTATTGAGGTCAATGGACCGCTTAAGTGATCATGCTATATACATATGTGAACCTTTGATTATTCGTTTTGTAATTCGTATTGATATCTGTTAAATTGGTATTTGATATTTCATTTCGTTCGTTATATTGTACTCGTGAAATTATTCGTTTTGCGGTCACCTCTTCTTAGTACCCGAAGAGGTCCGTATAAGAACTTTCTGAGCATTGTTCGCTCATTCCTTTCCTTTTCTTCTCTACCTTCCAGGTTAGACGGTTGGACGAAGACTAGGGTGAGCTAGTTGGAAGTTGAAGATTATTAGTTGTGGTTGAAGATGTTTTGTATTTAAATCATTTTGTCATCTGAGTTGTAACTCTAGAATAATAAGATTGAATCATTGTATTTTTGAAGAAATGTCTATGTAATAAAACTTTGAGGTTATTATTTGAGTTTAGTTTTTGTTAGATTAGTAATGCATCTAAAATTTGGGATCCTGAAATTAGACCGGAGTTTTTGGGCGTTACAGAGCGGTATCGCGTAACCCGCCTTAAGGCTTCGCGAGCCAACCCGGGTACGATCTCGGTATTACAGCTTAGGTTTTAGGTCCCGAGGTTTTAGAACTAAAGTGATGATTAGAAGAATCTTGACTTAGCATCAGTAGAGAACCTACCTGCATGAAATTAGTTATGCCCTTAGATAAAATTAATATCTTAGTTACTCGTTAGTTTGAACCTTAACTAACTTGAGATTTGATTTATTAGATAATAATGTTTGGAAGAAATTGGGGTGGAAGGCGTCGTCGCTCTGGTTGTGTTGCTCAAGGGCCAGGGGCGAATGATGAAGCAAATCAACCCGACATGGATTTAGCAGTCATTCTACAAGGTTTGACTCAAGCTATCGTTACGGGAATGGGGCAAGCGGCTCAAGTACAAACTCCACCTTTAGCACCACAAGGCACCAATCCACTAATGAATTTCCAGAAACTTAATCCGAAATCTTTTTCTGGAGCACCTGGTTCAACCAAACCAGAACATTGGATGGAGAACATGGAGAAGATATTTGAAACAATGGCGTGCACCGACGCACAGAGAGTCACATTTGCCACCTTCGTGCTAGAAGGTGAAGCAGACCAATGGTGGAAGGCAGAGAAGCGTAGAATTGAGCAAGAAGGGATTGAGGAGTATACTTGGAACATGTTTGTCGAAGCATTCAACAACAAGTACTTTCCTCCTGTTGTACGCGATAGGAAGATGGTTGAATTCTTAGACCTGGAGCAAGGAGAGATGACAGTGGATGAGTATGATGCGAAGTTTATAGAACTCTCACGCTATGCCCCAGCGTTCTTTGACAATGAGAGTCAAAGGGCTCGAAAGTTTGAGAGAGGGTTGAACTCGCGAATTGCATATCGCTTAACTGCTTTGAAGCTCCCTACTTATGCTGAAGTGTTGGATCGAGCTCGACTTGTCGAACAAGAATCTATGGAGTTTAAAAAGAAGAGGGATGAAAAGAAGAGAGGAGCAGATGATAGGTCAACTCGAGATCGTGGTCAGTCAAGCAACCAAAGTAGTAACAATGGCAAGAGGAGGGCAACTGAAAATAACCGCAATCAATGGAACTTTCAACCAAACAAGAATCTGAATCAGACTAATGGGAGCAATGTAGTGTGCCGGACTTGTGGGGGTAAGCATATGACCAAGGCATGTTATCGTACTACAGGTGCTTGCTTTAATTGCGAAAAGGTGGGTCACAAGATAAAGGATTGTCCACAACCTTTGAAGGAAAGGTATGCAAAGAAAGAAGATGATAAAGAAAAGACTAAGCAGCAAGGAAGAGTCTTTGCCATGACAGCAAGGGATGCTGAAGCTTCTAATGATGTGGTAGCAGGTACCATTCAAGTTTGTTTTCGCAATGCATATACCTTATTAGACCCTGGTGCCACACATTCCATAGTATCTTCACATTTTGCTCGTCGTTTGAACTTTCCTGCTCAAAAACTAGACTATGAATTAGTTATTGATACTCCTATGAAAAAGTCTGTGCCTGTAACCTCCATTCTTAGAACTTGTCCTGTGCACTTGGGAAATAAGGTGTTAAGCGCAGATCTTATTATTATGGACATCCAAGATTTTGATGTAATCTTGGGTATGGACTGGTTAGCAGCTTACCATGCTAAGGTAGATTGCTTTAAGAAGGAAGTGACCTTCAATGTTCAGGGAGAGTCAGCATTTAAGTTCAAAGGTTCTAAGCCAGTGACTACACCAAAGATCATCACTGCTCTAAGGGCGCGAAAGCTCTTGGGAAAGGGTTGTCAAGGATTCATTGCTAGTATCCTTGATAACAGTAAAGAAGGTGTTGCTTTGGAAACGCTTCCTGTTGTTAAGGAGTTTCCTGATGTGTTTCCCGAAAACTTGCCTGGTCTTCCTCCAGATAGAGAATTGGAGTTCTCTATAGAGTTGGTACCTGGTATCGGCCCTATCTCAAAAGCCCCATACCGTATGGCCCCTACTGAACTTAAGGAGCTAAAGGAGCAATTGCAAGAGTTGTTGGACAAGGGATTTATTCGACCGAGTACATCCCCTTGGGGTGCTCCGGTGTTATTTGTCAAAAAGAAGGATGGGTCGATGCGTCTATGTATTGACTATCGAGAGCTGAATCGGGTCACCGTGAGGAATAAATATCCACTACCTAGAATCGATGATCTGTTTGATCAATTGCAAGGAGCGTGCTATTTTTCCAAGATAGATCTTCGTTCTGGGTATCACCAGTTGAAGGTAAAGGACGAGGATGTTGCTAAAACTGCATTTAGAACCCGATATGGTCACTATGAGTTTTTGGTGATGCCGTTTGGGTTAACTAATGCCCCCGCTGTTTTCATGGACTTGATGAATAGAGTATTTAAGGAGTTTTTAGATCGGTGTGTTATTGTATTCATCGATGACATACTGATATACTCCAAGAGGAGGGAGGAACATGAAGAACATTTAAGATTGGTTCTTAAGATTCTGCGTGAGAAGAAGTTGTTTGCAAAGTTCAAGAAGTGCGAGTTCTGGTTAGAGAGGGTTGCCTTTTTAGGGCATGTGGTATCCAAGGATGGCATTTCTGTGGATCCTGCAAAGATTGAAGCTGTTATGGGATGGGAGCGGCCGACTACTGTCACGGAGGTGAGGAGTTTTCTTGGGTTGGCAGGCTATTACCGTCGTTTTGTGGAAGGTTTCTCTAAAATTGCTACACCCATGACAAAGTTGATGCAGAAGAATATAAAATTTGTGTGGACGGATGATTGTGAAGCTAGCTTCCAAGAGTTAAAAAGGCGGCTAGTGTACGCACCAATCTTAACCTTGCCAACGGAACGGGAGGTTTTGTTATCTATAGCGATGCGTCATTAAGTGGCCTTGGATGTGTGTTGATGCAAAATGGGAAGGTAATTGCTTACGCATCAAGGCAATTGAAGAGTTATGAGAAGAATTATCCCACTCATGATTTGGAGTTGGTCGTTGTTTTCGCACTTAAAATTTGGAGACATTATTTGTATGGCGAGTCATGTGAAATTTATACCGATCACAAGAGCCTTAAATATATCTTCACTCAGAAAGAGTTGAATATGAGGCAAAGGAGGTGGTTGGAGTTACTTAAAGACTATGATTGCACAATTTTGTACCATCCAGGAAAAGCCAATGTTGTCGCTGATGCTTTGAGTCGTAAATATAAAGGGAGTTTGGCATCTCTGATGGAAGTTGGAAGTTGTGGTGTGAATGAGGTTGAACCCTTTTCTATGAAAGTTAATGTTCGAGGTGGTAAGGGTTATTTGGCACATTTGAGCGTTATTCCAAGCTTGATGGAGAAGATCAAGGAGGCACAAGCTGGTGATGCCGAGTTGATGGACATATCGAAGAACTTGAACGAAGGGGAAAAGTCGGAGTTCCGCATTGATAAAGAGGGCATTCTGCGATATGGCTCAAGGATATGTGTACCATCCGATGCTAAGCTTAAACAAGAAATTATGGAGGAGGCTCACTGTTCAAAGTTTGCAGCTCACCCAGGAAGTACGAAGATGTATCGGAATATGCGAGATACATTTTGGTGGAATAATATGAAGAGAGAAATAGCGATTCGTTTCTCGGTGTTTAGTTTGCCAGCAAGTTAAGATTGAACATCAAAGACCGGGCGGATTGTTGCAATCTTTACCTATACCCGAGTGGAAGTGGGAGCATATCACTATGGATTTTGTCACTGGGTTGCCAAGAACAGTTAAGGGGTACAACGCCATTTGGGTCATTGTTGATAGATTGACGAAGTCTGCTCATTTTCTTGCTATTCGGGTGACTGACTCTATCGAAGTGTTGGCAAAGATTTACATAAGAGAAATCGTAAGGTTGCATGGAGTACCTGTATCTATTGTGTCAGATCGAGATACAAGATTTACATCCAAGTTTTGGAAGAGTCTACAGCGAGCTTTGGGCACGAACTTGAGCATGAGTACATCTTTTCATCCGCAACCGATGGTCATCCGAAAGAACGATTCGCACCTTGGAAGACATGCTTAGGGCTTGTACATTGGATTGGAAGGGAAGTTGGGATGATCATTTGCCTTTGATTGAGTTCACTTATAACAACAGTTTTCATGCGAGTATAGAGATGCCGCCTTATGAAGCTCTTTATGGTCGTAAGTGTCGATCTCCAACTTGTTGGGATGAAGTAGGAGAAAGGCAATTGCTAGGACCCGAGTTGGTTCAAGTCACTGTAGAGAAGGTTCAATTAATCAGGAAGAGGTTACTCGCAGCACAAAGCGCATGTAAGTCTTATGCGGATAATCGTCGTCGTGAACTTGAGTTTAAGGCTCGGAGATCATGTATTCCTAAATATATCTCCAACCAAGGGGATTATGAGATTTGGTATACGAGGCAAACTTAGCCCTCGTTTTGTTGGACCCTTTGAGATTTTAGAACGTGTTGGAGAAATGGCGTATAAACTTGCCTTGCCTCCCATGTTATCTGGAGTTCATAACGTCTTCCATGTCTCGATGCTAAGGAAGTATGTGTCGGACTCTAGTCATGTGATTCACCATGAACCATTGAAGATTCAAGAGGACTTTAGCTATGAGGAGCATCCTGTTCGTGTGGTGGACAAGAAAGAACAAGTTCTAAGAAGGCGTGTCATTCCCTATGTCAAGGTTCAATGGAGTAACCATTCTGAAAGGGAAGCGACATGGGAACTCGAGAGCGAGATGCGCGACAAGTATCCCGAGCTTTTTGTTTGATCAGGTACGTCAAGTTTGGGGACCAAACTTCTTTTAAGGGGGTAAGTATGTAATAACCAGAAAATTATAAATAGTTAATTAATTACTTTGGATAATTCAAATAGATAAGAAGATAATGGATGAATTTAATTAGTAAACCTCCCTTCACATTCTCATTATAGGGTGGAAGTATCTACCTTGTAATTAACGTATCCCTTTAGTATAAATAAGAGCCTTAGGTATAGGTTTTTCATTCCAAATTTTGATTGTTCTTTGGCAAGAGAGAGAGAGAGAGAGTGTGTGTGGCGTGGTCATCAGTTAGGAGGGAAGGAGGCTGAGAGAGAAGGTTTAAGTGATTGTGAAAGAAGCCTAAACAATTTATAAGGTAAGTAATCTGCCCATACTGTAAGAGTTGTTATTTTGGTTAATAATTAGAAAAAGGAAAATTGCATTTTGACTCCAAGGATATTGAATTGTCAGATAAAAAAAATAGAACTGGGATGGATAATGCATAAAATGGTTGTGTCTCTGCATTAGCAATTTTGTGTATGCATGTCCTTGTGCAACAGCATATGTAAATATGTTTGCTTGTATGAGTTGTGTGTGCGTGTGTCTGTGTGTGGTTACAGAGAGTTTGTGTGCATGTACAGTGTGTGTTTTGGTGTGTACAGAGTGTTTCTTATGTGTGTTGTGTGTGTGAGTGTACTGTGCGTGTGTGTTACTGCTGCAGTGTGTGCGTGTGTGTGTTGCATGTGGCGGTGTGTATTCGAGAGTCTCTCTGTGTGTGTGTTTCTTTATGGCAACAAGTGTGTATGTGTATGTACTTGTGAAATGGTGTCTATGCAATATGTTTGTATACCTGTATGCTTGTATGTATCTTTGAAGTATGTGTAGTATGTGTTCATGTCATTATCAAGTACAAAATGAAAATGACTTGTGAAAATATGGGTAGGGGAGTAAGCACGTGAAAGGTGTAAAATACCATTAGAAAGTTCAGTTTGCAACCTTAAGATTTTAATTAATTTGGGAACCTTAAAGATTTGAAAAATTATAATTAATCCTTAGTTTATTAATGAACATCATTCTAATCTTTTGATTTAGTAAAGAGATCAATAAAATAGAATGTAATACTTTATATTTGATTTTAGATTTTGGGAAACGAGCTTAGCCGACTTGTACGTGTTCAAGTTTTCCTTAAAGTTGCGTAATTGAGGTAAGTGATTATCGTCTTTAGGTTTATTGCTTTCTTGACTCTTTGATTAGGATTCCTATATTTTCTTGAAAAGTACCGTCTTTGAAACGTTTAAGCTAATCTATTGGTTAGCATTTGCTTTGCCTCCTTCGAACATACGTTTTTCAAATAAATCATACATTGTTGGCCTTCGTGAAATTAAATTGTTTACTTTAATTTCACACCACTGTTCGTTATACTACTTGCATTTGCTATTGTATGATTCGTTATCATCTTGGCTCTTAAGCTATATTTGTTATTCGTTACCCTTTCGTTCTATGCATGATCATATTAAGTTAAACAACCCGTAATGACGGGGTATATTGATTTGGCCTATTAAGGCATTACACTACTGATGATTAGTAGTGGGGTGTTCCGGATACACTACTTAGTTTTGGGGCTCTTTGTGAGCTATTTATGCTCTTCGTGGGCTTTAGTGCTCTCTGTGGGCTTTTCGTACCCTTTGTGGGTTTTCGTGTTTATTGAGGTCAATGGACCGCTTAAGTGATCATGCTATATACATATGTGAACCTTTGATTATTCGTTTTGTAATTCGTATTGATATCTGTTAAATTGGTATTTGATATTTCATTTCGTTCGTTATATTGTACTCGTGAAATTATTCGTTTTGCGGTCACCTCTTCTTAGTACCCGAAGAGGTCCGTATAAGAACTTTCTGAGCATTGTTCGCTCATTCCTTTCCTTTTCTTCTCTACCTTCCAGGTTAGACGGTTGGACGAAGACTAGGGTGAGCTAGTTGGAAGTTGAAGATTATTAGTTGTGGTTGAAGATGTTTTGTATTTAAATCATTTTGTCATCTGAGTTGTAACTCTAGAATAATAAGATTGAATCATTGTATTTTTGAAGAAATGTCTATGTAATAAAACTTTGAGGTTATTATTTGAGTTTAGTTTTTGTTAGATTAGTAATGCATCTAAAATTTGGGATCCTGAAATTAGGACCGGATTTTTGGGGCGTTACATACCTCCCTCAGAAACTCCTTCAACTGATCGTCTTCAAAATCCTGGTCAAACTCCTTCAACTGATCGTCTTCAAAATCCTGGACAGTTAGAACCTTGACGACAACATCCTACAAAAAGGTCAAGAATCTACACTTTGGAGAAAACATACTCGACAGAAAAACAAACACAAGATGACAAGAATCGGGGAATAGCAACCTAAGTTTTCATCCTGACACTAATTCAGTCTCCAGGAAAGAGAGCACTTAAAGAAAAAGCTCTGTACTGTTGAAATTGCTCAAACATGTCTTGAAGAACTAACAATAATAATAATAATAATAGTCTAGATCTCATCCAAGGGTTCGACAAGTTGGTCAATATGATTTCAAATTTGTGTTTGTTCTGCATCCTAGGTTGACTGATTATAATATTTTCATACTTATAATAAGCACCACCAAAATGACGCAAGAAATCCCACCTGGAATATTGTACATATGGACATCTTGAAAAGCAAATCCTCAGTGAATATATTGTCACATTACACTGTTTGACCACCCACTTCTTTCTATATGCAGTTAGAAAATCAGAAGCTATGCTAGACAACAGAACACTAAATCATAATACATGTAAATATGAGGCCCATATTGAACTTGATGCATTACGCATACGTGTTTTATAAAGAACTTATGCGATATAGTCATAGGAGTATCCGATACTTCTTGTTGGGATCCACTTCGCCAAAAACACAAGCTCTCTTTTATAATGACCTGGTTAGTCATTAAAAATAACTTATAAAAGTGTACTTACTCCCTCTAAATATTATCCAATTTATAGTGCTCTTTCAAAAATAAAATATTATTAGATTTTTTATTCTTTAACCGATGGAAAAGGTTGTTAAAAGACAAAATATTAAAATTATTGATTTAGCTCATTCACAAAATTCTAAACGATGTTGAGTCAGTTCTAATAAAGTTGATTTTTTTTAAAGAATGGAGTATATCTTTTAATTTCTAACTAAAACTAACATTATATAAAATTTGATTATAGTATTTTCAAATAAATATAAATTATAATTATAAATTAAATGATAAATATTTTAATATTCGTAAATATGAGTAACGTGTTATAAAACTTAACTATATTTAAATTAAAAAATGTTAATGCATAGAATTATAAAATTAACTTTTAGTTTGTAGTATGATTAGTATTTTCTATTTCAATATTCATGGGTATAATTACTTAATAAAATATTTTATTATTTATTTATTTAGTTAGTTAGTTCTTTAAAGCACAAATTTATCAAATAATGTTCTTCTTTTAAAAGACAATTTTTGTAAAAAATAGGTGATCAAGTGATGTTAATGTCACTTCCTTTATAAACATTTTAAAACTTTGATACATGGTGTTAATATTGAAAATAAAGTTGAATATTTCACTGATAATTTTGTATTTTAATAAATATTTTAATATGTACAATTCAATTTGTTAGTTATATGTGTAATATTATTGGATTAATACAATGACATATTTTTGTTGAAATAAATATCTTTAAAATTATATTTTCTTAAATTATTACTACCTCCGTCCCAATCTAAACGTCTCAACTTTCCTTTTTGGGCGTCCTACTTAAAATGTCTCAATCCCAAAATGGAAACTTTTTATTATTTTTATACTCTTCCTACCCCACTCATTCTCTCTCCTACTTTACTTTTACACTCACAATATTCTCTCTCCTAACTATTCCTCTCACTCATTCTCTCTCTTTTTTAATTTTTCATACTCACAACATTTAAACTTTTTCTCTTTCCTACCTCACTTTCCTTAATTCCCGCGCCGAGCCCATTTTAGGACATTTAGATTGGGACGGAGGGAGTATTATTTTTATATATTTTTAGTTAATTTTTCAAATTTATTTATTCGTGCGTTTAACGCACGGGTGTAAAACTAGTTGTTAATAAAAAAATGAGTGCACAAGAATAATCCTTTTTGAAGAAGGATTGTATTTGCCTATAAAAGGAGATCGCTTCTTTCATTATTCGACACGAATTTTAGAGAGAGAAAAGCAGTTTAAAGATCTCCTTAGTCTTTTTCTTTGTTTTTAAAGTTTAGATTATTGAATTTTCAAGATTGTTTTTGATGCTAGCTACCAAGAGAAACGGGTATGCAATGGTGGTCCGGCTCAAGGATAATGGCGGTCGGATATCTGGCTTAACTCGATCTCCTTAACCTGAGAATAAGAAAGAAAACCGTTGACTCAAAGCCGAGGGGGGGGGTTTCCCCGGCGATGAGGCTCCGGTGTGAGGATAAGAACACAGTGATGGGATAAAGTTATGGAGTATGGAAATTGGCTTGAGTTTAAGTGACTTACCTTCTGCCTTGAGGGCGAAGTCATATTTATATGAGGGAGAGGTTTGGATTATTATCAAATATCAAGGGGACACGTGTTCGTACCTCATTGGCGGAGAGTCCTTTTGGTTGGGAGAGTGAGGAGCAAATCTCTGTTGGGACAGAGATCATGGGAGCACTCTCTGCCAGGCAGAGGGAGTGGAGTCGTTGGTGGAGATCTTTGTCGGGGGACCACTAGGATGATCGTCATATTCCTAGGGGGACCATTCTGGGCTACTTGGGGTCACTACACGTGGAGAGGTTGTTGATATCCGTTGGAGAGAACGATCGTCCAAGTCAAGGAAGGATCATGAGTTTAGTTGGATGGGAGGAAATTGCATGAGGACATTCCCTTGGGGGAAACCGCAATGACGATGGGGATTGGACCTAAGATATTTTGAATGGGCCAAGGAAGAAGAGGGGAAACTCTAGGGGAAACGCCGTTTGCGGTTTGAAGAGTAGACTGATGGGAGTGGGTGGCGATATGATGAAGAAGGGACAAATGCACTAGACGGTTTGAGGGGAGAGGGTACAAGGCGGTGTGAAGGAAAAAAGAAGGTAGAGTGAGGGGGAAGGGAGAGATGCGGTGTGAGGGAGAAGGGAGAGATGGCGGTGTGAGGGAGAGGATAGATGGCGGTGTGAGGGAGAGGGACAGACAGAGTGAGGGGGAAGGGAGAGATGCGGAGTGAGGGAGAAGGGAGAGATGGCGGTTTGAGGTGAGAAGGACAAGGGGAAGATATGATGAGAAGGACAAGGAGAATGGAATGATGGGTGAGAAGGACAAGGGGGAATGGGATGATGGGTGAGAAGGACAAGGGTGTGAGGGAGAGGGTAGATGGCAGTATGAGGGAGAGGGAGAGGGACAGACGGAGTGAGGGGGAAGGGAGAGATGCGATGTGAGGGAGAAGGGAGAGATGGCGGTTTGAGGTGAGAAGGACAAGGGGGAATGGGATGATGGGTGAGAAGGACAAGGGAAAAATGAGATGATGGGATGAGAAGGACAAGGGGAATGAAGGAAACCGTATGGGCGATTTTGGGCTTGCCATCATTCGTGTCCCGATCCGATTTTCTTAGAATCGCTCCGGTTTAATATTGAGCCAAGGCTTTGGCTCATCAGTTTTTATGTTTTTGTGTTATTAATCTAGAAACACTTTGATCTTTTCGTATGATTTGTTTTTCTTTTCATTTTAAGTTTTTTATTGCAACTTGTTATCAAACAATGTTGTAGTTTTATTAAAAGTTTTTTAGCAAATAATTATTGATGAAGTGTTTAAATATTTGCTTTTTATTTTGCTGCGTTTACTTACTATTATTGTTTGGGTTTATTTTCTGTCAAATTGTTTATACAGTTGTTAGGAGTTAGGACACTTATATGATCAACCGTAGATAAAAGTAAACAAACAAGTTTGATCATTTCTATCTACAATCTTTTATAACGTGTATAAATGTATATGAATGTCAGGTGTCTTTAAATCTCCATTAATTTTTTTTACAAATTTTTATCTTCAATTATTGAAAACAATATTTATACAAGCCTTAATAATATAAACACTGAATTCAACCAATAAAAAAAAAAGGTTGGTGTGTTTAAGATGGAGTTTGCTACTAATCATGGACGTAATCGCATAGTGAGATTGAGGAGCCGGGTGTGGGTGTGGAGTAGGTGACCGGAAAAAGGTGAGAGTGGCAGGCTGGCAGCCGCCGTATTCCCAATACCACTTTACCCTTATTCAACACACCGTCTTGTCTCTACTTCCATCGCCATGCGTTCCTTATTCCTTCTTTGACTTCCCCTTTAATAATCACCCGTCTCCTTTTCTTTTTTGCCTCTTGTACTTTTCCTCCTTGATCTTTCTCTAAACTCCCTTTAATGTTAATTTGATTGATTAGACAAATTCTTAGTATGCTTACCCCATCCGTCCCATTTTAAGTTTAAGGCTCATTTTGAGAAATATTAATTTTTAAAAGAAAAAAATTATTCCTTTTTTTTTTTTTTTTTTATTATTGGTTTCCTCCCAAATCGTTGGTAAAAAAGAAAGAGTGAAAGGCTGGGTAACGTCTTTCATTACTGTGAAAGCAGTGTAAGTGTAAGAAGGTACCTCGACAATTTCTATTTTTAAGATTCTCTTCAAGTTATAAGACTACCCACAGTGATTTAATACCACTCCTCTATTTCATTTAACATTTTTTAAATTTTTTTTCATTCATCTAATATTTCATCTATTCATTTTATTTACCCTCACTCCAATGACTAACTTAAATTAAATTTCAATTCCCTCCAACTCATCATTCTATATCCCACTACTTTTATTTTATTTTATTTATATTCTTTATTTTTATGATTAGTAAAATAATAATAATAATAATAATAATAATAATTATTATTATTATTTATAATTAAAAAATATTTCACACTTAATTAAAAAAATATTGCATCAATTTATAGGTAAAAAAATAATGATTAGTAAAAAAATATTTTAGCTCAAATTGAAAACTAAGTGTTTTTTGTGTCCAAATCAAATGAAACTTATATCAATTTGTAGGGAAAAAAAATGATGAATTTTGGTGAAAAAAAATTTAAAAAAAATTAATTTACTAGGTGATAATTCAGCTCAAATTGAAAATTAAGTGTTTTTTTTTTGTGTCCAAATCAAATGAAACTTATATCAATTTGTAGGGAAAAAATGATGAATTTTGGTGAAAAAAAAATTAAAAAAATTAATTTACTAGGTGATAATTCAGCTCAAATTGAAAACTAAGTGTTTTTTTTGTGTCCAAATCCAATGAAACTTATATCAATTTGTAGGGAAAAAAATGATGAATTTTGGTGAAAAAAAATTAAAAAAAAATTAATTTACTAGGTGATAATTTAGCTCAAATTGAAAACTAAATGTTTTTTTTTTGTGTCCAAATCAAATGAAACTTATATCAATTTGTAGGAAAAAAATGATGAATTTAGGTGAATTTTTCTTTTTATTTTTAAATTATTTATTATGAGATAATTGAGCTTAAATAATTGGGTGAAAAAATGATAAAGTACGAACCAATGGGGCGCTGACACTTGGGGGATTAAAAAAAAAAAAAAGGATGCATTCAACCGGGATGAAAGTTTTCTATCCCTTTATTTAATACAACCAAGGTTAATACCCCCATTGTAGCGAGTCAGTTGGATGAAATGGGATTTCATCCCCATTTCATTTAGCCACTGTGGGTAGTCTAATATGTAATAGTCTAATATGTAATACTACCTCTCTCTCGATCGAAATGTTTCAACTTTCCTTTTTGGATGATTCATTTAAAATGTCTCAACCCAAAAAAGAAAAGCTTTTTATTATTTTTTTATTTGTGGGACCCACTTGTCAATTGTCATACTCTCAATAAATATTCACTAACTATTCTCTACCTCACTTTCTCTTTCCTACATCACTTTTCATACTCACAACATTTATTTCACTATACACTTTTTACATTATATACTCCCTCCGTCCCAGCCCAAAAGGCACAAAATCAACCTGACACGAAAATTAAGGAAAGTGATGTAGGAAAGAGAAAAAGTTTAAATATTGTGAGTATGAAAAATTAAATAGGAGAGAGAATGAGTGGGAGGAATAGTTAGGAGAGAGAATGTTGTGAGTGTAAAAGTAAAGTAGGAGAGAGAATGAGTGAGTGAAATAGTAATAAAAACTTTCCTTTTTGGGACTGTGCTTTTTTAAATGGGACATCAAAAAAGGAAATTTGTGCCTTTTCAACCGGGACGGAGGGAGTATATTCATTCCTTAATTTCCGTGCATAATTGGTTTTGAGACATTTCGGCCCGGACGGAGGGAGTATCCAACATCTCACGTTAAAAATGTGGATAATTTAATGTGGTTAACCCAATTAAAAAAATAATTAGTGAGCCACAATATGTGATGTTTATATAGCGAGCCGGATTTAGAGTTTGGGTAGTTACATAATCTTTCGATTTATAATGATGATTGTTGGATCAGGTTTTAAGATGCAATATTTTTTTACCATTTCAACCTTAAAAACCCTTTTATCTTTCATGTGTCCCGTAACAATATACATAAAATTGGAACGGACAAGAATTACGAGTTAAAAAAGAGATAATATATGATAAAAAATATAATAATAATAAAAATTCCGTTTTAAATAGAAAGTGAGACTTGTCAAATTGAAAACCGAAATAAAAAATTTATGCACAATATTATGAAATTTAAAATCTATAATGTTACCGTAAGCTTGTTTATTATTTTTACTAGAAAGTGAAATGAATGAAACGGGTTGTGGATTGTGCCGCTAATGAGGCAGTTCCAAATTGTAGACAGATTTTATTCTAAGCGTCTGGATTCCATTTGCACAGCTGGGTGGGTCTGGGTGGGTGGGTGGGTGAGTTGGTTGGTTTGAATGTTTGTTTTTATTTGTAGGATGTTTAGTTTGTCAACCAATGTCAAAATCTTGGTCTCATCGTTTAATTGTACTTTATTATCCATCAGTAACACCCTACTATCATCACATACAGGCAGAAACATTGTTCCATAAAGCGATAGCGAAAGCTAAATGTTAGTCTCGGGTCTAGCGCCTAGATGAGATTAACACAGGTCTAACTGGCCCATAATTTTGAAATGATTTAAATGAATCAATTTAGAATCTAAATTTTCGGTTCGAGATTTTTTTTCGAATTTATACGGTTAAAAAACAACGTTTTAGAACCAAATATTTTATAAAAGTATTAAAATAACAAGATGGATCCCCGCGATAGACGGCGCCTGACCTGCGTAATCGGCACATAGGATGCCTAAGCGACGGTTTTAAGTTAGGCGAGATGTTTTGTGATTGCATAGAGTCTGATGATGGCAAACGATTTTTGAAACTACAGATACAAAGGATGGATTTATGACCCGGCCTGGTGGGCCGTGGCTGGAGATGTCCAAACGGTTGTCCTTGCCCCGTTTGGCAAAAACCAGTGTGACAAACAGGTTTAATCCCGTCTGTCCATCTCTCTAAACGGGCCTAAACCCGTTCCGTCCCAAAATAGCCATCCAAGCTTGTCTGTTTGGCCCGAATATATAAAGATCTACGGGATTAAACGGATTTCCATTTTTTTTAAAAAAAAAAAAATCAGAAAAAGTTATAACAAAACAATAGTTTATACAATATTAACAAATAAAAATTATTTAAACTAAATTGTTTTCTAAAAGGAATAAATTATACCTTTTTAGAAAACAATTTAGTTTAAATAATTGTTTTCTAAAAGTATAATTTTTATTTGTTGGACGAAAATACCCCACAAACGAATTTATAATGGATATATTTGAGTACATTATAGACATTTTAAAAAAAAAAGTGCTAAACGGGTCACGAACCCAATGAATCTTTTGATTCGCGGGCCAAAGCCCGATCCATCACAAATATATACTCCCTCCGTTCCGCTAAGGTTGTTACATTCATGTTGAAGCACGTAAATTAAGAAAGGGGAATAATGAGTGGTTGTGAGGAAGAGAGAGAATGAGTGGAGAATAATGAGTGGTTGTGAGGAAGAGAGAATGAGTGGAGAATTATAAAAATAATAAAAAGTTTCCTTTTTTGATAATGTTGCAACTTAAGTGAAATGTCGAAAATGACAAAATGTTGCAACCTTAGCGGAACGGAGGGAGTATGTCCAATTCCGACTTGTTCTTTATGTGGGCCGGGAGAACCGGCCCACGAACACGGACTCAACGGGCCACCACGGGCTTGGCGGGGTTCCAGCTGGCATAAGCCCAAAATAGCCACCAGCCGTGACCTAACTTGATTTTTTGTAAAAAAGGAGAATTCATTATTAAATTGTTTTTTATTTGAAGTTGTTGTGATTGAATCTGCTATTATAGTGAAAGGGAGAAGCTTTAAGCACCTACTTATATCAGGTTCGAATCCAAGCACCCTATAAATCTTTTTTAATCCCTCAGGGTCAGGGCCAGGGCCACCTCCACCCTTCCTTTTATCCAAAATTTAAAAATAATAAAATCAAATTGTAAAATACTCCCTCCGTGTCGGGTCAATGGACACCAAAAAATTGGGCACAATAACCAAGAAAAAGGAAAAAATTTTCACTATTCCCTCCACTCATTCTCTCTCCTACATTATTTTAATACTCACAACACCATTATAATTTACTATTCCCTCCACTCATTCTCTCTCCTATTTTACTATTACACTCACAACATTCTTTTCATTTTTGGCAGTCTCCAATTACGTGAGACGACCCAAAAAGAAAATAAGTCTCCATTCACCCGACAAGGAAGGAGTATTTATTTTGCGGAAATATTTAACAGGCCTGACTTAGGGAAAGCTGAGTATGTCAAATGGTCGGCCGGCCCGGCCCATTTGAGGCTTGCATTTTGGATTTGGACCAACCGGTCCATTGACCAAACCCGTTTGATTTGATTTTATTTTGTTTTAAATTCAGTTCAAATTACAAAAACATCCTAGAATAGTGCTGAAAAAACATTTTTCATGGTCATTTCATCATTTGCAACGAACACAATCTAGGGCCCACAAGCTATAGGCGACGGGCTTACGGGCTGGGCTGGCATACAGGGCAAATGGGCTAGATATTTCACTGGGCTTCTGGACGGCTTACGGGCCGGGCTGGCATACAGGGAAAATGGGTTGGCTTGGCGATCTCCGAAACAGTGTAAATCTTGTCCAACATTTGAGCCTCAATTGACAGTGTAATAAATTTCCATTCTATCGCCAACAAGATAGTTAAAACTAGCGTAAATGGTTCGGTTTGATTAGTTTTAGGCAAATTTACGTATCAAACCAACAGTAGTCGGTTTGAAAAATTTTCAAAATAATCAAATCATGAAAAATTTCAAATCAAACCGAATCAAAGCACCTCGATTTGGTTTGAACCGCAGTTTGATTTTACGATATAAATCGCGGTTTAATGCACAATTCAAACAACGGTTTAAACCATGAAATAGAAAACAGCTTAAACCATTAATTAGAATATGGTTCAGACTATACAATTCATTTTAATGTTTGTTTGAATTTTTCAGAAATAGCATACAAAAAAGACTCAAAATTTAAATGAAATTGTGATTCAACGTTTATAATAACAAAAGACCATTTGAGTACTTGTAATGGTGTGTGCTAAAAAGTAAATTTAACATTATTAAAGAAAAATTAACCAAAAGAAAAAAAGGTTATAAGCTAAAACCCATAAATAGAATTAGAAATTTTCAAATCTGAATGTAAGGTGCAGATGAAAGCGGTTAATATTGAACGGTTTGGTGATTTGATTTATCGGTTCGATATCACGGTCTCGAATCATAATTTTGAAATTCGGGATATACTCCCTCCGTTCCAGCCGAGTGTACACTTATTTCCCTTTTGGTTCATCCCAGCCGAGTGTGAACTGCCCAAAATGGAAAGGGAATCTTCACTATTTACTCTACTCACTCTCTCTCCTATTTTACTTTTACACTCATAACATTCTCTCTCCTAACTATTCCTTCTAGGGGTGTAAGTGGTTTAGCTCAAACCGCGGTTTGAGATCGAACCAAGCTAAACCGTGGGGTTTAGCTCGGTTTTTTTATTTAAGTGGTTTAGCTCGGTTTATAAAAATTACAAACCACATGGTTCGGTTTAGCTTGCGGTTTGAGGGTGCCAAGCCAAATCGAGCCGAACCGAGCTAAACCGTTTAGCCATTAAACCGAGCTATGAGGCCGAGCTACGAGACCGAGTTGTGAAACCGAGCTATGAAATCAAACCAAACCAACATATAAACCATAATCCTGAACATTCATTCCAATCCTCTAAGTATAGACTGAGATATAAACTTTTGAACAGGGGCTGTCTCAAAGTTCTGTAGCAGAAAATCTGCAATTTAGGTCTGACTTTAAATGATGATATCTCACTCATCTCAGGTCCTTTGGCAGTGAAATGTTGGTCTAAATTGTAGTACTCTTTGTGTAGTTTTCAGAAATGCAACTCTCATAGTCATACCATTTATGAATAAGAAGTTATGATGGTTTAAGTGCACCAAGGTCAGGAACTAACAATCTGAAAATTCAACAACTTATGATTTGTAACTTTTAAGAATTGCTAGAAAATTTTGTGGAGATACAAATGAGTTGTAACTTTTGAACCGAAAATTCAAACCGCGGTCCAAACCGATCCAAACCGAACCACGATGGTTTGACTCAGCTCGGTTCGAATTTTTTTATGGTTTAGCTCAGTTTGAAATTTTTTCGAACCGATACTAGCGGTTTGGCTCCTAAATTTGTCCAAACCGAGCTAAACCGAACCATTTACACCCCTAATTTCTTCCACTCATTTTCTCTCTTATTTTAATTTTACACTCACAACATTCTCTCTCTACTTTTTTCTCTCTCTTACTTTTTCCTTATTTTATTATTATTTCTTAATCGGTGTGCCAGAAAATTTGGTACACACTTGGGTGAAACGGAGGGAGTAGATTGCATACCAAATCAAATCACATGATTTAATAATTTTTGAAAAATCAAAACAAATCAGTATTAATTGAAAATCGAATTAAACCACCGAATAATTTGATTTAGTTCGATTTCAAACCGCTTAACAAACACGAACCACTTATACCATAATACTAGAAAGTGATAGTAGCTGCAGAAACAAACAAAAAAGACTTCCCCTAATCTGAGGACGTCTTTCTGAAGCGGCCGAGTCAACTCTGTCTTCTCTTTCTCTCAACTCGTCCGCTCCGTTTTGGCGCTCAGGATCCATCTCTGTGTCGCCCTACTCCACGTAATCTCCTCAATCTTGCACTCTCTAAGTAATTCTTCTCCTCTCCATCTCTATAATTTCAGGGCTTTAATTACCTAGCATTGCATTCTCATTACAAAATTAGGGTTTTTTTCTTTGCGTATTGTTTATTTTAATTGTATTTGTTCAACTTTTTTTTTTTGTAAGTTATTGCAAATGTCGGCTGTTTGTTTCCTGAGAAATTCCAAAGAACATTCGATACTGGTACAGAAAGTTAGGCCTTTCAGGGGATTTGTGAAATTCTTTTTGGTTTATGTTGTTCAGCTATAGACTGGGAGTTATTATACGTTGTTTTGGTATGTCATATAGATCCTGTAGCTGCAAATGCGAGTCTGTTAGTACTTACAGATATGCTTGATAGATGTTGGAGCTGAAATGAGGATCTTAAAGAATTTATTCTTGTTATGAATAAGCCTGAAACTGCAATCTGGTTGATTGGTTTGAAATGTTGGACTTTAACTTTTAGATTCCATACCCCCTAATAAGAAAGAATTGGTAGGAAAAATTGATTTTGCTTGAGAACATTTTGTTAGGACTCCAGTGCAAGTAGAATCTTTGTCTGACTGATTGTGAACAATTTTTAGTAATTGGTAACTATAACTCCAGATCAACTCTTTCAACCCTCCTAGCGCGTTTTGTTGGCAGAGTCATAGTCTACTATCCAATCCGATTGAATCGAAGAACTGTCGTGGAGGAAAAGTGTGAATAGGTGAATCCAAATGCCACATACTTCATGTAGAAGAAGATTATAGCTTGATGAATCTTTTTTATTTGCGGGTAATTTTCTTATTTAGCTTTGAGGTCAAGACATTGTGAATGATCAAGATACTTGGAATGAGAGCCATTATAATTGAGGGGGTAACATTGTGTGATTTGAAATTGTTTCAGTTGAAAATCATAAGAAGCTGAAGAGGGTCTACACTTTATAATTGAACTTTAAGCATAATAACCAAATGCCCAGAAAGGTCCACCTTAATTAACACTATTTACCTATTGAGAACCTAGATTATATTATATAAGTTGCTGCTCTCTTTTTCTTGTTTCGTACCTGCATGGGAAATAGGTTCTCCTCCATATCATGCTTTATGAACTCTTGATGATGTATCTTGTTTCTTGAATATACTTAAGAGAGTGGCTATAAGTAAGATCTACATCTATGATTTACAACTCTATGCAAACTAACAAAGTAAGAGATACCCTATTCTTACATCAAATGTTCTTGAATTTGTATGTCACACTAAGGAAGCAGGCCGTTGTAATCGTACACCTTTGGTTCATTCTTGGTACTTATCCCAAGACCCTATAGCAGATATATCAATGTGGATTTAATCTATGTAGATATAGAACTGTGAGGGATCGGTTATTTCAAGGCATAACCCATATTTGGTCACTTAACAACACTTGTTTTTCAAATGTGGTCATGGATTTTTTTTTTTTTGCAATGTCCTTATCCAAGTTCCATTCTTTTGCAATGTCCTCACTTAGTTAATAGTACAGTCAAAATTTTAATGAATTCAGGTCACATGATGGCACGTGAATAACACCTGTTAAAATATAATGGGTTCGTCAATAGGTTTACTTGAATCTAAAGAACTTCTTTAATTTAATTTAGATTATTTTTTGATAGGAAAGAAATTTGCTTTCCTGTTTCAGTTAGCCATTGAAGATTAGTTCAATTCATATATTTATTGTAATAAAAAAAAAGTTGGAACCCCCATAAATCCAATTCGATCTCCATCTCCATCTTCATCTCCATCGCTCTGATAGAAACCAAAGTCGAAGCCAAAATCAGATCATGCTGCTTTAATGAGAAGATTCAGAACTGTGGAGCTTCCGATTAAGAGTTCTTGCCTCCCTCTTTTGGGCTTCAGAACATCTTTGTATGCCCTAAAATCGAATCCAAAATCAAAAAATTTCAACCAAAGCAGAAGGCTTCAATGGTGGTCTCCGAACCCTAACAAAATATCCCATTTCAAATACACCAAACTTACAAAATTTTCACCCAAAGAAATCCTCAATGTAAAATTCCACTTGATACGAACTTCTGTGAACCATAAATTGAAAGACATGACTCCAAATAATAGGTGGGTGTTCCTTCCCATTAAGTGGGTAGATGACAATGGTTTTTGATATTGATGAAATGGTTGGAGGGAGAGATGATTTGGAGTTGTGAATTAGATGAACAGATTGTCGTAGTAGCAATGGAGAAATATGGTAGGTATAGTAGTGGTTGAACTGGGTGAACCGGAATGGAGTATGTCACCGAGATTTTCAAGGAGAGATATTAGGAAGAAGAAGATGAAGTTACCAGATGGACTTGTTCTTTTAGTAGGCGTAATTTGGATAGGTTGTTATGGTTGTGATGTAGTGCAGGATGAGCGAGAAAGATTTTTTTAAAAAAGGTGTAACAATATATTGGTAGCACGGCCATGCATGTTTCAAAGCAGGGCCATGCAAGAAGTGGGGGAAGCAACAGACACCGAATAAGTTTTAGGCACGTCTGTGCTAAATCGTGAGCACGACCTTGTGCAAAATTTGTAGATTGGTGTCAACCCCAGGCAACGGGAAGGTTCTCGTAGAGAACCTATATGACACATTGTTATTTTCTCTCGTAGTCCGCTGACCGAGGAATATGGTTCATATTTATACCGAGAAGACGCCGTTGCAGTTGTACCCGTGGATCATAATCCAAAAGGTAAAATTTTGATTTCAAAGAAGAGGAGCTTAGTAATAATTTTATGTTCGTGGGTGGAGTTACAACTTCAAAAGAAATAGTTCAGAGCCAATTAATATAATTTGGCTTCGGAGGAGGAGAAAGTTATATGTGAATTAAAAGGAGAATTGGGCGATGTTGAAGGGGAGGAGACGGAGATGATACAAGATTTTGAAGAATATTTATGTTAATGCATATGTTTATTCTCCTTATGTGCGGGCGGACTCGGGGTCGAGTCCTTTTCAAGTAGAGGATAATGATGTAGCACGAAATCGGATCAAACAAGATTGGAACAACACCACCCGCAACAGTCGTTATTTTGAACAAATTGTCCCAAATCCTCCGATGCCAAAGATGCAATTATATTCAATGTATCTTTTTACTTGGCATGGCTATTTCAAATTTCGGATGTGAACTCGGGGACGAGTTCTTTTCAAAAAGGGGAGTATGATGTAGACCATGGATGTTTCAAAGCAGGGCTGTGCAAGAAGTTGGGGAAGCACATACTCAAAATAAGTGTTAGGCACGTCTGTGCTAAATCGTGAGCTCGACCGTGCGCGGTTAAAACGTCCAGTTTCATTTTTTTTAATTTTCGTTTTAGCGTTTTCAATCTATATTTTTAATGGCATTTTCTTAATCAGGATTTAAATAAGATTGGGGTTTTATTATTTTCTAGTTACTAGGGTTTAGGAGTCTTAGAGTATAAATAGTTTGCTAGGGTTTTGTTTTCGATAAGCTTTTGATAAATAAAATTATACTTGTCGTTGTGCATTATTGTGTTGAATCCCTGAAGCCATTGTTGGATTGAAATCCTAACACCATTGTTGGTTTAGGTCGATAATCTATTCGGTAGATTATTCGTTTGGAGAATCTCCATCGTGGATATCCTTTCGTGTTGTATTCCGATGCGTCAGATTGTCATTTGACATTCCAAAGTCAAGGATATATATTGACCTAAAGTCCTCAGTGAAATTTAAGTTAACTCTATTGACAAAACCTTTATTTTTTTAACAAAAGTTAGTTATGTGTCATCATGTGACCTGGATTCGTTGGAATTTTGACGGTACTATTAACGGAGTGAGGACATTGCAAACAATTGCTACTTGGATGAGGACATTCCAAAAACATCCATGACCACATTTGAAAAACAAGTGTTCGAAATGACCAAATATGGGTTTTGCCTTATTTCAACTATAAATGTGACTTATAGTGACACAGAGATTTGTGGTGATTGTAGAACTATCCCAAGAGTTTCCTTTTTTAGACTAACAGGATATGCGTTAAACTTGTCCATTCGCTGTCAGAGGAAAAGACAATATTTCAAGCTAGTATTGTTTCACTAACTTCCCAGGGTTCTTACTGATCTCCCACGTCCAAGTGCCAATGTCCCCTTTTTCAGTATTCAGCAAACAGATTCTTTAAACTAAATCCTATGTCTCTTGCTGTAAAACTGACCTTTGCCTTTACTAAAGATTCTCAGATTGTTTCTTTCCATGCATAGTAGGGTGCAGCCACTAGAACAATTTCCCTTTCCTACACAACAAATGAGCCACCTCTGTAACAAATCAAATTACAATTGAACTTCTGATAATCCACACCAAAATGATTCTGGTTATGAGGCATCTGGATAAAGCCTGCTTCAGTTCGAAACCTCATTTCAGTGCAAGCACAATTACTCTCCTAGCAATTATTATGCAGTGAATTTAGTCCTTACATTTTCTTAACTTCAAGTACCTAGGATTTCTATTTACACTGTTGGATATGATTTCGGTATGCTTGTGGAGAGTTGGTTCTTGAGTACCTTAAACAATTTGTATATCGTTTTTGCTAGTTGTGGTACAGCTTTGGGTTTAATGAGCTTTTTGGTAAGGAAGTGTTATAATATTGTGAGTTCATGAATGATTATGATAGGCTTTGGAAGTCCAAACTGAAGTCCATGGGTCTTGTGCAAGCCAACTAATTCGTTGGGTTCTGTTGTTACACTTTGGGGGTTATTATCATTGTTAATTTATTATTTAGAGTTTGTAGTTGGGGATACTAATGCTGTTTCGTAGTTGGTAGCCATAGCCTAGTTGAATAGTAGTAGAATATAAATCATAAGTTCTTGTTTCAATGTTGATTAGAGGACTTGATTGGAGATCATGCTTGTGGATGCGCTACTGCATTTTGATTTGAGTTCCTTCTGAGGATATTCATAATGCAGAGTTTTGGGGTATATATGTGAAGAATTGAACTTATCAATTCCCCTGTTACAGATCTAGTGAATTAATAATAATCAACAAATGTCGCAGTAATCTAAGATGCCTTAGAGTTTTGCTGTTCTACAGCACCTACCCGTTTGAAGGTTGCTGATTATTGAAGCTTATTTGCAGGTTAATTATTTCTGCCAGCCTCTACAAATACGTTTATCTGACACTCCAATTGTTTAAACGCAAGGATCATGAGCTTTGTCTTTCGTGGGACTAGAGGAGATATAGAAACTGGGTTTCCAGGATTCATTCCTGAGCGTCGTGCTGTGGTATATCCGAAAACTAAATATATTGCCACAAGTTTACTGTCTTGCACAGTGCTTGAGTTTTTATCTGTATATCTGTTTGATTCTAACCATATACATTTCTTTGGTGTCAGCGTCTCCATGGAACTCGACCCGTGAATACCAACTCACTTGCTTTTCTTGTCACAGGTACACTACCCTCTGTTACTTATCCTTTGCGTCATAATATTTAAATGACCATTGAGCATTGTCACTCATTGTTAATTGTTCTGTGTGACAGTCCTATTGCTGTTCATGATTTTAAACTCACACCAAATGTCACCAAACTTTCTGGTATACATCTAACTGTGTAAAAGAGACGTTTTATCTACTTGTACTTCATACTTACTCTATCCAGTCCGTAGGACATGACTGGTTCTTCTAATATACCTTATTTTTTTTTTCTATTTTAAGCTGTGGCTGGTGCTGGCTGTCTTTTTGATGGCCACAAGCCTAAGAATGTATGCAACTTGTCAGCAACTTCAAGCTCAGGCCCAGGCGCATGCTGTGGCAGCCAGTGGCCTTCTTGGTCACACCGAATTGAGGTTGCAGATGCCACCTTCTATTGCACTTGCAACAAGGGGGCGTTTGCAAGGTCTCAGACTACAGCTTGCGCTTCTGGACAGGGAATTCGATGATTTAGGTATGATCTTGTAATCATGGGCTCGGGTCTACAACGTGTATGAAACTCGTTTTATTAAATATTTAACAAAAATCTCAGGTCGTATTATTTTTTAGAGGTTTGATAAATGTCTGGTTTAAGTGGTATTTATAACTGCGGCTTGTTCTCATCTGCAGATTATGAAACTTTGAGAGCGTTAGACTCTGACAATGTTCCTTCAGCTAGTTCCATGAGTGAGGAAGAGATTAATGCTCTTCCTATTCATAAGTACAAACTTTCTGGCTCCCAAAGGTTTTTTACGATGCTTCATCTTATACTACTCCCTGAAGTTTGCCATTCTTTGCGATAGCATCGCTGAACAGCATGATTGTTTATTCATCAAATCGTTAGAATAATTTTAGTTCTTCTAGTTTTAAAGAGTAAAATATTTAATTTACAGTTAACTAGTTTTTGATATTGCACTATGCATTCTTAACTTGAATACTCTTGACTAGTATCCTATCTCAGAATGGTTGACTAGGATACAAAGGAAAACCACAGATTTGTCTTGAAAACCGGATGATATTATTTGATAGGATAGATAGCATTAGCATGATGTTGTCCCCCCCCCCCCCAAAAAAAAAAAAAACCCCTTATCTTTATGTTAAGTTTGCTTTAACATAAACCCTACTATCGGCCATTTTCACATCTGGTGATGCAGTTGTTATATCCTCGTGACAGGGTCACAGTGTTAAATGAAACGTTGCAGTTAGTGACATAGGATGCCTATGTAGTGGTAGTAGTAGTAGTAGTAGTAGAAGTTGGTAATCTGGCGAGGCTACTTCTGTAAGTCCCTGATAAGGGATCAAGGGTAGCTAAGTTACCTACATTCTCTTCTTACTCAGGAAATACGCAAGCCCTGGAAAAGGGGTAGACTTATCATTGCGATGTGTGGTTTCTTGAGCATGATCCGGCCAGAGAAAGGCACCCATTGCAAACTCTCTCTTGTAAGCCAAATTGCCATTGGTGGAGATACCATATTCTGCGAGGAGCCTGTCAAGCATCCATTCAGGCATTTGTTGGTAGTCCTTCTTTGTGTATCTAGGGTAGTGTAGCGGCATTTGGAAGAAACCACTGCCACTGTCACTTTTGTTTTGGCTTTCCATCCCTTCAGGTTTCTCGCTGATGGCTTATGATTTAAGGATGTTCCTTTCTAGCTGTGTTGGTATCTTTTTCCGAGATAAAGGGTTGGGGTTTCTGAATTTATATAGATCTCAATGGGTGTCCTTCTGAGGCTGTTCTCAATGCATGCCAAATTTCACACGAAATTGATGGTTTACCTTCTCATTCAGTACACTCCTTGCCTAGAGGAAGATGGAGGGAGGGGGGGGGTGGGAGATTCTTGATCTATAACAATTAAGTTTTGATATTTTACCATTGGAGTTTGGATTGGCCCTTTGGAAGTAAATATTCACTTTGCTGCTAATTACTTATATTTTGTCACTTCTACAAATTGTTTTTTTTTCTTTTGAGGATCTTGTCTCATTATATAATTCAAATCAAAGTAGTTGCCAATGCTAAACTATCCTGGTAATAATACTGAAGATTTCTGTGTGAATGTTAACTACTCATGGGGTGGTTGTTTCTCATGACTTTCTTTACTTATTTGTGTGTCCTTGCATTGCAACCACGTGGGCAAGTGGGTGAATTTGTGTGCATGTTGTAGAGATAGAGAAGAAGGGAGAGGGAGAGGGAGGGGGGGGGGTTGTTAGTGGTAACTACTCATGTTAAAGTTGTTTCATTTGAATTATGTATGTGTTTGTCCAAGTGCATTTAGAAAAGCGTGAAGGTTAAATGTGTGTGTGTGTGTGTCAGGAAGAGAGGTAGAGTGTACATGTTTTCATAGTTTCCCTTGTTATGTTAAACCTAAAGTTAAAAAAACACTTACGTTCTTAAAGAACCGTATTTATGGAAAATAGTTAGTGGTAATCCTTAATTATGTTTAAACTTCAAATGTTGTTCCTTTGAGCAGGATGAGGGGATAGATTAGGTTGGTATTTTTCTATCTACTAACATCTATTACTCCCTCGGATCCAAAATAAGTGCCACATATTCCCCTTTGAAGTGATTCAAAAGAAGCGATTACTTTCCCCTTTTGGAATATTAGAATGACTTGTTTCCGCAAGTTTTTTTGTGGGGGGCCCACATTTAAAGCATTTGTATCCACTAGGGTCAAATTGGTTTCTTTAATCTGTGTGTCAAGTCAAATGTAGCAATTTTTTTATCAGAGGGGGTATAAAAGTTCACTTTTGAGCATAGAATGCAAGTTCGCTTGTTAGGTAAATGCTCCAATATATTTGATTACAATATTGTTCGTGTTCAAGCAAACTTTTTGTTCGGACATGAAGCTGGGCTGTCATGCATCAGCTGGGCTCACTTTAACAACTGTAGTTCTTAGAATATTCAATCATGTAACAGAGTTTGTTGTAATCTTTGCTACTTCAAATCTTCAATATATAGTCAATGACAACATAGTGTTAATAGTTGCTTGGAATCTTTTATGGATTAATAGATCTTCGTGTTTTCTTTTATCAACAGTGCTGGCTCCACAAAGGAACAAGCTTCATCTTCTGCTGCATTGGAGGTTTTTTCTCTTTTTCCTATCCAAATTAAAGTTTGGTAGCAAGCTGTTTAAGTCAAGCCTTTTCTAAATTACCCATATTATTCACATTCAATCGCAGACATACCGTATTTGTGCTTTGACTTAATTGTTTACTCTAGATCAGCCTCTCCGACTGTGGGATCTATTTCTGTATATGTTCACTTGGTTTAATTGATGTAGCAATCTTCTTTTGCATTAGTTGGTCAATGTTGCACGCACTGAAAAGACATCCTCCATTGACTTGTTGTACTGCTAAACGAATCATGCTTTGTTCAATATGTTTTGTTCTTCTTTTGTGTAGCAGAAGAAGGTAGAGGGTAGTAATGCAGTTGGGAGCTTCAAAGCCTCAGATGATGAACTGACTTGCACTGTTTGCTTGGAGCAAGTCAATGTGGGGGAGCTGATCCGTAGCCTGCCATGTTTGCACCAGGTTTCTACATCTTTCTTGCACCTTTTTCATTTCCATTAGTTAACAGTCCCTCCAAATTTTTTCTGAAAGAGTCATTGTTTGAAAGCTAATCATTATAGGGTTCAATTGATATAAAAATATACCCTTAGTTTCAAGTCCTGAAGTGCATTTTTTAATGGTTTAGTCGCATATTGGTATTCCAAGTTCCTAAATAAGTCAAGTCAATTAACCTTTTAAAAGAAAGTCTATCACCACCTATTTATTTCCTTTTGGCTGTTAAGTGACGACATGTCGCAAGTTTTCTTAGCGTTTCATCGTTGGCCTGTCTAAGCGTAACTGCAAAAACTAATCACTGTGATAGACAACACCTTAAAATGAAAATGGAAGTTTGGAACCCAATGAACTACATTTGGGACTATACTGGGAAAATTGGATAAAGGCAAGACCCTAGATATTAGTTCCAATTTTAGTTGTAATGTAATAAGGTGGTCATAGTTTTAAAGCTCATATTTTAAGCTCAGTTGTTTGAGTGAGAAAATATATACTTCACTTCGTCTCCTGCTATTTTCTTGATAAAAAAAAAAAAAGAAGGAAGTTTTCCAGTTCAGCTTCAACCACAAAAAAATTGCTCAAATCATATGGAATTTTGTATGAAATTATGAATAACTGGTTCTCATGATTTTGTGTTTATAGTTCCATGCAAGTTGCATCGATCCGTGGCTAAGGCAGCAGGGTACATGCCCTGTTTGCAAGTATAGAGCGGGAACAGCATGGCAGGAGAGTGAGCAGGATGAAATGGATGATGCTTCATTCTTGGTTTAGTAGCCTTGGAGATATGTAATTTATGCATATCTTTATGTACACACAAAAACATGAATCGGGAAGATGTTGAGAATTAATGTGATCTTGTAGATGGATTAGAGGCACTGTGTGGCACAACCAAAGTCATGCCAAATGCACCAGTGTTATTTTCTTGTATAATTGTATATTTATGCAAGGAGGGATATTTATAACAAGTTCCATTGTCTTGTTACTTCTATGGAGTGTTATAAAGCATTAAATCCGAGTGTAGAGAAAGGCCCATGGAGTATCATCACAATTCATAAATCAGAAGTTCGAGCTTTGAGAATGTAGCAGCGTTAAAACTTACTCTCTCCTTCCCTAAATGATTGTCAAAAAAAGTTACAAATTTGTTTTTGATCAAAAACAAATTTGAATTTTTTTTGACAATCGTTTAGGGACATATGAGTATCATTTAAGGACAGAGGAAGTTTTTCCTGTCGTTGTGCCCATCCGGCTCGAACCAGATTAGTCAGCATTTATGTGGTGCACGATGCAGAAGGGAAAAAAAGGCATGCCCATCTCAAATAGGATTAAGTCACAATACTTATATTAAGATTACGGTTGATGGGGTTCTGTCCAACTTAAATAGCACCTTGCTCAGGATAAAATATTGTTACAACCCTTGTAGCTAGGGAAACTATGGTAAAGCCAACTTGTTTGATTGCCTTACTTTTTGCCCTTTCCCTTGCCACCACCACCTTTCTTGGCATCCATTTTAGCTTGAATACGAGCAGCAGCGGCTGCCTTCGCTTCTTCTCGTTTCTTCTTCTCTTCCTCTTTAGTAGCAGCTGCTATTTCCCTCTGCCTCTTCAACTCGCTTCAAATACAACGAGGTTTAGTCAACATCTTGCAGTATTTAAAGGAAGCTTAAAAGATGCAATAAAGATCCTTATTAAAAAAAAAAACAACAACAACAACAACAAAGGAAATGAAAGTAAAACAAGGTTTATGACTTACTCAAGTCTAGCCCTCTCATCTGAGGCACTACCTAGGCTAGAACCCTTCCTTGGCCTGCAGGCCACCAACTCCACCTCAAAGATAAGGGTTGCACTGCATGATGAACAATAAAAGAGAAGATATAAGAAATTCAATTTACTAACATCAACAGCTATATCTGATTACCGACCCCCAACACCAAAGAAACTAAAAGAGAGGCCAATCACCTAAATGGAATCGAGGACTTGTGAGACCGTTAGTGTTTGACTGACAACTTCAATAATTGTGCTCCCTCCGTCCCGAAAAGTTTGTCCCATCTTGACTTTTATGATCAACTAATCAAACTTTGACTATAAATTTATGAAAACCTAGATACCTCTATTCAATTCTAAAATTTGTTATTGGCAGTATTAATAATGGTGAAACAAAAACAATTTACATTGTATAGAGATATCAAAATTTCAATAAAATTATGGTCAAAGTTGAACTGAGTTGACTATGAAAGTCAAAGTGGGACATCCTTTCCGGGACACAAGAAGTAATTATTTTGTATTTACCTTCTATAATACAAATACAAAGTCTTCTTTTACTAGATTATGACACTGGTGCGACAAAGGTTAGAGGGAAATTACTTAGGTGGAATTTCTGGTGGAGAACCCATACTGCCGTAGGCGTACTCTGCTTTACAGGTAATTTTTGCAATCTCCCCGACCTGGGAAAAAGATAAAGCACTTTTGGAAACATTCTAATAGAACAAAATAAAAAATCAATTACTTCAAATCACTAAGATATATTTCAACCTTCATAGTTTTCAACGCAATATCCCAGGCCTTAATCACAGAGCCCTTCCCAACTTCAAAGCTGAAAATTGTATTATCTTCATGTGTGGTATCAAAAACTTCTCCAGTTTCAGCAAGAACGCCTTCATAATGCACTGCACAGCCACATATACCATACAAGTCAGGAAACACATAAGAACAGATAACCCTTTTATCTACCCTTCATGTGAGTAACTTGGTGCTAATATGTCCTACTTGAAGCCATAGAAAACAAGCACAACCAACGATGTCAATTGTTGAGAATTTTTAATTTTTTTGATATAATGTTGAGAAATATAATATGAAGCCCAATCTTGCCCAAGAGAAAAAGTGCATAAGATACCATCAACAAGAGGAAGACTCTCCGATGGGGCATCAGCTCCAGGTTTAGCGCTCTTCACAATTGTCTTCATGACACCTCCATCTCCAGTCAAATCAATTGCCTCAGCCATGGTTTCTAAATGCTCAAGAGACTGGCAGCCCAAATAAATTAATTAGGACAAAACCCACAATGTAGAGAATAATAAAGTAAAAGAAAATCATAGCATGCCACAGATGATTTTTCTTAAAATAAGAACTTTTCTCAATAATACAAAAGTTGCTCCGTACCTCTTCTTTTACAGCAATCAGTTCTTAAACATTGCTATGCTTGAGTGCAGGAAGTTAATAAAAATAACATCATGTAAAACAGTACAATAAACAGAAATACAAAGGACGATCCCAATGCAGAGGCTCCCACCGTTACTGGTTTGGGTAATACAACAGTAAAAGTAACAGAATACAACTAACTAAAATGAAATGGTATAAAATTTAATTTGATACCAGCCATTTCATTTGAGGTTGTTATTCTAACTTGATTCACATTATTAGGATTAGCCGCGTAGGGTTAAAATTTGCATTAACCTTAGGTCATGCATGCCACTTCCTTTGACCTTGATAGTCGGATAAATGTGAGTTCCATAAAAACCTCAAGGAAACTATCCCATAAAACCAATGACAATCCGGATAGTTCACGACAATCATAGTGATAGACTTCCCCGTAACTTCAATATTGGTAGGAAAATATTAACTTAGGTTACAAGATACAATACATTAGCAAAAGAGAGGTACTTGAAGTGTAACCCTTCACAAGCATGTCCACTCAAAAGTCATATCTCGCAAATCACAAACAACAAATAACTTTTCACCCACACACACGGCTATTCATTTTTTGATTTGTAGTTACGGTCTTTTTTGTGGCGTTCACTTTGAGTTTCTTTGGTCCCTCGCTATTCTTTCTCTATTATTTCTAATGGAGTACTTATTCAATCAATATGAAAATGATTTCTCTACTTGGCCAAGGCAACGGAGCTGTTAAGTCAAGCAAAACAATGAAAACATTTTCAGAAGTTTTCTTCTCTACATTTGAGGTCTTCATCATTATGTTTAGACATCCCCCTTGCTACCCACGGAACTCCCTCCTCCCAAGCTTCTGAATTATAGAAGCATGCTACAACCACTAAGGCAATACAGGTTAACTTCTAGATTTCATAATGGACCATTTTTCGATTCACTAAACTAAAACTAATTTATTTAAATCCCAATTTCACATTTAGCATTTGGGGATTTTTTTTTTTTTGTTTTTTATAATGTCTTTGATTTATCTTATTAAAATCTGACGCGAAGTAACAATAAAATTTAGACCTAAAGATTATTATTCTTACTATTATTTGGCCTCAAATGCAAATAAAATACACAAAAAGGTTCCCGAAACCCTAGAATTACAAAGGAACCCAAGTTAAATGCTTTGATTAGAACCGTAAAATTCCAAGGAAATCCTAGTTAAAAATGAACTTAAAAGACAGAAAATCGATCAACTTCAAGATGATTACAGGATATCAGAGAATCAAAATTAAGATGAGCTCATAATAGCAATTTAAGACAAATCAGTGTAAACTAACGGAGCATAAATAGTAAATAAATTATTATAAATAATAAGTACCCGTATGAGTAGGAGATCGGAGCTGTAAATTGGGGGTGAGATATAACGACGGCGGCGGACAATATCGGGAAAAGTTGCCGGTGATGTCGTTGGCCATACCCTTTAAGCTCACTTTAGTTCTTCCTCTGTTGCCTATCTGCTGATTTTTATACGCACCAATGAGGAATCGATAAATGCCACGTGCTTGTAGAACGCGTGACCTGCACGTGGTATATACGTTACCGAACCATAAACCCCCCCCCCCTTTTTTTTTTTACTTATATCAACTTCTTTCTTTTATGTCAAAAACTTGTAAAAAACGCATTTTTTTTAACTTAACAAAAAATGTGTTTTACCGTCTTCCTCAATAACAACACACAGTTACACACAGATAATAACCCCTCTCTCTCTCCTCTCTCTCTCTATACGCAAAGGGGAAGTCTGCGTCTTCTTCGTCCTCACCGATCTCCCTCACCAAATCCATTACCGGCGACCTCTCCAATTTTCCCAATTGCAATCGCCCTCACCGTCTTCTCCTTCTCCGGCAACACCAATCCCCTCTCCGTTCCCAGAAACCAACCGGCGACCTCCAACTCTCCTTCAATCGCAATCGCCGGAGCTAACCGTTCCTTCACCGGCGTCCCTCCTCAGCAAAGCTCTTTCTCTCTCAATCCCCTTCATCACCGAACGCCATCTCTGCTCTCCCCAATACAACGCACCCTCTCCCCTGTTCTTGACCTTCGACGAAATTGTATTTTTCGTTTTTCAATCAGAAGCTCCGATTGATATTCACAATTAACATTCTTTGGGAATTTGCTGTTGGTTGGTGTGGGAATTTGATGTGCCAGTTTTCCATATAAAATGTATCAGATTATATGTTGTTGAATACCAGTTTATAAGTATTTGAGTACCAGTTTGAGAATTTGATGCATTGGTGGACTGGGTAATTAGATGCCAGTGTATGTGTTTTGGAGTGCCAGTCCATGTATTTTGGAGTGCCAATTAGTGTATAATAGAGTGCCAGTAAGTGTGTAACTGAGTGTCAATGTATTTTTTGAATGCCAGTTCTTGTAATTTTGAATGCCAGTCCATATTTTTTTGAATGCCAGTTCATGTTTTTTTGAATATCAGCAAAAATAATTATCAGTGTTTTTGAGTGCCAGTATATGCATTTTTGAGTGCCAGTAAATGTGTTTTCAAATGCCAGTCCATGTATTTTTGAATGCCAGTGTAAAAAAGTGCTAGTGCATGTATATTAAGTGACTTTATAAACTAACACTGGCACTTGGTTACACTAACACTGGCACTTTGTTACACTAACACTGGCACTTTGTTAAACTAACACTGGCACTTGTTTTACACTAACACCAGCACTTTGATACACTAACACTGGCACTTTATTACACTAACACTGGCACTTTTTTACACTGGCACTGGCACTTTGTTACACATGCACTGCTTCGTTGAATTGACCCAAACTTCAGCAAATTAAACCCTTTTTCCACACCATTGAAGGACATTCTGTTTATCCAACGAAAAAATGAAGAGCTATGGAATCAAATCACACAGTTATCTCCAATTAATTATGTACCAATCAATAAAGTACCAATCAATTATGTAACGAAGCAGAGTTGACAATGGACATTAATGGCGGAACTAGGGCACGAATTGTAGGTTACTAAATACTCAAACTGAGTGAACGCCGGAGAACGATCGGAGCTTGGGATGGCCAGAGAAGATGATCGGAGCTTGGGATGGCACGAATTTGTGTAATTACAAAAATACCACCGTTTGTTTTGAAAACACGTTTTTTCTTATCTTAAAAAAAACTAGTTTTTTATAAGACCAACTCTTCCTTTATTGTCTGTCACAAAACAATGATATTTTTAAATAAAAAATAACCTAGGGTAGTAAGTGATATACAAATAAATAGAGTACTCCCTCTCCCTCTGTCTCGCTACAAACCGCACACTTTCTATTTTGGGTATTCCATTACAAATCGCACACTTTCTAAAATGGCAAAGAATCTTTACTATTTCCTCCACTCATTCTCTCTCCTACATTATTTTAATACTCACAACACCATTATAATTTACTATTCCCTCCACTCATTTTCTCTCCTATTTTACTTTTACACTCACAACATTTATATCATTATTTTTTTCCTTAATCCTCGCGCAAACAGTAACAGTACGATTACTAGCGGGACGGAGGGAGTATTTTTTTTTTTTTTACAAAAGTTGATAAATGAAATGCGAAATTTGTTATAGGACGACGAAATAATATTGCATTCAAAGCAGTTATTTATTTAGAAAATTATGATAAAAGTTTGATTAATTTTTTTTTTAAAAATTAAAATGTAATAAATTGTTAAAATCAAAAGGAGGAGTAGTAGTTTGTAACAAATGAAATGCGAAATTTGTTATAGGACAAAGAAATAATATTGCAAATTATTTTAAAGTAGTTATAAAATTGTTATTTCAGAAAATTATGATAAAAGTTTGATTTTTTTTTTAAAACAAAGTGTCACCATCTGATTATTGAGGATAGAGTTGTCTAAACTTTTTTTTTTTTTAGCAAATAACATATTCTTGCATCAATAAAAATTAATAAAATGACACTTCACAATAGTTAGAGGCTCATACCAAATATAGTTCATCACAAAATTTACAAAACATTGAACAAGCATGAGTAATTAAGAAGAGATAGAAGCCAACAATAAGTTAATAGGGACCTTTATTACTTTTAAAATCAATAAGCAGAGCTTGACACTATCTAAAGTATAAATGAGGCCTCCCCTTGAACAGTTCTATGAACAGTTTTAAGGGAGGAATTTTCCATTTTGCCCTCATACATTTGTCTTTTTTCCATTTTGCCCTTAAAAAAATTAAAAAAAAAATTACGTAGTCTTGGACACGGGCATGTGCTAATATCTTTATAAATAGTAGAAATCCATTTCAAACATCACCCATCTTTTCTCTTTTCTTTGGTGGGCTAGGAGCAGTCTCATACTTTCTCTTTTCCCCCTGAATTTGAATTGGATCACCAAAGAGATGCTCATAAATTAGATTCTCTTTCTCAACAGATTGAGTAGTTCCCTTAAAGGATTGGGGATTTTTGGCTTGGATTGAACATGCTTTGACTGAGTAGAAGGCTTGATAGATATGGAAATTTTGGGGACAGGAGCACTAAACTTGAAAAGTTTGATTGGCTTGGTTGGTGCGGTCGACCGTGCCTTTGCGGTCGGATCGGAGGAGGACTTGGATAAGCATGGTTCCTTGAATTTAATCCCACCTGACTTTCTTGGTGAGTCAATAAATTTTGCCTTTTTCTTTGGCTCTTCAAGAACAATAGCTTTACCCTTGGCCTTCCTAGCCAATTACCTAGGGTCTCCTTTTTCAGTTTCCCTTCTTCATCAACAATTGGTTCCTTCTCAATCTTCTTTTGGCCTTTGAGAGGCACAAACTTCTCAATGGGGTCCCAAAACTGTCTGTAAAGGTCATTGCCAAACTTGTTCCTGAATATGTGCATTGTCTTCCTTGTAAAAATCTTGATTTGGGGATCTCATCATGAAGCTCTCTTTGTCTGTCTATATACTTGCTGATTTCCAAGATTTGAGTCAGAATGAGAGAGACTAGCCTAGTGTGAGTTCTATACTTGTTATTCCCCGCAGCTCTCTTTTTCTGGTACTCCAAAATGCTGGTCAATAGTCTCTGGTAGATAATCTAGAGCCAATGCAGTTTATTCCTTGAAAGATTGCGGCTTAGAACCAAAACATAAAGATTTTTCGAGAATTTCGGATGAACACATGAAGAACATGTGAAGAACATGAAGAACATATTTCCAGATTTGAATAAAACTCAGTAAAATTTACATTTTCATGTTTGTACAAGTAAGAATTTCATCAAAACATCAATGAAAACTGTAACGGTGCGATTTTAATGAATAACAGAGTCGCCACTTATCATTTATTTAGGAAAACAATAAGAAAAACCTTTTTGAAAAGATTTAGGTTCGGGGCTTAAGTGATGGATTTGAAAGGTCAATGAGCACCGCATCCACCCAATCCGAAGATCAGTTTTGCTTAAGGGGGATTATCAATTAAAACAATATTTAAATGAGAACAAGAAAACCCTAATTAATTTCTTAATTAGAAATGTCGGATTATATGCTTCGAGATCACCTCCATGGATTGAAGGGACTCTAGGCTAATCCTTTTGATGGGATTACACTACTCTAAAAGCAATTAGAGAGAGACTGAGAAGAAGAGAGTAAAAATATAGGAATTTATCTTGTGTTCAGAAAGTATTTGGTTTAGAACGTGGTTCTAAGTGTTTTCCTCCTCCTTCCTCGGTTGAGAAATGATTTGGACAGAGTTCCACCTTGATTCTAGGCTTGAATCTCGATATTCGTCAATCAACAAGGTTGATGGACGAGTTTGGGTGTTTGTTTATGAGTGATTTACAGGAATCTTTCAAGGAGAGAAACCAGCAAATTGTGGGGATCGACTGTCCTTTGAAATACTGAAAGTCATCTAGTATTTATAGGGTTTAAATTGCTTGGCCATCAAGATTAGGAGACTCAAGTGGAATAGGATTACTCCCAAGGAAGGTTCCAAAACTCTAAGATCAATAGTGAATGTACGCTCGCCGAAAAATTATGAAGTTAATGGGAGTCGCCACGCCGTTTTAAAGGAAACATTGAAAACCTTTTGAAATGAGAAATTGGGTTCGGGGGTCAAGTTACGTGTTGGGAAGAACCGAGAGTTCACCCAACACGCCTCATTCGTAAATGAGTCTTTAAAAAACAAACATCCAAAGTATTCATAGTGTGTGCAAACATTTAAGACAATAAATGTGATAAATGGATTTTATTGATAAAATGAGATAGCTACAACTTGTGAGCCACTTGGTAGAATGGGGGGCCACATCCCAGATACAAATCTAAGAACGAATTACAACTGAAAAGGGAGCTTCTGCAGAATGGCAAGATGTGTCGCGTGACGCAGGATCTGCCTGACGGGTTGTGTCGCGTGACACAGGACTCATTCTGGTAGATTGTGTCGCGTGACACAGGATGCCTATCTACAGAAACCTTACAAATTGAACACAGACTGAACTGAGATCTAATCAGATCAAATTACAACATCAATTCAACTCAGAAAATCACGAATCAACAACGAATCAACCAAGGGGGTGTGGATATGGGGAGATCCACACTCCCTTGGCAAACAAGCCACAATTACAATAAGATCAAACCATAAACATGAAATTACACCAAACAAATTGAATTAAACAGAGAGATGGCGATTGTGATTCAACAATTGGAACAGATATAGTATAATTATCGAATCAAATGAAGAGAGATTGCATGAATTATGAAAAGAGCAAAGTATGTGAGAGATAAGGGAGGAATGAATTGATTACCCTTGTAGATCCACAAATTCTATACCTAAGTCAAGTATAGAATTCTTCTAAGCAGCTTCAGGACCGGATTGCACTTGAGAATGATGGTGGATTGAAGATCTAGTGGTGGTGTGTGGGTCAGATTGAATTGAGGGAGAGAAGGAGGGAGTTGGGTAGGAGAGAGAGAGAGGGTTGTGTGTGTTTTGGAGTGTGTGTTACGCTACCAATTGGGCAGATTAACAATATGTCAAAAGGGGATCTAGATATGAGAGGGGGAGGGTCTTATTTATAGGCTGCTGATGAGGGGCTGGCTGTGTCGCACGACCCAACAGTCGTGTTTTCCATGGCTCGTTGTGTTGCACGACCAAACAAGCCAATAACCGTTTCTGGCGCCAAAGACCTGGTTCTGGAACATTCCAAGTTAATTCCCAACAAGTTCAAACTGAATAATTCCTTATAGGTCGTTTTGCCTGGGAAAAATACTTAAAAGTACTTCCTTCACAAGAAACTTATAAAAACTTTCCGAAAGTTTCGGAATGGACCGAAAATTTACCAAAATGCCCCCTAGTGCAATTTTATTGTATTAAAAGGCACCTGCAAAGGGTCGCGAATTGGATTGGGGTACTTACAGATCCCCTCGGCAACGTCACTTATGGAAGAAGTGAGGTTGTTGATAAGAAAGATCCCAAGCCCAATGAGCGGCTGATAGGATAGATAGACCAGAGTGGTCAAACTGCCGGACTTGCAGGGGATATGGCAGATGGGGGAAAAATGATTGATGAGGTTGGATGGCTGGACCTTTTGAGAAAGGATTCCTACGTATCCCTAGGAGGGAATCAAGCCGGTCGTAGTTCAGACTATTCAGAGGCGTCTTGACCCAGAGACTGTTTGGAGGCGTCTGAACCCAAGGAGACTGTTTGGAAGCGTCTTGACCCAGAGAGACTGTTTGGAGGCGTTTGAACCCAGAGAGACTATTTGGAGGCGTCTTAACCCAAGGAGACTGTTTGGAGGCGTCTGGACCCAAGGAGACAGTTTGGAGGCGTCTGAACCCAGAGAGACTGTTTGGAGGTGTCTTAACCCAAAGAGACTATTTGGAAGCGTCTGAAACCAGAGAGACATTTGGAGGCGTCTTGACCCAGAGAGACTGTTTGGAGGCGTCTCAACCCAAGGAGACTGTTTGGAGGCGTCTGGACCCAAGGAGACTGTTTAGAGGCGTTTGAACCCAGAGAGACTGTTGTAGGGGAAATATAGGGTCTTGATCTTGATACAGAGGCCGGATATGTGATTGAATCGTGTATAATCCACTTTCCGAATAAAGTATTTCGACCCTTAATGCCTGGGTTACACAAAATCTTTATTGGGATAAGACAATCACGCAATTTGTTTTCTAGGCAAAGAGAACAAATCAAAACTTGAGAATTGTTTTGCTTTCGTTATATTGTTGTAATTCACTCTTGTGTTTTTCATGTATGTACAACAGAGATCAATCTCTGTATATATACAGATGGGAAGGTATTAGTTAAAGGGTACAATCAAAAGACATGACTTTAGCCAAGCAATGTGTCTCTTCATTTTGAAAAGGCATCTCGTACAGAACCGCACGGCCGTGTCTTATGAAGCTGCACGGCCAGGTGTTGTTCATACTCGCACGACCGTGTCATATGAACTGCACGGCCGTGCTGCTCATACTGATCGAAAAAGTGCTACCCTTTAACTTTTACTTCTATATCGAGGTTGACTTCGTTTTAGCTCAAACGAGTGTGTACTCCACACTTTCCCTTTACTCGTATCCGAGTCTAATACGAATCACATTGATCTCTTAGTAAATCACCATTACAATAAAACAAGTTGATGACACTAAAATCACCAACAAATCCCCTCCATTTTAGTGTAATCCTTCGATTTACTAAACCGTATAAATAACGAAACAAACGAATGCATAAATGAAAATGTCTTGCGATTGAATTTTCATCTTAGTATAATACACATTTCAAATACTCGAGAATCGGGGTGTCGTAACGATTGAACCTGGTCAACTCATATGAATACCTGAAGATACTATACACATAAGTTCAAGATAATTCTCTTTGTTTAATCTTGACACTATTACAAGCCATGTGTCCATATCCAATAGTGAACATATAGGAAGCCAAGTCCTAGCTTCTTGAAGCGGCAAAACTTCATGTCCACATAGGTAGTTCCTTTTAATCTTGCACCCGCATTCGCAATTTTTCAAAGGAACTATTAAGAAGATATTCTTCAACCTAACCTTTACTTGTGTCCGAACACATACCTTGGGAAAGATAATAACATGTGTTCCAATCTCCAATCAAGCGAGCTTTCCACATTGAATTCAAGCTTCTAACGTTGTAGTAGAAGGGAATTGGGTATCTCACAATTAGAGGATTAAATGGACTTTAATCCCATTCCCATTGCGTAGACTTATTTACCAAGTCTCCGGCTAACCCCTTCGTCAAAGTGGTCGCCCAAATTTTGTTGCGACCGAACAAACTCAACCGATATCACACCATTCATGATTAACTCCCGAATCATACTATGTCCGACACCCAAGTGTCTAGACTTGCCATTATAAATCGACTATAGGCCCTAGCCAAGGTGGCAGACTATCACAATGGATAGACATTGGTGATATTGGTTTTGGCCATAATGGAATCTCATATATCAAATTCAAGCCACTCCGCTTCTTTTCCAAAGAAGAACCAATGCTACAAACTCGTATTCCATTGTAGAATGTGTAATACATGTCTGCTTTTTGGAAGCCCAAGAAATGGCACCTCCTCCAAGCAAGAACACCCAACCACTAGTAGAAGATGAATCTTCTTGGTTGATCCAACTAGCATCTGTGTAACCTTCTAATATAGAAGGATGTCCACTATAACACAAACCATAGTCCATAGTACCTTTTAAGTACTTGAACACCCTTGTTATAGCATGCCAATGTTGTCTACTAGGATTACTAGTGAACCTACTCAATCTTCCAACTGCATAAGCAATATCGTGTCGAGTGCCCGTCATAAAGATACATCAAACCGCCTATGGCTTTTGAGTATTCAAGCCGTGACACAGTTTACCAAGATTTGATACAAGTTTCTCAAGAGGATCCATGGTAGTACTAACTTTGGAACAATTATCACAATTAAACCTCTTGAGAATTTTCTCAATATAATGAGATTGTGATATTGCAATTCCCTTGTTCATCCGTTTAATCTTTATACCAAGAATTACATCGGCTTCTCCCATGTCCTTCATCGAAAACTTTGATGACAAAAACTTTTTAGTTTTATCAACTACATTTTGGTCCGTGCCAAAAATTAACATGTCATCTACATATAGGCGGATGATTACACCTTTACCGGATTCATCAAATCTGCTATATACACATTTGTTTGACCGATTTAATACAAAACCATTCGACAAAACAACCTCATCAAATTTTTGATGCCACCGCTTAGGTGCTTGCTTCAGCCCATACAATGACTTAATTAACTTACATACCTTATGCTCATTACGGCATAACAAATCCTTCAAAGGTTGCTTCATATACACTTCTTCTTCCAAATCACCATTTAAGAATGCTTTGTTTTGACATCCAATATATGGATCAATAGATTCCGAATAGCCGCCAAAGCTATCGAAATCTAATAGTAGTGATACGAGCAACCGGTGCATAGGTATCGAAGTAATCGATCCCTTCCTTTTGTCTAAAGCCTTGGATTACCAATCGAAGCTTTAAACTTGTCGATAGTTCCATCGACTTTCATTTTCTTTTTGAAGATCCATTTGCACCCCAAAGGTTTACGGCCTGGTGGTAAATCGACAAGACCCATGTATTATTTTCCACAATAGAACCAATCTCATCATCGATGGCTTCTTTCCAAAAACCAGCGTCTCGAGATTTTATTGCTTCATCATAGGTTCTTGGATCCTCCTCTATACTATAACAAGAAGAGTATTGAGATTCAATTTGATCTCTTGATCCCATAACTAAATATAGTTGAAAATCGTAACCATATGATTTAGCTTTCCTTACTCTTGTACTCTTACGAGGTTCGGGTGTCTCACTTGGTACATCAATTGAATGATGATCCATTTGAGATTCAAATGACATTGGTATAATATCCTTGGGTCTAGGTATAGAAGAGAAACGATTCTCATCAAAGATTGCATCTCTTGATTCTATAATTGTGTTTATAGAAATGAATTCATTAGGTTCTATAACATAAAACCTATATGCCTTGGAATGCTCAGCATATCCAACAAAGATGCAATCAACACCTTTTTCTCCCAACTTTTTCCTTTTAGGGTCCGGAAGTCTAACCACGGCCCTACACCCCCAAACTCGCAAAATTGTCAAGTTTGGTCTTTTCTTATACCAAAGCTCATATGGGGTAATCTTGTTCCTTTTATTAGGAACTCTATTCAATAGATGACAAGCCGTTAACATGGCTTCACCCCAAAACCCGTCACTCAAGCCCGAGTAAGACAACATGGCGTTAACCATTTCTTCAAGAGTTCTATTCTTCCTTTCAGCCACACCATTTTGTTGTGGTACATAAGGAGCCGTAGTCTCATGAATTATCCCTACGGATTGGAAATATTTAGGATCATAATATTCACCACCTCTATCCGTACGTAAGGTTTTAATCAAGCCATTAAGTTGAAGTTCAACTTCGCTTTATAAATTTTAAATTTATCTAGGGCTTCATCTTTTGCATGCACAAATAAATATAGCAAAATCTAGAGGCATCATCTATAAAAGTGACAATATACTTTTATTGCCTAAAGATGGAGTTGCATGAAAATCACATAAATCACTATGTATCAATTCAAGTTTTACTGTAATTCCTTGTAACACTTTTAAAAGGTTTCCTAGTGATTTTTGTTAACATGCAAGTATTACACCTTTCCATATTATTATCAATAACAGAATCAAACCATCTTTGGACATTTCAAGCATTCTTTTATAGTGCACATGTCCTAACCGAGAATGCCATAATGAGGAATTAACAACAACAGAGGAAGTCATATAAACAGACTAGAGTTAACCGGAATTTTATTCAAATTCAACATAAACATCCCATTGTTATAATAACCAAATCCTACAAATACACCCGACTTCGATAAGATATACTTATCGGATTCATAAACTTGTTTATAACCACACTTGTTCAAGACAGACTGTAAATTAAATTCTTACGAAGTTTAGGTACATATAAAACATTAAACAAAGAAATCGTTTTCCCGAACTAAATTCCAATACCACACTTCCTCTTCCTTGAATAGGAGCGGAATGGTCATCACCCATGTAAAGGACAGATCCGTCTTCCATTGGTTCATATGTCTTAAACCAACAACGATCTTTACAAACATGAGCAAGTGGCACCGAATCAATCCACCACGCAATAGCATCATCCCGCACATAAAATGCCTCGTAAATTATTGAAACAGAATTTTTAATAAATCTGCTCCAACTATGAATTAAATTCTGACCTTGGTTTTGAGAATGGTCCATAGACCCCTTTCCCGAACCACTTGTGCTTGCGCCGTTCTTGTTGTTTCCAACACGACAATCCTTCTTAAAGTGACCAGATTTGCCACACTTCCAACAAGCCAATTTAGGCTTCTTGTCGGGACCACGGTAACCATTGTCATTGAAACCGCGTTTCTTTCCTTTGTTTTTGTTTCTACCATCATCAATCATATTGACCGATGGTCCACCAACTTCCTTTCCTTTGCCTTTGTCATTCTCTTGCGCCCTTAGAGATTCCTCTATGCGCAAGTGACTACCAAGTTGAACCAAAGACAAATCATCTTTACCATGTTTCAAAGTGTGTTTGAAATCCTTCCAGAGGGAGGCAACTTATCAATCACACTTGAAACCGATATTGACTCATCCATCTTCAACCCATGTTGAGTATATTGTCCAAGGATTCTAAGGAGTTCATTGAATTGTTCCATGACAGTCTAGCATCGACCATCTTGTAATTGTTAAAATTACTCACAAGGACCTTCTTACTAGAAGCATCCTCTGCCATGTACTTGGATTCAAGAGAATCCCATAACTCTTTAGCAGACTCCTCATTTTGCTAAATGTCAAATAAAGGATCAGACATACCGTTCAATATGTGTCCTCTGCAGATGTAGTCATCGTTCTCCCACTTCGATCTACGTCTGACGGCCTCCAAGTTATCCTCTTCAAGCAATTCTGGAATTGGAGTAGATAGAACATACACCACCTTTAATGTTGTCAAAAGGAAGTGCATCTTCTTTTGCCAACGCCGGAAATCTTGTCCTTCAAATTTGTCTAGCTTACCAAACTTTGTTGTCATCTCCTTCACAAGAGCCATGAGTATCACCAAATACTTTATTCGTTTGTAGGGAAATATAGGGTCTTGATCTTGATACAGAGGCCGGATATGTGATTGAATCGTGTATAATCCACTTTCCGAATAAAGTATTTCGACCCTTAATGCCTGGGTTACACAAAATCTTTATTGGGATAAGACAATCACGCAATTTGTTTTCTAGGCAAAGAGAACAAATCAAAACTTGAGAATTGTTTTGCTTCCGTTATATTGTTGTAATTCACTCTTGTGTTTTTCATGTATGTACAACAGAGATCAATCTCTGTATATATACAGATGGGAAGGTATTAGTTAAAGGGTACAATCAAAAGACATGACTTTAGCCAAGCAATGTGTCTCTTCATTTTGAAAAGGCATCTCGTACAGGAACCGCACGCGCCGTGTCTTATGAAGCTGCACGGCCGTGTTGTTCATACTGCACGGCCGTGTCATATGAATCTGCACGGCCGTCTTTGTTCATACTGATCAGCAAAAAGTGCTACCCTTTAACTTTTACTTCTATATCGAGGTTGACTTCGTTTTAGCTCAAACGAGTGTGTACTCCACACTTTCCCTTACTCGTATCCGAGTCTAATACGAATCACATTGATCTCTTAGTAAATCACCATTACAATAAAACAAGTTGATGACACTAAAATCACCAACAACTGTTTGGAGGTGTCTTAATCCAGAGAGACTATTTGGACGCGTCTGAACCCAGAGAGACTATTTGGAGGCGTCTTGACCCAGAGAGACTGTTTGGAGGTGTCTTAACCCAGAGAGACTGTTTGGAGGCGTCTGAACCCAGAGAGACTATTTGGAGGCGTCTGAACCCAGGGAGACTGTTTGGAGGCATCTGAACCCATAGAGACTATTTGGAGGCGTCTTAACCCAAATGCGCGAGATGAACTCAGAGGAAAAGAAATGATTTTTTTGAGAATACAAGACATGCTGATTTGTAATTGAATGAGATATGATTTCATACCTGTGCTGTGCTTACATGTAGCTGTCGGAAGGACTGAGGCTACGACTGATGATGATGAAGAGCTGTTGGATTGCCGTGCAAGGGACGGTCTTTGTTGGTGATTGGCTAATCTTTGGAAGCATTTGTCGGGTAAGACATGAACTTTGCTTGTTAAACTACCATGCAAAAAATGGACTTTGCTGACGATTTGTCGACGAGGCTGATGATCTTGACGAGCATTGCTGGGAGACTGCTAGATTTGAATTCTTTGCCCAGATTTTGATCGAGGGACAGTCCTCATGATTTAATTGTGCTCACTTGATTATTGTACCCTGCGGGGGGAGGGGGAACACAATACTCCAGACACTTTATTTGACTACGCCACTCTGTTAGCACATTTTGCACAAGATTAACCTAGGTGTAAGTACCCAAATCCGGATCGCCAAAATCCGTTAAAAGTTAACCGGAATCCGTTAACTAGCCCGCTCCAGGTTAACCGAAACCCGTTAAGCTCCCCGTTCTCAAGTTGACAGGACGTCCCGGAACTGCCCCGTGCATCCCAACGTTGAAGCGTACTCAACACACGTCGTCGCACGTAAAAGTATAGATTTCCCTGAAAAACGCACTTTTCGGCACTTTTCGGAGGTGTTTCGGATATTTTTCGGACAGTTATTTAAAAAAGGGACAAAACCGGGAATAATGGCACGAAAAACCATGCCCTGATGAGTCACAGGGGCACGTGGCATGCATGCCACAGCCCTCCGGTCAACATCAATCAGATTTAAGTATGAAAAGACCAAAATACTCCTAGGATGCAGTCCCAGTCCGTCCGGACTCTTTTGCAGGCAAAACAGAAATGCCAACAAGTCCCTCCAATTTCAAAAATACCACAAAATCCCCTAAAATTCAGGTTAAGTCCGTCCGGACTTGTAAGTACCCCAATCTGGATCACCCTCTTCCGAACACACGGGAAACACCGCAGACTCACAAACGCAGTCTCGAAGACCCGTGACACTCAAAAACACTCAAAAACCCCCAACCAAACCAAGGGAGGGACCTTTCTGGGATAAAAAGGGACAAAAGGACCTTTTGGGAATTTTTCAGAAATCAGAAAAGCAAATAAGGTCCGTACGGACCTCTTTGCTTCAATGATTACTGAATTCCCTTAAAGTCCAACTTATTCCCTCAAATCCCGGAGTGCATCATTACTGGAATGCATGGTTGGTCCGTACGGACCTTATTGCATGCCTGGTTGGTCCGTACGGACCTCTTTGCAACCAGACATCATCATTTCAGAATCCTCTTAAAGTCCACATTATTCCCGGCCCCTTTCGGATCCTTCCGAGGCCTTCCGAGCTCCCTTGTGGTGCTCCGAAGCCTCTCCGAGCGCTCCCGCGACGCTCCCGCGCTGCCCCGAGGCACTCTCGAGGTACTCTGAGGCCCCTCGTGGTACTCCGAGGCCTTGCCTGGTCTTTCCCGAGGCGTCTCGGCTCTTTCCGAGTCAAACCGACAACACGAACGCACGCCGAAACTCTGCCCGTGTGATCCCTGCGATCCCAACGCACGCCGAAACTCTGCCCGAGTGATCCCTGCGATCCCAATGCACGCCGAACCTCTTCCCGAGTGATCCCTGCGATCCCAATGCACGCCGAACCTCTGCCCGAACGCAACCTACAATCCCGAAGCACGCCGAAACTCTGTCCGCAGACAACCGGCTCCTCCCGAAGCAATCCCGGTCCGTACCAGAACACTATTCCATCCTCAAACACTATTCCCCAGCGGAAGACATACACGAACCAACATTGGTAAGGCTTCCTTCCTACACTATTTCAATACATTTCAATAAACAGTGTACAATGTAGACATCCGATACAGCATGCATTTTTAAAAAAGCGCACACACACACACACACAACAGTTAAAGAATATTAGGGGTATCCGAAAGACTCGTTTTTACGAGGCGACTCGGGTGAGCTCTAAGATTCTAATATTCTCTTCCCGAGGAGTCATTTGACCTCCGAACTCAAAATATCATCACACAAAAACAGTTTATTTTTAAACTGATGACCTTTTTCAATGTTTTGGGCTTAATAAAAACGGCGTGTTGACTCTACAAAGCAAAAACACGACGAGACATTCTCCATCACCGCAAAAAACGGAATAAGCCAGATGCCGGGGCGAGAACGCGCTGCCTATCGGATCTGGGCCATTTCCCAAAACGTGACGAAAATGCGAGATGCCAAGGGACCCCGCGCGCGAGCCGGATCCCGGGTAATTTCAGTTGTCGACTCCGCTGGGGACATTTTGTTTTAAAAACTTTTAAACAAAACAAAAGATTTTTAAAACGATGATGAGGGTCAAACTTTCATTTTACCCCTTTCTTTAATTGTTGTGTGTGTGTGCATGTGCTTTACTTTTTATTTACAAAAAAAAAAAATACAAAAAATGCATCAATATACATCTGTGCATACATTTAAAATTCTTCGAAAAACTTTTGTTTTACTCAGAAAAAGAATTTTAGAGACCGCACACTACGCGCACTGCTGCCTCGATTACACCGCACATACTCACACTGCTGCCTCGGTTACACCGCACGCTAAGCGCACTGCTGCCTCGGATACACTGCACACTACAGCCCTCAACCCGGGGTGGTCTCAGTTGCAGTCCGTTTGGTCTTCCTAGGCCTCTTGGACGCGCACGGGATCATTCCAAACATCCCATCTTAGCCAAGCGTCAACCCTGCACGTTTGAGTCTTTAGTCACACTCTGTCCAGACTCGGTTGGTTTTTACCCAGTCCGTGTCATACAGCCTGGATACATATCCCATGCCGGCCATTTTCTGAGTTGAAGCTCGAAATTCAAGATTCCTTGCGCAAGCAAAGCGATGAAAGGTCATGCTAAAATCTTGACCCGATCTTGATTTTCCGAAGCTACACCTAGACGATGTTCCGTCCCGGATATACATCCATGCTCACATGACACCATGTCATCAAGCCTTTAATACGTCAGCCATGATGATATGACCCAGCCAACGCCTAACGTCACAGATCCCTTGCGTAAGCAAGGTAAAGAGAGGTCATGTCGAACTCTTGACCTGATCTTGACTCAATGGCCGGCTCGGTTCACTATTCACATGGCTAACGCATTAAAACGAACATGACAGGCTCGGTCCTTAGGTTCGATTTTTCTTTTAGGCCGATGGAAACCACTTGCCCTATAGGACCCTCGCCCGGGGCTGTCCACCCTGGGATGTCGAAATACATGTGCAAAACGAGGGGCTTATAGCCGCACAGATGGTCTCCACTGACCCAGGATCTAGCATAGTTGCGAAAAAGAAGAGCAATCTTTTCCAACCTACCTAGGACTCTGAGAAAACACGTTTTAAGTAAATTAAAACAACAAAAAAAAAGAAAAATATAAAAAAAAAACGGAAACCGCATGTCACGTGAGTTTTCCCCCTTTATCCAAAAGGCCTTCCCGTGTCTAAACCTTGCCCGTCACCCCCTCCAGCGAACCGAGAGTGATCAAGAATACCCGGGAACTACTCTCCCCGAGCCACAAAGCCGCAAGGTCCAACATCCTTCCCACCGCAGTCACTAGGGCAGTCCGTCAGCTCCCCATGGCCAAGTCAGTGGATAACAACGAGGAAAATGGGACCTTACCCCCAAGAAATTTCCCAACATTGGAAGAAGTTTGGCAAGTCCTCATGGCTATTGAGAAACGCCAAGGTGAACAACAAGCCTGGATTGAAGGTGCCATGCACCACTTCGGGACATTAGCCACCCAACTACCTGGGGCTTCCAAAGACATGCCTACTCCTGCAGCTTCTAACGTCTCTCATTGTCTCCCAGAAGTCAACCTGTTGCCCTCGTACGAGCCATGCAGTTACGACATAAAGCCACAAGACCTCTCGGGGGAAGACATGCCCATTCAGCATCCTGAGGTCCCGGTACCACCGCCGAACAACGAACACATCTGGTGGGACGTCTGCGATTGCACCGCTTGTCTGGAAATGGAATTCCAAGATGAAATGAATGAGGGCCGCCCTCGAAGAAAGAAGAAACCCTCTTCTCAACAAAAGCTAAAGAAGAGGTACGAATCCGGTGACCCCACAGTCGGAACCCTCGGAGAACCCTCAGGAAAGTTTGACTACTACGTCATCTACTCCAGCAAATCTCCTCAGCCTAGCTCTGCACAAGGCCACGACAACATCTGCGCCATGATCAGCTGGGACGAGCTCCGCACTGCCACCAACGGCCCGAAGGTCCAGATACCTCAACCCCTGTCTTGGGAGGATCTCAAAGCCACTGTCGATGCCTCCACAAGAGCTGTGACGGTGAACGAATTGAAATGCGCAGTATGGCCCTACGCCAACCAAGGCCCTCCCATTACAGAGATAGGAGAGACGAGCAAAGCAGCAGAGCCCGAGGTGAACGTTCTGACACGTTCAGGTCAAATCCCGACGAATCCTCCACGGGCAGACAAAAGGCCAGCCATACCTGAGCCACAAACTGAAAAGAGGCCCTATGCCAAAGAAGCCGAAACCCTTGACCTGAAAGCTGAAGCTCCTGTCTTAACTCAGCTCAAGCGTACTCAGGCTAACATCTCACTCTGGTCCCTACTCACTTCATCTTACCCGCACAAACTCAAGTTGGAAGAAAGTCTGGCCCAGACCATGGTTCCCATCACCGTGACACCTGATGAAGCGGTTCAGATGATCGACAATGTTAATTACAGCAACATCATCACTTTCACGGAGCTCAATCTCCCAAAATTTGGGGCTGACCACAATGAGCCTCTCTACATAACAGTTCAACTAGACGAGCGCCGTCTCCCTCGAGTCTTGGTAGATGGGGGATCATCCATGAACATGCTTCCATCCAAAATGATGGATTTTCTAGGGATCAAAGCAACTGATCTGAAACCCTCAACTCAGGCAATCAAGGCATATGACTCAACGTCTCGCCCGGTCTTGGGAATAGCCACCTTGAACCTATGGTTCGGAAAACAAATGGTCCCGACCGACTTCCAAGTCATCGACATCCCGATCACATTCACTGCCATTTTGGGATACCCTTGGCTACACCAGATCAATGGGGTGGCATCCACCCTCCATCAATGCGTAAAGTTCGTCCAAGGAACAGATCTAACCATCATCTACGGTGATAGCATAGTCACCAAAGGGACCGACACAAGCAGCGTCCCGGTTTTAGAGATCAAACACGACGATGATGGCATGATGCTAACATGGCTCACCATCGAAAGCCCAAAGGCCCAGGCATGCCACATAGATCTACCTTTGATTTGGGACAAGATCCCTCCCCCGATGAAAATGATGAAGCACATGAACTACATCCCGGGACTCGGTTTGGGGAAACGCCATCAGGGTACCCAACAAATCATCAATATCAAAGAGCAGAATACCCTCCATGGCCTGGGATACATTCCTACTCCCGAACACATTACGGAAGACAAACGAGCTGCATGGAAACGCTCCACCAATGGCAAAAGAAGCTTACACGCAATCTCCGATCTCCGCCCTTACAGCTTCGACATGACCAGGTACTTCACAAAGAAAGCCGGCAGTTTGAATGAAGACACAGAAAAGGGAACAGAGTTGATCAACGCCAAACAAAGCTGGCCGACAACCATGGACAAGCTCCAACTGAACATTGCAAGATTCAGAGGCCTCAAGGCAAATCCCGTCAAAAGAGCATTTCTCGACGCACCGCCACTACCGGGACCCACGACAACCACTATTCACAATGAATTTTGGTTTGGGAAAGCCCCCTCCTTAACAGAAGAACTCGAAAAACTCTCTGTCAACACCCCTGCCCCCAACAAGCGGGACGAGTCTGCATTTGAGCTAGCAATGCCCAAGAAAAGAGCGGAAGACTCCACAGACAATGCTTGGAACGAGCCCCTGCTCCACCTGCTCTTCAACGAAGAAATCGAGATGCCAGACCTAATCGATTTTGTTTCTGATAACTCTATGGTAGTCATGATCGGGAACGGTGACACAAAGCCTTTCAAACCCCGCCTCCTATCAAGCTCACTGCCACTCAATAACTGGGCCACCTTCTCCGGACCCACTGCCAGCAAAAGGAACATGATCGAACAACTTGGTCTGACCCCTCGAGTCCTAGAGTCCAGTGTCAAAACCCATCCTGAGTCCATTATCTTTGAATTTGAGTGTCTCGAGTCATCTGATGGCCTCACGCCAGAAGATTACGAACTCATTGCCAATAATGTATTCCCATATGCTCTTAATGAATGCTTCGATCTTTTCGAGTATCCTCTCATTGCATCTTTAACAACTGATAAATTAACTAACACACAAACAGTTAATAACGATTCACTTGATAAAGAAGCAGACACATTAAACGAACAATACATTAAGCACATCTTTAAGCATGTTGTCAAATGAGAGAAAAACCGGGCCCAAGCTGCCGAGGAGGTTTTAACCAAAGTGAATTTGGGAACTGCTGAAGAGTCAAAAGAGACGCAAATCGGAAGTTTCTTCACCGGCACAGAGCAAGACGCATTGACTGCACTGCTCAAAGAGTTCGTGGACGTGTTCGCTTGGTCTTAACGAGACATGCCCGGATTAGATCCAAACATTGTAGAACATCGGATCCCTTTGAATCCCGAGGCTAAGCCCATCAAGCAAAAGCTACGCCGAATCAAGCCAGAATGGTCTTTACAAGTCAAAGAAGAGATCGAGAAGATGCTCCGCGTCGGCTTCATCAGAGTGATCGAGTACCCCACATGGCTCTCCAACATTGTCACGGTCACTAAGGCCAACGGAAAAGTGTGTTGCTGCGTGGACTTCCGAGATCTCAACAAAGCAAGTCCCAAGGACGATTTTCCACTACCCAACATCGACATGTTGGTAGACACTACAGCCAATTTCGAGGTCAAGTCCTTCGTGGACGGGTTTGCTGGCTACAATCAAATCAAGATGGCCGAAGAAGACCAAGAAAAAACAACCTTCACAACCCCCTGGGGAACCTACTGCTACACAGTAATGCCGTTCGGACTAAAGAACGCTGGGGCTACCTATCAACGGGCAGCAACCGCCCTCTTCCACGACATGATCCACAAAGAGATCGAAGTGTACGTCGATGACATGATCATCCACTCAAAAGGATCAGATGGACAACACTTCACGGACCTGAGAAAGTTCTTCGACCGCCTTCGGAAACACTCAATGAGGTTAAACCCCGCCAAATGCACATTTGGGGTCAGCCAAGGCAAAGTCTTGGGGTACATGGTCACCGAGAGAGGCATCGAGGTTGATCCTCAAAAGATCAAGGCCATCATCGAAATGAGACCACCGCAAACTCAAACAGAGGTGAAAAGCTTCATGGGCCGCCTGCAGTATATCAGCCGCTTCGTCAATCAATTGACCTCCATGTGCGAGCCCATTTTCAAACTAATGAAGAAGAATGCCGACGTCGAATGGAACTCAGAATGCCAAGATGCCTTTGAAGAAATAAAGGCGTACCTTGTGAGTCCTCCGATTCTCTGTCCTCCCCATGAGGAGAAGCCATTTTTGCTATACCTAACTGTGATCGACACCGCAGTTGGAGCCATACTCTGTCAAGAAAAGAAAGAGTCACGAGTCAAGAACGCCATCTACTTCGTCAGTCGAAAGTTTCAAGGCAGCGAACTCAACTACTCAGCCCTCGAGAAAACCTGCGCAGCTCTAGTATGGGTCGTCGAAAAATTACGGCTCGGAAAATTACGGCACTACATGCAGTCGCACACGGTACACTTGGTTTCCAAAATGGACCCAATCAAATACCTCTTCGACAAGCCATCTCTGTCAATGAGGCTCGCCAAATGGTACTTCTTCTTAGCGGAATTTGACATCAAGTACGTGAACCAAAAGTCAATCAAGGGACGGGCAATAGCCGAACAACTGGCTGACTTCCCAACCTACGAGGCTCGAGGCCCCGAACCACAATTCCCAGACGAGGGAATCTTCGCACTCGAAGGCAAAAATCGATGGCAACTGTTCTTCGATGGAGCAGCCAACAAAAAAGGAAACGACATCGGTATGCTCTCGGTCGATCCCAAGGACGAGCACACCCCAATCGCCATAAAGCTCAATTTCTAGGTAACCAACAATGCCGCCGAATACGAAGCCTGCGCCGCCGAACTACGGGCCGCCCTCGAAAGAAACATCCAGAAACTCGAGGTCTATGGGGACTCAACCCTGATCATCAACCAAGTTTCCAACAAGTGGAAAACCATAGACCCAGGCTTGCAAAAATACCACGCCTGCATGGAAGACCTCATCACACAATTCAAAGAGGTCACCTTCCACTACTTGCCGAGAGACCGAAACCGGTTTGCAGATGCCTTAGCCACCTTGGCTTCACTCGTGGAAATCCCTGAGGGAAAAGCAATCAAGCCCTTCAAAGTCGGACGAAAGGAAATTCGCCACTGCAAGCGAGATCGAACCAGAGCCCAAGCCCCTCAATGAGCCATGGTACAACCAGATTTTCCAATACCTCAAGAACAGGGAGACCGCCTTCATGAATGAGGAAGGTCAACGCAGGGAAGGGGTCAAAGCCAAGAGCATCATGGCCCTAAAACGCCTCGCCTCTCACTTTGTCATCCTTGGGGACATGCTGTACAAGAAACGCTACCAAGGACCACTCCTACGCTGCATCAGCCAGGAAGAAGCAAACAAGATCATGAACGAAGTCCACAATGGGGCTTGCGGTCCTCACATGAACGCCAGAGCCCTGATGTAAATCATTCTCAGGATGGGCTACTACTGGATCTCCATGGAGGCCGACTGCATCCACTTTGTCCGAAGCTGCGACAAGTGTCAACGGTTCTCCAACCTCAATCATCTACCTCCTCACGATCTCTACTGCATGACTACGCCCTGACCCTTCGCCACTTGGGGAATTGACATCATCGGGAAAATTGCTCCATCGGGCAGCAACGGTCACGAGTTCATCTTAGTAGCCATCGACTACTTCACTAAATGGGTCGAAGCCAAGTCTTACTAGGTACTCACCTCCAAGAAAGTCGCACATTTCCTCAAGGAAAACATCATCTTCCGATACGACATCCCAAATGAGGTCATATCAGACAACGACTCACACTTCGAAGGGGAATGCGACAGACTGCTGGCCGAATTCAAGATCACATGCCACAAGTCTTCTCCCTACCGGCCTCAAACCAATGGCGCCGTAGAAGCAGCAAACAAGACTCTCGAACGGATCATCCGAAAAATGACCACCCGAGGACGAGATTGGCCCGAGAAGCTGCACCTTGCACTTTGGGGTTACCGAACATCAGTCAGAACAGCCACGGGAGAAACTCCATTCGCCCTAACATACGGGATGGAAGCAGTCCTCCCCATTGAATTGGAAATTCCCTCACTCCGAGTGCTGCTGGAAAATGACGTCAACGAAGTCGAATGGCTCCGAAGCCGACACGACGAATTGGCTCTGCTAGACGAGCGACGACTAAAAGCCATGGAACACGTCCGAGCCTACCAAAGCAGGATGGCTAGAGCTTTCGACAAGAAAGTCAAGTCCCGAGACATCAGGGAAGGCGATCTGGTACTCAAAGAAAAGCCTCCCACTCGAACCAACCCACTGGGAAAATGGGAACCAACATGGATCGGCCCTTTCGTGGTTCAAAAGATCTTCTCCGGAGGTGCCATGAAGCCGACGCACCTAGGCATGGGTAATCCCTTCATGAATCCGGCCAACGGAAGCGAACTTCGCAGATACTTCTCCTAAAGAAGAACAAATGTGCATCTCTTGGCACTCCATGTAGTGTCAAACTACGCAGACCTGAGCCCTCTAGTCCGGGGGAACCTAGGTAACCTTAATTGGTCCGATCTAAAAACACACAAAAAGTCAAAAGTTTGAATGTCAATCTAGACCTCCATCAAGCTGCACACTTTCCAAGAGCATGCCCCCACCATCACCTTGACCAAGTCAAAACAACGGCGGCAACATCAAAGGACATCAAAAGGTCACTCAGCATCAAACGACTGACCCAGGTCTGCTTCCAAGCCAGGGGCTTGTCTTCGCCCTCACGCGCTTCAAAAAAAAAAAAAAGAGAGCTCGAGCAAAGTCTCACAAAAAAAAAATAATAAAAAAAAGAGCTCAAACAGAAGCTGCAAAAATGAGGTCAAGAGCCCGACGCCAACGGGATAATATCCTCTCCAGCTTCTGTTGGTGCCAGGCTGCAGAGCTGGAGAGGATATTATCCCGTTGGTGCCAGGCTGCTTCAGTCCGCAAATACAACAGAAAGATCCAAAGCTGGACGCCGCCAAGGTTCACAAAAGAAACAAAAGGCGAACAAGAGATCTTGCGTCTCGACAAAGCTTTAAAAGTAAATCACAAATCACTAACGGTTACAACATTTCTTGATGAGTTCAAGCACGGTCTACTCTCAAGTTCACAACATGCTAAAAGATAGCTTAATACATTTAACAAATAATGTGTTTACAATGCAATGAATGGATACCTAGGAGGTCATTCCGCGCCATCTGCGCTAGTCCCCTCGCCATTCTTCCTTTTCTTCCCTCATCCCCGGCGAGTCTTCTTCCGCTCCACGCGAGCCAGCTCTGCGTCTCACAGTTCGAGATTAGGGGTCCTCCCCGTAGAGTCAAACAATCCAGCGGCTCTCAGGGCTTCACTCGCCCGTGCTTCAGCTCGGATCTCCTCCCTGCGAGTCTGCAAAAGAGGACCTCTCTCCGTCACTCGGTCAACTCTGGTCTCGTAGTCAAACAAAGCGTCTCGCGTGACATCCTGAGGGTCAGACCAGGCTTCGGCACTCCTAAGGCAATAGCTACTACGGCAACCGGGTCCCAGGATCGCTCCACGCCTGTTCCCCAAAGCCAATTGGGACTACCCAACACGCTGCTCGTACCAGGCCAGGTACTGGGTTGTCAATACGACACTCTCCCGACGTCTAAGGAGCACCACAGGAGGGAAAGCGGAATACTTCCATACCCTCAGAAAATACAGAAGAGCACCCGGAGCGGCCATACAAAGAGGAGCTACCTTCGCAGTCGCAAGGTCATCCCAGCCCAACAAAGGCTCCTGCTTCATTCCAAACTGTCGGGAAACAAGCGACGGAATATAGAAGGAGGACCAAGACAAACCTGGAACTCTGACAACATAGGACCCTTCCTGAAAGGCCCTCATAGTCTCAATCCCCCAGTACGGAACCCACCAATGGATCTGATGCGTACCAAGCCGTGCCATCCATCTCTCCCAGGCGGACTGATCCATATCCAACACAAGAGGTCGCTGAGCAAATGACCACGGGCTAAACGACGTCGGAGCCTCGGGCATGGCCTGAAGTCTCTCTCGCAGCCACAAGGTGAGCAAAGCGGGGCTTCCCCCTCTCATGAATCGATCCCCAGTCGCCAAACGGTCGATACCATGAAGAGTCTCCCCTAGCACCAACGGGATAATATTCTCTCCAGCTCTGCAGTGCCCAACCACATCTAGCAAAGCACCATCGCAAACCCCAAGGGAGCTGACCATGAAAAGCGCTGCTATCACGCACAAGGCAAATGCATCCCACGAGACATCACTCTCATCATCAATCATGAACCGCTCCGGCAGCGCAGAAATGTCAATATGACCCGAATCAAGGATCATGCCCTGCACTTCTCCCAATGAAGTCCGAAGAAAGCCCGCAAGTTTCACGCTCACAGCAGCACCACCGATCAAAGGAAGCGAGATGGCCTCCACCTCCGGTCCTCCAATCAAAGCCCGAAAATCCTCAAAGGTGGGCACTACCTCATTGTTGGAGAAGAAATACACATGCCTCCTAACATCCCAGAACATCGCGGCAACCCGCAACAAATCCCAATCAGGAACCAACTCCTTAAGAGACCAAACCGAGCAAAGTCGAAACCTTACCTCGAAAGCCCGCCTCTGATGCCTCATACGGTGTCGCATCCACATTTTCAGCCGCTCAAGGAAGTGTGCTTGCCGCTCCTGCGAAAGCCTTGGCAAAATTCTTGGAACGTACGAAGAATCCATGGCAAAAATGGAGGTTCCTAGAGAAAATGGGGAAGAAAGCTCGAAAATGGCTGCAAATGGGGAGTGGGGGAACAACCACTATTCCCAACAGGACCTTGCTCCAAACTGCCCAAACTCTGGCCAAAGCCATTTCCGGCAAGCACATGCTACCCACAAACGCACTCTCAGCTCACGTGGCATGCACAAACAAAAATAAATAAATAATAAACTAGCAACAATTCCTAGGACAATTCCCGGGAATCACAAAGACACATTACATCTTAGAATAAAATGCTTTGCGATACAAATGCGAATGTTTTATTACAGGTACAATGTATGTTGCTAAACAAAAAAAGAAGATATGGAAAGAGGGAAAGCAAATGAACCCTAATCTGACTCTTCAGCATCATCATCATCACCAACATCCTCAAGAGAGAAGTCGGGCACCCCGAAAAACCCGCCAGCCACATCCTCGTCGTCAGAATACTGAACCCCCTCCTGGGGTAGGTACTCAAGATACTCGGAAGGATCAAACCCGACAAAAGGGTCGAAGTAGGCAGGCTCTGACGAACTCTCTCCCGGTGCCTCCTGCGATGGCCAGAACTGGTGAAAGACCGGCGGCCTCTGGACTCCCGAAGACGTCCCAACGTCCATGCTATGCCGCCCCTGTGAAGGTCCCTCCTGCTGTGGCTCTGGCTCGGCTCTCGATGGGGGAACATCCACAGAATGCCTCGAAGGCATCGGCTCGTACGCCGGCACACGCCGCGAAGACCGGCAAGACATCTTCCTCGCCATCTTCTTCACGAAGGACCACATCGCAACATAACGGCGGGTCAGCATGTCATAGGCTCTCCCCGGGACCTGCACAAGCAAGCAGCCAAAGAAACGCTCAGCTAAAGAGATACAGGCATACAAAAAAAGAAAAATACAGAAAAGATGCCAAGACGGAAAAGAGTAAGCACACTCACCGGCATATCAGGGTCAACCTTGTAGTCAGCAGGAGCCTGCTCGGGGATGGGTACCGACACCCTCCGCCTCGATGAATCCCCGCGAACATATGTAAAATCCGGCCCAGGCACCGGAACCTCTGGGGGACCTGGCGGGCCAGCCTCCCTCTCCCTCGCCAACACCTGTGGCGTCCTCAACTTCCTCCTCACGAAGGCCCCATACTCCTCTCGATACAAAACAAACTCATCGGCACTCACGCCGCCAAGATATCTCTCAAACTCCAGCACATCCATATCCCGGGAATCCATCATCCCGAAAGGCGGGTCCCTCGGAGCCAAGGGAAGCATACCCGGGCCATGCTGCCAGAAGACCCTCTCTCCCAAGTACATGACGTCGCAAGTCAGGCCCCGCAGCATCTTCCTCTGTGCTGTCACCACGGGAGCACCCTCGAAATCATCAGCCTCATACCGAGCCCAGGGGTACAAAGCAAACGCCTCCGGGCTATCTCTCCCCAGATGCTCCTGCACCTCCCCGTAGGTAATGGTGAGCTTCCCCCTACTGGTCCTCCTCCTCCTCGCCGGACGGGCCCAGCCCAACATAGCAGGATAGGCCGCTATGGCCCCATCATCTCGATCCCACGGGAAGCACCGAAAGATCTCGTAGAACCACACCTTCGACAAAAGCAAAAAAGGCTCAGTGCAAAAGAAAGCGGAGAGATGATAAGTTGCTAAATCAAAAGCAGCAATAAACTCATACCTCTAAAGCAAAATCAAAGCAGGCCAAGGAACTGGCCACGCCCCGGCTAAACCGGTCCAAGGAGAAGTAAAGCTCGGCCAGGCCTGCCTCGCCCCAAGCTATATCACAGACTCTCTCCAAATCAATCAAGCTCTCCAGCAGAGCAAAAGGAGCCGTGGTCGCGTGGTTCGAGAACAAAGTCTCGGAAAGGGCAAACCACAGGAAGGAGCGTGCCAGCTGATCCGCCGTCACCAGGCTGACACCACGACAATAGGCCCCAATACTGGCCGTAATCCGCATCTCCACATCGCTATACAGCATGCCCAGGCCCCTGCGAGGAAGAGGCGCAAAGCCCAACAGCCTCGCCCAAGACCTCATCAGATATCCTGTCCCTCCACCGCACTGGCCCTCCTTTGAAGGAAAGCCTGGTGATAGCAGCAAAATCGGTGGGCGTCACCGTCACCTCGCCCCAGCTCAGATGGAAGGTGTGGGTGGGATCCCACCAATATTCAGACAAGCCTAGGAAGATACTCTTGTTCTTCCTCGTATCAGAGATCCCGTCCAAGTTCTCCATGAACACGCCCAAGCCGGAAGCATACACCAACCTCTTAGGGCTCGCCGCCCCCATAGAGATGTCCGCAACCGCCGCCACAGCCCACTACAGCCTCGAGCGATCCCCGAGTCTTCATCTTTTTGGCTTTCCCAGCCAAAAGCCCTCATCCCGCAGTAAACACAAAGCAAAGGTACGTCGCCACAAGTACTTAATACCAAAGCATAAAAAAAAAGGGGTCCGTCACCAAACACGGCACACATTACACATAATTTTCACATGCAACCCGTCACAAAACACGGCATGCATTGTACATAATTTTCCCCTATGCAAATTCCCGTCACCAAACACGGCACACACTGCATAAATTTTCTCAACAGAGGGATTAAGCCCTGCAAGACACATTTTCAAAAGACCCGTCACAAAACACGGCACACATTGCACATAAACTCCCCACAGAGTCCGTCACCAAAAAAAAAACACTGCATAACACATTTTCAAAAGAAAAGTCCGTCCCTACACGACACATACTTTCAGACAAAACCCGTCACAAAACACGGCACATGTCACATTTTTCACAAAATTTGTCCCTACATGACAATTTTTCTCACAATGTACATACAGAAATAGCATAAGGTACAAAACACAAAAGCATGCATTTCAAAGAGAGGCACTTTATTTTTACAAATAAGAGCTAATCTATACATTTTTGCACAAAATTCACATACCCACAATTTTTACATGCTCAATTTCAACAATTCATCACGAATTTCACAAAAAGCATGGCAAACAACAAAAGCCCCAAAAATGCGAAAAACTACAACCTAGTTCTAGCATTCAACAATTCAAGCAAGGAATCAAGACGAAATTGATTTCTTACCTCCCCGGCGTTCCTAACTCGCCGATTATGCACCTCCGAATTCGGATACAACACATCGGGTTCTTCGAAGAAGGTACAAAGGAGATGCAATTCCTTTTAAGCTCCGTCCTTTGCTCAATCGCCATTACAAGCAACTCAAGCTTAAATTATGGAAGATTTTCTAAGGATTTTGGTACAAAAATGGAGTTATCTCTCCCTCTCTCTCGCTGGTGCACGAACTGAAAGAAGAAGAATGGGGAAAGGCCTCGGTTATGTAGCCAGTCAAAATCTGGGAACTGTAAAATTCAACACTGGTCCGTACGGACCTCTTTACATCCCAGGTTGGTCCGTACGGACCTTCTTGCAACCCGTGGCCAAATTACTTCTTTGCCCTTATAATCTTTGCCCCTGGCTGTCCAAAGGCCTATTTCAGAAGATTCAATGCAGTTTGGTCCTTAACCCATCAAAACAAGCACCGGCCGTCAGTGTAAGTCCGGATTCCGCCCACTAAACGGTAACGCAACCACCGGCCGTCATCGTAAGCTCGGACCTTGCCCACTAAACGGTGAAACAAGCGCCAGCACCTCCAAGGCATAAAACGCCTCCGAAACGCTAAACGGCAACTCAAGCACCGGCCATCAAAGTAAGCCCGAGCGCCTTCCCCAGCAAGTCAAAAAGGGAATTCTTGCAAACCCGTACAAGACCGCATATCCCCAGCACCGGCCATCATCGTAAGCCCGGATTTCGCCCACTAAACGGCAACTCAAGCACCGGCCATCAAAGTAAGCCCGAAGTTACATTCTCAGCAGAAAAAGCCCCTACAAGGCCACAATGATCCCCAACAGATGAACACCGGCAGTCATCGTAAGTCCAACCTTCTCCCCAGCGAACAAAGCACGAGGCATCTACACCTCTCGCAATCAAAGCACAAGGCAGCCACGCCTCCACAACCGCAGACAGAAGACGAATCAAGTCCTCATACATGACACAGTCGCAGCCAGAAGACGAATCAAGTCCTCACGCATGACACACCCACAGCCAGAAGACGAATCAAGTCCTCACGCATGACACCGCAGCCAGAAGATGAATCAAGTCCTCACGCATGACACAACCGCAGTCAGAAGACGAATCAAGTCCTCATACATGACCTATCTCCAGCCCGGAAGGCTTTAAACCACTCGGTCCGGAAGACCATATAAACCTCCCATATCACTATCTCCTACCTGGAAGGCTTTAAACCACTCGGTCCGGAAGACCGTATAAACCTCCCACATCACTATCTCCGGCCCGGAAGGCCTTAAACCACCCGATTCGGAAAATCGTAAAATTTCCATCTCAGGGTGCCACTATGTCCTCACAATCGACCTCGGCGGTCACACCACAAACCATCTTCTCATAAGATTAACCATCTTCTTGTAAGATTAACCCATTTTCTCGTAAGATTACACATCTTAGGACGCCACCACGTCCTCACAGTCGACCTCGGTGGTCACACGACACTTCAGGGCACCACCACGCTCGCATACACTCACGATTACACGACCTCTGAACTACGATCAGGCTTGATTCTCGCTAGGGATACGTAGGAATCCTATCACAGGGTCCAGCCAGCCGACCTATACGGTCACCCAAGACGCCACCACGTCCTTACCATCGACCTATGCGGTCACCCAGGACGCCACCACGTCCTTACCATCGACCTATGCGGTCACCCAGGACGCCACCACATCCTTACCATCGATCTATGCGGTCACCCAGGACGCCACCACGTCCTTACCATCGACCTATGCGGTCACCCAGGACGCCACCACGTCCGTACCATCGACCTATGCGGTCACTTAGGACGCCACCACGTCCTTACCATCGACCTATGTGGTCACCCAGGACGCCACCACGTCCTTACTATTGACCTATGCGGTCACCCAGGATGCCACCACGTCCTTACCATCGACCTATGCAGTCACCCAGGACGCCACCACGTCACTCACAATTGACCTAAACGGTCACCCACATGATATCATCACATCCACACACAGAGTTTCAGTCAGAGGACATCTCCCATCCTCATGCACAACAACACTCACCCCACACATGAACTATGACTAGGCTTGATTCCCGCTAGGGATACATAGGAATCCTATCACAGGGTCCAGCCAACTGACCTAAACGGTCACACACCCAGGACACCGCCATGTCCTCATACATCGACCTACACGGTCACTTCCTCTCCCAGCACGCGATCCAGATTAGGACCCTTATCTTATCGATGACCCCACTTCCTCCGTAAGTGACGTCGTCGAGGGGCTTCTGTAAGTACCCCAATCTGGATCACCCTCTTCTGAACACACGGGAAATACCGCAGACTCACAAACGCAGTCTCGAAGACCCGTGACACTCAAAAACACTCAAAAACCCCCAACCAAACCAAGGGAGGGACCTTTCTGGGATAAAAAGGGACAAAAGGACCTTTTGGGAATTTTTCAGAAATCAAAAAAGCAAATAAGGTCCGTACGGACCTCTTTGCTTCAATGATTACTGAATCCCCTTAAAGTCCAACTTATTCCCTCAAATCCCGGAGTGCATCATTACTGGAATGCATGGTTGGTCCGTACGGACCTTATTGCATGCCTGGTTGGTCCGTACGGACCTCTTTGCAACCAGACATCATCATTTCAGAATCCTCTTAAAGTCCACATTATTCCCTCAAATCGAGGAAAACCAAAATTTTGGATTACCTATAAGGTCCGTACGGACCTTATTGCAGGTTTTCCTACACTATAAATAGAGGGCTCCCCCTCCCTCATTTCACACATCTCCCTCTTCTCTCCTCTCCCCCCAGCCTTCAGGCATCCCTCTAAGACCCTTCGGGGCACTCCCGGCCCCTTTCGGATCCTTCCGAGGCCTTCCGAGCTCCCTTGTGGTGCTCCGAAGCCTCTCCGAGCGCTCCCGCGATGCTCCCGCGCTGCCCCGAGGCACTCTCGAGGTACTCTGAGGCCCCTCGTGGTACTCTGAGGCCTTGCCTGGTCTTTCCCGAGGCGTCCCGGCTCTTTCCGAGTCAAACCGGCAACACGAACGCACGCCGAAACTCTGCCCGAGTGATCCCTGCGATCCCAACGCACGCCGAAACTCTGCCCGAGTGATCCCTGCGATCCCAACGCACGCCGAACCTCTGCCCGAGTGATCCCTGCGATCCCAACGCACGCCGAACCTCTGCCCGAACGCAACCTACAATCCCGAAGCACGCCGAAACTCTGTCCGCAGACAACCGGCTCCTCCCGAAGCAATCCCGGTCCGTACCGGAACACTATTCCATCCTCAAACACTATTCCCCAGCGGAAGACAGACACGAACCAACATTGGTAAGGCTTCCTTCCTACACTATTTCAATACATTTCAATAAGCAGTGTACAATGTAGACATCCGATACAGCATGCATTTTTAAAAAAGCACATACACACACACACAACAGTTAAAGAATATTAGGGGTATCCGAAAGACTCGTTTTTACGAGGCGACTCGGGTGAGCTCTAAGATTCTAATATTCTCTCCCCGAGGAGTCATCTGACCTCCGAACTCAAAATCTAATCACACAAAAACAATTTATTTTTAAACTGATGCCCTTTTTCAATGTTTTGGGCTTAATAAAAACGACGTGGCGACTCTACAAAGCAAAAATAAGGCGAGACATTCTCCAACACCGCAAAAAACGGAATAAGCCAGATACCGGGGCGCGAACGCGCTGATACGGGCCATTTCCCAAAATGCGACAAAAATGCGAGATGCCGGGGGACCCCGCGCGCGAGCCGGATCCCGGGTAATTTCAGGACTCTTTTGCAGTTTTACCCTATAAATACAGAGGGCTGTCAACATTTCAAAAAAAAAAAAGAAGAAAACTTAACACATTTTCCACCATAGCCACGGGCCAAACTGATTTCTCCCTCTCCCGAGCCCCATTTCGCCTCGATTCGCATGAAAACTTCGTATTTCAACCAAATACAAGCCAAATCACCTCGAAACACCGTTCCAAACACTAAATCGTATCCCGTATACGCCTCCCAAGCCAAAAGAGTCAACCCCTAGCCATAGGTAACACTCTCTCTCCCTAAACACTCGTTCCATCTCGGTTTATGCGCCAGTCACTACGACCGTTTCGGTCGAACGTTGTTGAATTGTAGACGTCACCGTCAATGGGGTTCGATACGTTTTAGTCCCTGATCCTCTTCTCTTCCCGTAAGAGAAGTAATCTCGGGTTAAAACGGCGTTTCGGCCCCGTTCCTTTACTTTTCATGTCATTTACAATTTCGAATCTTTTGATCCGTTGAACATCATTTACTTTATGCAAATTTATAGTCCGAACCGTTTGGTTCGTGATAGTCATTTAACGGTCCGGATCGTTTGATCCGTTGAATGCTATTTACTTAACGCACTTTTAAAATCCGGGTCGTTTGATTCCGTCGATACCGCACTTTAAATACTGTCATTTACAAGTCCGAGCCGTTTGGCTCATGATAGTATTTACTTATCAAAGTCCGAGTCGTAAAACGATTCGTTGATCGCATATCATTTAATGCTTTTTTCCGGTAAAATTGCTAACAATGTAATGTCCGGTTCAAAACCGGAGTTCGACATTCGAACTTTCTTTCAAAAAATGCGCGAAGTGATGTTTGGCATCCAAACGATCATCTTCAAACTCAAAATCCGACGTTTGACATTCAAATGCTCTTTTCTTAAAAGTCAACATTTGACACTTAAGTTAAAAGTTCAAAATCATCACTCGTATCACTTTTCCTAAAAAAGTCCAAAATCGACGTTTGTCATTCAAACGCTCGCCTTTTCCTAAAAGAATCAGAAAATCGACGTTTGACATTCAAACCAAGATTAAGCTTGTCATTCAAGCCCCCATTTTCAAAATGCAAACACACACACATGCACACATTTTTGAGAAAGGTAGAAAGACTCTTCATACGAGGCATTTCGGGTGATCTCAAAATACTCTTCTCGAAACGTAATGTGACCTCCGAACCTAACAATCTCTGGTACTCAAAAAGCCTTTTCCTCGTTTTTTCTACCAATAAAAATGACACCCCTTTTTCAAAGCCTTTTCCAAAGTTTATGCTGCCAATAAAAACGACACCATTTTCACTAATGCCGTTTTTCAACGTTTGGGCTCAAAATACAAAACCGCGTGGCGACTCCTCTCCTTCCCGAAAGAGAGGTCTCAAGCACCAACCCCGCGAAAGACAACCGCGCTTCACCCCCCCGCCGCGAATCCCAGGTATTTTCAGTTGGCGACTTCGCTGGGGAATTGGATACTTTTTTAAAACTACCGTTGTTTTCAAAAAGCCTTCCGTGGGTCAAACTTTCATTTACCCTTCCTCGTTTTTGTGTGCATATGGTTGTCGATAAAAAGGATCCAATCTGGCGAACTGCCGAGACGGATTGGGTGACCAAGGTGGTCGAGTGGCTGAACCTTTATGAAAGGCTACCTACGTATCCCGGAGGAATCAAGCCATAATCGTAGTTCGGAAAAGATCCGCTGGGGAAGGGGTGTCATATGTGATGAATTGGCTGAACCTAAAGTAGGCTACCTACGTATCCCGGAGGAATCAAGCCAGGTCATAGTTCGGGAAAAAGATCCACTCGGGAATGGCAAAGAGAAACTGGTCTCTGGCTAGGGAAATGGAGGGAAAGTGACCTAGGAGGTCAAGTGACTGATCCTGCTGGGGATATGCTAGATGAAGGAATTGACCTATGTGGTCGAATATCTGGACCTCTCTGAGGGGCTACTTCACCACTGAGGAGTGATGAATGAAAAGGGTGACCATTGTGGTCGAATGGCTGGACCTTTTATGAAAGGTTACCTCACCACTGAGGAGTGATGAAGGAATAAGGTGACCATTGTGGTCGGATGGCTGGACCTTTATGAAAGGCTACCTACGTATCCCGGAGGAATCAAGCCTTGGTCGTAGTTCAAGTCTCACTAGATAGTTAGGAACATGTCTAGGATCCTTGAGGTTTTGAAGATTCATGGAGGAGTCACCTGATTGACAATTAATGGAGGTTGTCACCTGATGAAACTAAAGCTTACGTCGCTATCGAGGAGATAGAGGTAGCTAAAGTTGGAAAAACTTGAGCGTACTTCACTATCTATGAGATAGAGGTAGCTAATTTTGGAGAACTTGAGCGTACTTCACTATCTATGAGATAGAGGTAGCTAAAGTTTGGAGAACTTGAGCGTACTTCACTATCTATGAGATAGAGGTAGCTGAAGTTTGGAAAACTGAAGTGTACTTCACTATCTATGAGATAGAGGTAGCTAAAGTTTAGAGAACTTGAGCGTACTTCACTATCTATGGGATAGAGGTAGCTAAAGTTTGGAGAACTTGAGCGTACTTCACTATCTATGGGATAGAGGTAGCTAAAGCTTAGAGAACTTGAGCGTACTTCACTATCTATGAGATAGAGGTAGCTAAAGTTTGGAGAACTTGAGCGTACTTCACTATCTATGGGATAGAGGTAGCTAAAGCTTAGAGAACTTGAGCGTACTTCACTATCTATGAGATAGAGGTAGCTAAAGTTTGGGGAACTTGAGCGTACTTCACTATCTATGGGATAGAGGTAGCTAATGTTTAGAGTTTTGACAATTCGGAGGATGTCACCTAACGTTTATTCCGTTATAACGGAAGTAACGGAGGCGACTCAGGAGGAAGGTTTATTCTTCTTGGAGATAACAGATATCCTTTGGAAACAGCGTTATTCTGGTTAAGAAATAATGGGAATTGTATGCCTAAGTGAAAAGTCCAGGGGCAAAAGTGTAAATTCAGCTCAGAGCGAATGAGGCCGCCCGGCGAGAGATGGGGAAAAAGAAGCCGTACGGCTTTGAATTTATTTTCACCAGATTATTTAAACAGAATTGAAACAGGCATTGGGCGCCATTGCCGCCTGCTTTCTGCCGAGGAAGAGAGAGGGAGGAGAGAGAGAATTTTCAAAAATTCTTCAATTCCTTTACTTCTATCACTCAAGATGGATCCGGAAGGGAACATAGTGCCTAGGCAAGCACGAAGAACCTTGTCGGAAGCCGCTAGGAGGAGGAGGAGGGAGCTCGTTCGAACGGAGCGGAAGTATGACTTCAACATGCCTCCGTCTGAGCTTTATCCCGGTAGGGGGGAGCACAAATCTACGAAACCTCAGTCTATTGGGGTAAGCATTCTTGATTTGCTTGATTTTGTCAATTTTGATTGGAATTTTGATTGATTTAGGGCTTGACCTGATTTTTTAGGAATTTTTCAAATTTTCCTATGATTTTTGTTGATTACTTTGGGAGTTTGATGATTAACCTATGAGGCTAAGGAGATAAATGAACATGCATGTGCAATTTATTTGAAAAATAATGAGAATGACTCATTTTTTGAAAATAAAGTAAGAAAAAAATAATGTCTAAAATGTGACGGAGCCCTTGCATGTGCTAGAACTAGGCCAATTCTTGATCATGGATGAGAAAAGAAGATTTTGGACGATGAAAAGGATTCATGCATGCCATTTTGAAAAAATTAACACTATTGTGCAAAGAATTTTGTGAAAATTGGAAATTTGTACTTAGGAGAGAAATGTGCTCAACATGACGTGCTTCAAATGATGAAGGACACGTCTTCTAGGCAAAGGATGCTAGAAATCTCTGATGAATGCTTTTCTTTGCAAAATATGTGCACTTTTGAATATATGCGTGCTTTTGAGGTGAAATGAAGGACTGACACATTTTTTGTTGTGTTTTCCTACAGGAGAACAAGTCGAGGGGACCTTCTGAGGTAGCTGTGAAGTTGTGGGATAGGATGCCCAACTTCGAGAAGGATGGGGTGAACCCCAAGCAGTTGGTGATGGCTACCGGCCTTGATCTGTTCATTGATTCTATCGGTAGAGGTATCCACATGACCTCTAAGAGCAAGGGGCTAGTCCAGGCCCTCTCAGAGTTCTGGTGGGATACCACCCATAGCTTTCACCTCAGCTGGGGAGAGATCACGGTGACTCCAGCCGAATTTACTGCTATCACGGGCTTGCAGTTCACTGGGAGGCCTGTGACCTGGAGAGATCACATTACTGCAGAAGAGTTCAGAGCTTTGGTGGGGTTTGACCTCCGTCCTGAGGGGCTCAGGATGGAGACGAGGTATGTTGAGGTGGCGGTCCTGGAGTGCATGCAGGGGTTTGCCGCCAATGAGGTGACTGCCCACCAGCTCGCGAGAGCTTTCTTGTGGTTGATGCTGTAAGTCACCATTTTTGCGAACTCTGGGACGCTGGCTATGCTTTGCCTGCTTGACTCTTTGGAGAATCTGGATGAGGTTGGGACGGTCTCTTGGGGTGAGGCCGGATTGGCCAAGCTTTACTTCTCTTTAGATATGTACAGCCGCAACAAGGCTGCTTCTATGGATTGCTTTTCTTTTGCATTGGAGGTAGTCTCACTTTCTTTTCTCTCTTTTACTTTTCTGTCTTGAGATTTTATGAGAGAAATGACCCTTTTGTCTTAAACATGCAGGTCTGGTTTTGTGAGGTGATCGGGTTCTTTCCTTGGAACCAGCAGAGTGATCCGGAGATCTTCCCGGCTATGATTCGTTGGAGGGGATAGGCTAGAGACAAGTTCACCGGGAAGACCCGAATCACTTTTGACATAAGATGGTGAGACCGGTCATCAGTAGGGATGGACACGAGGGGGTGGATTTTTATCCTTGGGGGAGGTACCAGGAGGTTTTGCTAGGGGATGCCTTGGAGGAGACCAGGCAGAGGTGGTGGTTGACGGGGCTGACTTGTGACATCATTTACTTGGGGGATGTCTTCTCTAGGCAGCATGGCCATATCCCTCCTTTGGACGCCATCACTCCTCACGATCCTCCACCGCGTATGCTGCAGCCTAGGAACTGGTCAGAGGATGAGATAGCGAGGTATCAGGCCGGTGTGGCAGCAGAGGAGTATTTTGACTTGGCTACCCCGTACGCCACCTTTGTGGAGCAGCGGTTGAGGACACCGCAGAAGCTAGTGAAGATGGCTGTCACTCAGGGGTACGGGGAAGCTGAGCCGACTGATCCGCCTATGCCTCCTGCTCATCTCTCTTATGTGGTAAACAGGGTGTCAAGGAGGTTCATGGTGCCTGTTCCTGACACGAGGGAGCCCCGGTATACTCTGCCGCCTGATAGCACTGTAAGTACCTCTAGGGTCTCTTCCCATTTGGATTTCTTTGCTTTCTGCGATTTTGAACTTTTCTTGAGATTTTTTTAGTTTTTATTCTCTTTTCCATAGGTTCCCGCTCGTTCCTATGACGGCTTGGTACGGCAGAACAGGGGTTGGAAGGATGTGTGTCGGTTCCTTCTGAGGAAGTTGGCTTGTGCTTCCAGGGCTGGGACGAACGCGCAGGAGCCCGTGCGCAAGAAGAGGCACGTTGGGAGCACAACCTCCACCTCATCAGCTTCAGAGTATCCGACCTCCTCTACCAGCGCCATGCCTCGGGGACAGGGACCCAACACAAGCATTCTGGAGCAGCTGGCGGAGTATGAGCATGTGAATGTCAATCTTTCTGACGTGAGTGATACTGAAGATTTGATGAAAGATCCTAGCTTTTACGAGCTAAGCAGCGACGACGAGGAGTCGGAGGCTTAGGATTCCTTAGGATTGATCTAGGAGGAAGGAAACAGACAATGAACAATTTTATGCACATTTTGTTTATTTTTCGTTTTATTTGGGCGCCAAGGAGGTGAAGACAATGCATTAATCTTTTATTTGCTTTTCTTATTTATGCTTTATGAATTTGCATATTACTTGAGCCTCAGGGCAGCTTTTTTGCTTGGAAATGGCGCTGAAACTGGGCCAAAATGGTTTGTGATGGTATATGATTGCATGAATGGTGTTTGGATATGTTTTTATGCAGGTTTTGTTGAGAAAGTGGGGGTGAGAACTCCACTTGGGCAGCAGCAAGAGCTGCTGCAGATTTTTTTCTGCAGCAAGCAAAAGCCGCCGTCCGGCCAGGTCTTGAGGCAAAAGAAGCCGTGCGGCTGGAAGTTCTGTCTGAACTGATTTTTTCCAAAATAAAATCAAGGCTTGGCCTTTTCATTTCATTTTCACCCTAGACTTGTCTCAACTGATCCCAGAGCATATTTTTGACCAAAAATCATCAATTTTGATCACTTGCCATGGAGAAACCCATCAGATTGCAAAAGGGGAAAAGAGACCATTTTCTGTCCGATCTTCAATCTTGGATGAGGCACAAATTCCAATCCAACAAGGGGCTGTTCGATACCACCTTCAAGATCAAGTCTTTATAGCATTTGAAGGATCTCCCGCCCGATTGGGACCTTTTGAGAGCCGCAACGAGGTTTTGGGCCGTCCGGAGACACGTTTACTGTTTTTCTTACAATGATCTCGTCCCAACCTTCGAAGACTTCAGGGCATTGATTGGGGGTCCGGAAGTTGAGGCCATATCGATTCCTCTGACTGGAGACGTGCCGGTAACTGTAAAGCTGGCATCTTTTCTGTAAATTTCTCTAGAAGAGGCTGAGGGGATGATGGTAGCCCCTGATAGGATTGACCTTTCTGATATCCCGGGCAGGTTTGGGTCTCTGGATATGGCTACGACCACGGTGGCTATGGATGCCTTTATCCTCTGCGTGTTCTCGTTTCTGTTCACTGCCGAGTTCGTAGGGGTCTGTCATGGCGGCCTTTTGGACATGGTTAGAGACTGCAGGGCTGGGAAGGACATCGTCCCGCTGGTTTTGGGCGAGACTCTGCATGGTATTGACAGGATGGCTAGGGGAGACCATTTTATGAGGTTTGGGAGCCCAGCGGTGCTGACTTTATGGTTACAGGAGAGGCTTGGGGCTTTGCCAGGGGCTTCACCTACTCAGTGCCCTTGGGTGATCTCTCGGAGGGGTGCACCTAGGCAGCAGGATCAGGGTGGCTGGGAGCTGATGATGGCTCGGCTATCTACCTCTGACATTCACTGGTGGGTGCCTCACTGGAGGTTGCAGACTCGGAGGACGTTTCAGGAGTTCTACATAGTGAGGGTTCCAGGGCTTTCTTGGTCATCCTTCTACATACCCTGCTTAGTATCCAGGCAATTTGGGACACTGCAGGAGCCATTAAATGATTAGGAGGACATCCGTACCATGGAGGTGGTGCCTTTGGACATGAGGGATCCAACCAACTTCTCACTTTTCTCGAGGGCTTGGACCTATGCTGCTTTCCCACCCAGGGCCATTCTCAAGAGCAGGAAGAGTACCATCTTGACCACGGCCTACTTGGACTGGTACGAGAGGGAGATGGGAGCGACTCAGGTCATTTTGGGAGAGAGACGTCAGGCTTTATTGGGGGCTGACTGTGACTCAAGCAGGACTCTGAGGGAGACTGAGGCCAAGGCTAGCTGCCATAACCAGTCGGGTGACCTCTTTAGGGATATGGAAGCCCGGTATGAGAGGCTTTCGGAAGTCGCTCCCCTGACTGAGGCTCAGAGGGAGGAGGTACGGACTCGTGCAAGGATAGAGAGGGCACTTATTGACACGGGTTTGATGGAGGCTCCAGTGAGGATACCAGAAATTGGGATGAGGGAGACCGACATCATTGAGAAGAAAAGAAAGATCACTCGACGAGGTCGAGGTAAAGGGAAGAAGACCAAGGAGGACTCAGTGAATGACAACTGATAGGTCTATTCCTAGGATTTCCTTATTGCCATTTTGCAAACACAATAGCTTATTAGGTCTTTTATTGTATTTTAGATCTTTGTAGCAGGTTAGCAGAGTCAAGAGTAGACCCTGCTTGAACTCATCAAGGAGTTTTTAACTTGTAATTAATAAAGATATCTATTTTAGAAATTATAAGACACATTTCATGGAAACTTTAAATGTCTTATTTATTGTTTAGACTGAACCATTGCTGGCTGCCTAAGTTCCCCTTTTACAAGAAAGACTAAGGGGCTCAGGTCTTCGTAGTTCATTCTGGTGAACTATCGGGATTTTTGTTTTTGGTCTCTTTTTTTTTTCTTTTCTTTTTTTTTTATGTGCAACCCTGTCTTTTGCCTAGACCGCCCTTTTTGGATTTTCAGCCTAGCTGGGCATTACTCTTTTTGCACTAAAAATTTCTTCTTCATTTTTTTATGTGCAACCCTGTCTTCTGCCTAGACCGCCCTTTTTGAGTTTTCAGCCTAACTGGGCATTACTCTTTTTGCACTAAAATTTTCCTTTTTCTTCTTCTTTTTTTTTTTTTAAATATGTATTTTTTTTAGACATAATACCTGCGGAGCTTATCACCGTTGACTGGGTGGACAAATGGATTACCGTCCAGGTCCGCAAGCTTCATCGCTCCTCCCGATAGTATCTTCTGAACCACATACGGGCCGATCCAAATGGGTTCCCACTTTCCCAGGGGGTTATCTCTGGTGGGGCCTTCACTTTCAGCACTAGGTCATTCTCTTTGATGTCCCTGGCCTTGACCTTTTTGTCAAATGCCCTGGCCATTCGCCTCTGGTAGGCTCGGGTATGCTCCATGGCTTTTAGCCTTCTTTCGTCAAGCAGGGCCAACTCGTCGTGCCGGCTACTCAGCCACTCTACTTCATTTACGCCGTTTTCCAGGAGTACCCTTAGTGACGGAATTTCCAACTCCACTGGCAACACTGCTTCCATCCCGTAAGTTAGGGCAAAGGGAGTTTCTCCCATAGCTGTTCTGACAGATGTTCTGTAGCCCCAGAGTGCCAGATGCAGCTTCTCAGGACAGTCACGACCACGGGTGGCCATTTTCCGGATAATCCGCTTGAGCGTCTTATTGGTAGCTTCCACGACTCCATTGGTTTGAGGTCTGTACGGGGACGATTTGTGGCGAGTGATTCTGAATTCTGACAGCAATCTATTGCAGTCCCCTTCAAAGTGTGACCCGTTATCTGAAATGACCTCATTGGGCACCCCATATCTGCACATAATGTTTTCTTTGACAAACTGGGCCACCTTTCTGGAAGTGAGGACCTTGTAGGACTTGGCCTCTACCCACTTAGTGAAGTAGTCGACTACCACTAGTACAAATTCATGCCCATTGCTTCCTGCCGGGGCTATCTTCCCTATCACGTCAATACCCCAAGTTGCAAACGGCCAAGGAGTCGTCATGCAGTACAAGTCATGAGGCGGAAGATGGTTGAGATTGGCAAACCGTTGGCATTTGTCGCACGCTCGGACATGTTGGACACAGTCTGTTTCCATGGAAATCCAGTAGTAGCCCATTCTGAGGATCACTTGCATCAATGCTCTGGCATTCATGTGAGGACCACAAGGACCATTGTGGACTTCGGTCATTAACTCTCTGGCCCTTTCTTGGGTGACACATAGGATGAGTGGTCCTTGGTACCGTTTCTTGTACAGGTTGCCCCCTAGAATGACATAGTGGGAGGCCAACCGCTTCAGGGCTTGCAAGATCTTGGCTTTGATGCCTTCCCTTGGTCTACCTTCTTCATCTCTGAAAGTTGATTCCCCATCCTGGAGGAACTGGTAAATCTGACTGTACCAGGGTTCTTTGACAGGTTCGGGTCCCAAGTCTATTTCACAACAAAAAGCCGGGGCTTCTCTTCTACCCACTCTGAATGGTTTTATGGCCTTTCCCTCGGGGATCTCTACCAATGAGGCTAGAGTAGCTAAGGCATCTGCGAATCTGTTCTTATCCCTCGGCAAGTAATGGAAAGTCACTTCTCTAAACTACTTAGTCAACTCTTCCATGTAGGCATGATACCTCTGAAGGTTAGGATCCATAGTCTTCCACTTGTTGGAGACCTGGTTGATGATCAGGGCTGAGTCTCCATAGACCTCGAGTTCCTTGACATTCCTCTCTAAGGCAGCCTCTAAACCAGCAATGCAAGCTTCATACTCGGAGACATTGTTCGTGGTAGGGAAGTTGAACTTGAGGGCTATTGGCGTGTGCTCATCTTTCGGATTGACCAATAGCATTCCTATGCCATTTCTTCTTTTATTGATAGCTCCGTCAAAGAAAAGCTGCCATCGGTTCTCAGGCTCAACTACGAAGATCCCTTCATCTGGGAATTAGGGTTCAGGCCCGCGGTCCTCATTGCTAGGGAAGTTTGCCAGATGGTCTGACAGAGCTTGACCCTTGATTGCCTTTCTCGTCACATAGTTGATGTCATACTCAGCTAAGAAGAACGACCACTTTGCTAGACGCATCGAAAGGGAAGGCTTGTCGAAGATGTACTTGATGGGGTCCATTTTCGAGACCAAGTTCATAGAGTGGGCTTGCATGTAATGCTTCAGCTTACCGACTACCCTGCACTTCCTCCCGCACAAGTCTTTTCGCACGCTGAGTAATTGAGCTCACTTCCCTGGAGCTTCCGACTGACAAAGTAAATGGCATTTTCTACCCGAGAGTCCTTCTTCTCCTGAGTAAGCATAGCCCCAACTACCATATCAGTGACAGTGAGATAGAGCAGAAGAGGTTTCTGTCTATGTGGGGGGCATAGCACCGGAGGATGTACTAGGTATGCCTTGATTTGGTCAAAGGCATCTTGCCATTCCTCGGTCCATTCTGTGTCTGCATTCTTCTTCATGAGCTTGAAGATGGGCTCGCACATGGTAGTCAGCTGGTTGACAAAACAGCTGATGTACTGTAATTTGCCCATAAAGCTTTTGACCTCTGTCTGGGTTCGAGGTGGCCTCATGTCCATAATGACCTTGATCTTTCGGGGATCGACTTTAATACCTCACTCCGTGACCATATACCCAAGCACTTTTCCCCTTGTCACTCCAATGGTGCATTTGGCAGGGTTCAGTCTCATGGAATGCTGTCTCAGCCTCTCAAAGAACTTTCGTAGGTCGACAAAATGCTGTCCATCCTCACCTTTAGAATGGATTATCATGTCATCGACATAGACCACAATTTCCTTGTGGATCATGTCGTGAAAGAGTGCGGTCGCTTCTCTCTGATATGTAGCCCCGGCATTCTTAAGCCCAAAAGGCATCACCATATCGCAGTATGTTCCCCACGGTGTGATGAAGGCTGTCTTTTCTTGGTCCTCCTCGGCCATCTTGATCTGGTTGTAGCCAGCAAAGCCATCAATGAAGGATTTGACTTCGTAGTTAGCAGTGGCATCCACCAGAATGTCTATGTTTGGCAAGAGATAGTCATCTTTGGGGCTGGCTTTGTTCAGATCCCAGAAATCTACACAGCAGCGCACCTTCGCATTGACCTTAGTCACAATCACGATATTGGATAACCATGTCAGATATTCGATGACCCTGATGAATCCTACCTGCAGTAGCTTCTCAATCTCTTCTTTGACCTATAGAGACCATTCTGGTTTGATCTTTCTCAATTTCTGCTTTACTGGCTTGGCATCTGGTGCTAGAGGGATTCTGTGCTCCACAATCGAACTGTCTAGCCCCGGCATATCCTTATATGACCATGCAAACACGTCCATGTATTCTCTGAGCAGATTGATCCGGTCGTCCCGTTCAACCCCGGAAGAAGTTCCCAATCTGTGTCTCTTTAGGTTCCTCAACAGTACCCAAGTTAACACTTGTCAAAACCTCCTCGGTAGCTTGGGCCTGGTTTTCCTCTTTGTCTGTAACCTGTTTAAAGATTTCTTTAATGTATTGTTCATTTAGTGTGTTTGCATCTTGTTCAAATGATTCATTATTAACTGTTTTTAAGTTGTTAGTTAATTTATCAATTGTTATGTTGGCAATAAGGGGATACTCAAAAAGATCTGTCATTTCATTCAAAGCGAAGGAAAGATGACATTGGCTACATATTCATAATCCTCAGGCGTGAGGCCTTCGGATGACTCGGAGGACTGAAATTCAAAGATTCCTGACTCAAGGGTATGGACAACAGGGTGTTTGACACGACTGGGCTGAGAGGGACGGGGTACCAATCCAAGGTCCGTGATCATTTGCTGTCGGCTGGCCATCGGCCCTGAGAATGTCTCCCAATTCTTCAAAGGCATCTCTGTCTTAGTCACCAAAGTGCGGGGATCAAAAGGCTCTTCACCACCATCTCCAATTATGGCAACTACCTCGTCATCTGAGCTAAAGTCGATCAAGTCGGGAATCGGCTCCATATAAGGGGTATTCTAGACTCTTCCCCTGACTTAGGGATTACCAAGAAGACATCACTGTCATCGTAAGATAGGAAGGGGACCGAGGTTGCTTCAAACTTTAAGACTTTTTCTAGAGCTTCCATACATTCTTCTTCGGACAAAGTCTCAGGGGTGAACCGTAGCACTGCAATGGAGTCTACTCTTCCCGATGGGGGTTTAGCCTCAATGACGCTTACGTGTTCTAGATCGGTGGGTGGAGCCCACTTACCTCTTTCAACTAAATCTTCAATCAAGCTCCTCCATTCACCAACCAAGTCTTTATTAGGAGTGTTGAATTCTAGGATGTGGAATTCATACCCTGCCTCATCTGAGCTTGCATCCATTTTCTCTTTCGAGCTCTTGCAAAGGTGACAGACACACTTTGAAGTGATACAGTCCCCCATTCCAGGTCTGTGATTTTCTACCCTATCTTGTCTTTCGGGTTTCACTTCCATTGGCTCCATGCTTATTCCTTCTACTGAACTATCATCATCACTGTAAATCCATCCATTCCTATTCTCATTTCTGACGGACTCTTTGCTGTCACTGTCTGGGAGATAGGCAAATTCACAGGCATTGATGATGTTGGAAAAGTCAGGTTGATACTGGAGTTTTGAGAGAAGGAAATTTGGTTCATGATAAAGGAGAGGGAATGAATCCCATGGGATGATGTGGAGACTGAGTCACTGGGATAGCCGTGGCAATTGCTCTTTGTTGGTAGGGAACAAAGCTGGGTCTTATCTGAGGAGGCGAGGGCGTTGGAACCCTAATGGTCTGGGATGTTGGAAAGGACTGAAAAGGGGTAGTCCGTGGTAAGGGATCATATGTGGATGGAGGAGGGCATTGGTTATAGGCTGGGGGAGCTGAGATGGCTGCTTCTGGAGTTTCATCTTCTACCATAATCAGGGAACCATTGGACTGAACCACTATTAGAACCCCATGAAGATGGAGCGCATCAATGAACATGGCTTGGTGTTCCTCATGGACCTTACGACTGTTTTCCAAGGCTAAGGCTAGCTCTTCTTCCCTAGTCATCTGGTTACCCAAACCACTGCTGTTTTCTGTCAATTCTGCCATTCTAACTCTCTGGACTGACAAAACTGAGGACTCTAACGAGCTATCCTAGAATTCTGCACTGACAAGCCACTGACCCGGTATTCTCACCCACTTCTTTCTCGCTGCTGGAAAGGGATAGGCAAGGTTTAGACTCTGGGGTAGGTGTTTAGGCTAAAGGCTCAAGCAATATGCAAATTAAGAATCTTTCAGTTTACTTAAAACAGTGACTTTTATTAATTTATATTTGGTTGGAAAAGGGGTTGCCCTTCTTTTTCGCAACTACTCTAGATCCTGGATCAGTTGGCTCCGTCACTACATCTATAAGCCCCTCGTATTCCACCTGTATTTCGACCTCCCAGGGTGGATAGCCCCGGGCGAGGGTCCTATAGGGCACGCGGATCCCACCGACCGAGAGAGAAGAACGCTCCTAATGGGTCTAGCAGGTCATAGGAACTTTTAACGCACGAGCGATGTGGATTATGGTCAAGGCAATGCCGGGAAAGTCTCGTCTTTCAGCCTTAACGGAATTTCGGCAGAGTTTCGCTTGCGCGATTGATGTTTTGACTTTTTGGCATTGTCCAAGAAGATAATAGGCATGGGTCGGATGGTAAAATCCGAATGACACAATGTCACATTCAACTTTGTTGCATACGGTGTGCGAGTCAAAGTCAAAGTCAATACCGGGTCAAGATCTTGCCAATTTTTCCTTGTCGGAATTTTGGCAGAGCTCCGCTTGCGCGAAAGATCTTTGGATTTTTGGCACGGACTCGGGCTCGACTCTTACGTATCCCGTGCGGGTCAAAGTCAAAGTCAATGCCGGAGTCAAGATTCTGCCAATTTTCCTTGGCGGAATTTTGGCAGAGTTTCGCTTGCGCGAAGGATCTCGACTCTCGTCATGGGCTAAGGTTTGACCTTTACGGGGGTATGCAACTGGGCTATATGACACGGACTAGACCAAAAACCAACCAAAAGTCACGGTTTTAAAATGTGTGACACGGACTGTGCATTGGTCGACACTGGCTGCCATGGGAAGTTTGGGATGATTCCGTGCGCGCCCGGGAGCATCGAAATGCTATCCGTGACTACAGCTGAACAACCACCCCGAGTTAAAGGGACGTGCGTGCAAAGTGTACAGGATATATAAGGTGCGCGTAGTGTGCGGCCTCCTAAAAAGTTCCTTTTTGAGTTAAAACAGAAATTTTCAGAAATGTGTTTTAAAGGAATGATTTTCGGGACGGGGGAAATGCAGCAAATAAGCACGTAAATTTTCTGGAGCCCGGTCAGTCTTGGAACTGAATAGCCCCAAGCTGCCAAGGTTGACAGATTAATCTCAGATTTTGTCCTGGTGGAATTGCCAATGAAGCCGCCCGGCTAGGATCCAAGGAGAATCAAGCCGTACGGCTGCATCAATCAATTTTCCAGGTTCCATTTTCTTTCATCTGTAGGTTGTTTCCCCGGCCTTTTTGGCACCTTTTCATCTCCAGAAAGCTTCCTGTTCAGCATTCAAAATATGCACAATTCCCAAGAACCAACAATGCATGCAATGCAATGCAAAGAAAAGAAGGCAAGCATGAGGATCGGATCTGCGGCGGAAGGCTAACCCACTCAAAAAAGCTTTTCTTTTTTTTTCGAAAAGAGATACCGGTATGTGACTTTGTTAGACCATAGTTTATCCCAGACTCGTGTTAGGAGGCGATAACGGGAGCTTAATGGTTTCCACCTATATACCAAGTATCATTTTTTTTTTATTTTAAAAATGAAAGCTTTTTTTTTGTTCCTCCCCAGCGGAGTCGCCAAAGTGTGATACGTGGTGCCCAAGATTGCAACTTTTTCCATTTTTTTATTATTTTTTATGGTTGGAACCGCTTTCTCGTGTAAGGGGTCACCGCCTCACATCGGTTTGGAAACATCCGGTTTAAATTGAAAAACGGAGTAGCCACGCAATTTTGATTTCCTCAAAACTTTGAAAAAAAGGATTTGGGTCCGGAGGTTAAGTTACCCCTTGGGAAGAACGGATCGTCATTCACCCAAGGAGCCTTGCCGAAGCAAGTCTTCCAAGATCCGATTTTCATGCTTGCCTTTGTGTTTTCGTGTGTGGGATGTGTTTTTTGAAAAGGAAGGAATGTACCAAGTGGTCTTCCGGACGTATAAACCATGAGTTGGTTATCGCTTGGGATTCCTTGGATTTTGATGTATTCGGGAATTTTAATCCCGTTCTCATCTTGGACTTATGATCATCATTATGAGACCTTGGGTCACATGTGATCAAAATAGGGACACCTTTTTTATAGTCCAAGGATGAGACTCTTTAGAAAGGAAGGACCTTTGCCCATCAATCCGGCTATGGCATCTTTATGTGGAGGAAATGATGTAAAGATAGAATCTTTACACCATTACACTCCATGAGATGCTCCAAGTACCAAAGGGGACTAAGGGAGGGGTATATAGATTGGATCTTTATACTCATCCTATGCCTTTTTGTGCCTTAAGAAGGTCACTAGGAAATCCTTGGAGAGTGATCCAACCATGAGGGACATGGGGAATGCATTTTAAAGTAAATATGACATTTTTATGCTAACATATGTAATGAACATGATGCAAGATAAGACTAGGAATGAAAAGGGAGGACCTTTATGGCTTTCCTATGTCCTTTATGAACCTTTTAGGTGGACAATCCTTGGAAGCAAGGTCTATGGGAAGGGGGAATGACAATCATGAATAAAGATGACATTTTTAATGAAAAAGATGACATTTTTATATGCAAAGGATGCTATTTTCACATCATTATGTGAGAGATCCACCCTAGAACAAGCCATTTGAGGTCTTATTGTTCATCCTTGGGATGGATCCTCCATGAATCCCATGTGATAGGGGAATGGGGATATTATGATCTACATGACTAAAGACTTGATCTTTAATGGCAATATATCAAATACCAAGCAAATAAATGACAATATAGGTATCAAAGATCAATATAGCCAGTATGAAAAGTATATTTTAAAGAGAAAGGGAGGAGAGGTTACCAATGGTGGTGTTCCTCTATCTCCCTTGAAGATTGCCTAAGGAAGGAGCAACTTTGGAGGGGTTTTGGAGAGGAGGGAGGTGATTTTGGGAGCTCTCAGCTTTCTGGAAATTCGTGCTGGTATTTTGGCAGAGTAACAATGCTTGAAATTCCTTCTCAAAATGAATAGAGGAGGCCTCTATTTATAGGCAGTTTGGGATTGGCTAATGAAGCCGTGCGGCTGTAACCCCCAACTAATGAAGTCGTTCGTTCTTATCCATTAGTGACTCAGCCTATTTCTAGAACCATGCAAGGTGGCCTTCTAGAAGCTCTTTTCCAGCGAGGTACTACGTGGAATTTTAATTCCTAGCAAGTCCTTCGCCCCTCGAAAGGTTTGGAAAAGTTCCTAAATTGCCCCTGAACTTTAGGAAAGTCCGGGGAATTGCCGGAAAACTTAACCGGAAGGCATGAGCCAGATTTGGGTACTTACAGCTAGGGGGAAAGGTTTGACATTAGGTGCTCAAGCGTAGGCGACATACATCACCATTCGCGATGCCGTCAATCGCACCCGAGGGTTCTAGATCTAGTGAAGTAGTGTGCGGATGACTATGTTCCTTTATTTATGAAAAAGTTTTTTTTATTTTTTATTTGAAAAAGGGGGGATAAATTGGAAAAACAACACACACACACACACACCCCACAGGGAACAATAATCACAATGATCATAATTTGATCATGGGGGACTGCCCCACAATCACAACCTGTATCAAAGAAATCAAATTCTGCAGAATGGCAACTTCTGTCGCACTACATAGAACTGAGATGGCATGTTCTGTTGCGTGACAGAAGAAGCCAAATTCCTAGAATCTGAAAAGAAAGCAGCACCAGCCCCAACCTCCAAACAAAATGCAATAGATCAAACCCCAAGCATCAGCACACCAAAAATGGGACATAATGAGGAAAAGGAATAAAGCAAATCAATAAATGCATTTACACACATATAATGTCACAAAAAATGCACACACAAATGAATGAAATGAACGTTGAACAAGCACGAAAGTTTGACCCACTTTTTGAAAAACAAGTTTCAAATGTTTCCCCAGCGGAGTCGCCACTGAATGTACGCTCGCCGAAAAATAAATTTTTTGAGAGTTGCCACACCGTTTCAAAGGAAACATTGAAAACCTTTTTGAAAAGAGAAAATGGGTTCGGGGGTCAGGTTACATGTTTGGAAGAACTTGAGGGTTCACCCAACATGCCTCGTTCGTAAACGAGTCTTTCTATGTTCAACATTCAAAACACTCAAACGTGTGTGCGAATTGTGTATGACAAAATATGTAATGAAATGCACATTAATGCTTCATTTTATTGCTCAATATGTGTTGCATATTGTATGACTTACTGGTCAGGCGGATGAGGTAATGTAAAGTGTTTATAGTTTTCCAAATGGGGTTAGTGAGCAACCTGTTTGGTGTTGCATAATTGTTATTGAGCAACCTATTTATCTGTTGCATGTTATATGGCATATTGTTGCATGCATAATAACTTATTGAGATTTATTCTCACCCCTTCTCCCTTTATTGTTTTAGATCCCGCTGAGACAGGAGGACCGGATCGGTGAGGTCGGGGAGGAGTTTGGACATACTTTGGGTTGTCAGGGTATGTTATGGTTGAGAGTTGGGGGTTGTGGTTGGTGGTATTCTTTTGGGAAAAGTTTGTATATAAAACTGTTGTAAACAAGTTTCCATCGTGTCATTTTGTAATTAAACCTGAGAGTTGATTTGTGTTAAAGTGGGCTTGTGTAAGCCTGTATATTTGTACTGTTTACGTTTAAACAGGTTTTGGTTTGAAAGCAGGTTTATATATTACCTCCGAGTAGAGGGGTTATTTTGAAATGGTTTTGAAAAAGGGTAATATACTTTTCAAGTTAATAAAAGAAAAGTTTTTTTAAAGGTGTATTTTGAGGACCCTCCAGCTTAGGACACGAGTTATAGGTCCTGGAATTGGGGAGAGCCCTCACAGTTGGTTCAGAGCCATGGCTAGAAGTCAAGGGTAGATGTCTAGTCTAAGGGGGAGTGTGCGATCTCTGATGTCGAGTGTTTAATGCAGGGATTGGTGAAATGGCTGGGACTGGTGATGACCATCAGAGGGAACAGGGAAACATTGGTGATTTGGGTGCTGGGGAAAACCAGAATGCTGAGATGATGGCTATGTACCGGGTCTTCCTTCAAAATATGGCAGCTCAGGGTCGGGGACAGCATCAACCTGAGGCAAGGCCAGCACATGGTTTGGAAAAGTTCATCAAAATGGCTCCACCAAGTTTCAACGGGGATCCAGATCTAGCTATAGCTGAGAGATGGTTGGAAGCTATGGATAAAATCTTTTTGGTGATGGAAAGCACATATGAAGAAAAGGTTAGATGTGCAGTGTTCAAATTAGAGGGTCCTGCTGAACATTGGTATCAAATTCTTAAGGAAAGTTGGGAGCGGGACCACACGCCCCAAACTTGGGACAACATTACTGGGAGATTCAAGGAGCATTTTATCCCTGTGATTACTAAAGATAAGAAGGAAGTGGAATTTCTGAAGGTTGAGCAGGGGTCAATGATAGTGGCTCAGTATTCTGCGAAATTCACAGAGCTAGCAAGATATTGTCCACATTTGGTACCAGATGAAGGCAGGAGAGTTTATAGATTTGTTAAGGGACTTAGAGTGGAGTACCGAGAGCAGTTGTTGACACATGATTTTCCCAATTATCAAGCGGCAGTAAACATGGCCTACAGAATTGAAAATGACATTGAGGAACATCGGGGCAAAACTGAAGGTAGTGGAATTAAACCTAAGCTTTCAGGTCAGAGTTCAGGGCAGAGCAAAGAACCGCCAAAGCCTTCAACCTCTGGAGTAGCTAAAGGGGAAAATATTACAGTTTCTACTAGTTCTGTATCTAGCCAGTTTGGGACTGTTTGCAACTTCTGTAAGAAGGTAGGGCATTCTAAAGACAGTTGTTGGAGAAAGCAAGGAAAGTGCATGAATTGTGGATAAGCTGGGCATTTCAGGAGAGATTGTCCTAAACCTCGATGGGGTCAAGCTCCAGGTAACAAACAGCAGGGTGACCAGCCAGGAGTTGGTGCCAAGAGGGATGTTGAGGGAAGGCCTAAGGAGAGGGTGCAAGGTAAAGTGTTTGCCTTGGGTCGTGGCGCGGTAGATCCCACCGTGGTCATTAGAGGTATTTTCCTTGTCTCAGGTGTCATGGCTCGTATTTTTATCGACCCTGGATCGTCCCATTTATATATGGCATTTCATTTTGCATTTGTTCTGCATAAGTTGCCTAAGTTGTTGCCTTTTGTGCTAGAGGTCTCTACTCCTGCGGGAGAGTACCTCGAATCCTCCTTGATTTATCATGATTGTGAGGTGGTTATATGTGGGCATGTATTTCCAGTGGATTTGGTAGAGTTACCAATCCAAGATTTTGATGTTATTTTAGGCATGGACTGGTTGAGTTATTGTCATGCCTTGGTGGACTGTCGCAGAAAGTGAGTCACCTTTTCTATGCTTGATGTGCTTGTATTTATATTTGATACTGATAAGTCTTTATTTGGCATTCATGTTATATCTGCATTAAAGACTAGAAAGTTGTTATCAAAAGGGTGTGAGGGAAGTTGGCTCCTATATTTGTTGGTCCATTTGAAGTGTTAGAGAAGGTGGGCGAGTTAGATTATCGTTTGGATCTACCTCCATCTCTTTCTTCTCTCTATGATGTGTTTCATGTTTCCATGTTGAGGAAGTATGGTTATGATTCCTCCTATGTTCTGAGTTCTCCTCCCGAGGATGTCCAGGTGGATATGTCTTACGTGGAGGAACCATTGCGGATTCTGGAATGGCAGGTCCGGGAATTGCGTACCAAGAGTATTTCCGTGGTGAAAATTCTGTGGAAGAATCACACCATCGAGGAAGCTACTTGGGAATTGGAATCTGAGATGAGACAAAAGTATCCTGATTTGTGTGATCATTCAGGTAAGTAAAGTCCAAATTCGGGACGAATTTTATTTAAGGGGGAGTGAGTGTCACGACCCTAAACCTAGGTACCAATTTGGGCACACGTGGAGCATGTGGGGGTGGGGTGCATGGCATCTCCTAGTAGACATTATATGATCATTGCACTGTTATATGGTTATTATTATATATTTTGGCCAACTTATGTGATTTAGGTTGGGAATAAAGTAAATTTAATTGTATAATGTCTAATTGGACCAAATGGGAATTAATGTGTTAAAGTTATAACATTTGAATTTTTAAGTGAAAATGTTATAAAAAGTATTGAGGAGCTTGAGTGTAAATAAAACCTCAAGGTGGTTGTTTGTAGGAGTGTGAAACTGAAAGGAGCTAAAGTGTAAATTACCTTATATAAATCCACAAAGAGTTCCCCAGAAGATTCATTCTTCAGCTTTCTTCCTTCCATCCTACGTATCATTCCATAAACATAGGGTTACCTTCTGAAACTCTCAACAATTCAACCGTTGATCCGTTTCCAATTCAGATTTCATATTTGTGATCAGGGAGTCGATTAGAACAAGAAGAGCCGATTAAATCTTTCTTTTATTTTGGCAAATTTTGGTAAGTTATTATGGTTTTGTTTAAATAATTGTTCCTGCCAAGTAAATGATGTTAATATGTGATATAAATGATCTTTGGTAAAGTTGGATCATTTTATTTTGATGTTGAAATGGAAAGATAATGAGTTGGGTTGAATTTGAATATTGCCTTGGATTGAAAATGATATAGATGTTGTTGATACATGTTATATGGATGGAGGGAGTATGTTTTATAGTCTTGGTTATGTTTGTACTGGGGATTTGTTAACTTAATATTACCTGCAAAGGAATAAGGTGATTTTTCTGGCTATGGTTGATGTTATGCAGCAACTGATATTGAAAACTGGCATTGGGCACGACTCGTGCCCATTAGCACGAGTCGTGACCAAGATTGGTCCAGTCATGCGACACTAATTGACTAGGTGATTTAATTCGTGAAAGGTAGTCGTGATAATGGAATCAGTCGTGCAGGGTTTGGGCACGACTCGTGCCCATTAGCACGACTCGTGCCCAGAACAAGGTTTTGGTACTTGTTTTGCAAGCTTGTAACATTAAGTAACTTAGCTTGGATTTAGTCCCTTTGTGACTATACTTTTTGTACAACTTTAGTACTATATAATGGAACCTTAATTGGTCCAATTTGATATTGAGAAGGATTTTAAATATTGTCCCAAAACTGGTTGAAGGTCAATTGTAAACTTTAACCAAAGTTGTCAAAATTGGGTAAATTTATATTGAACCTTTATAGAAGGTGTTTCACGTTATGTTTTGAGCACGTAGGGCTACGTGTATTACATTGTACCTCTACGTGTGGTTACCTCTACATAGTTATTGATTCATATAGGGCGTGAAATAATGGTAGCACTATTTTATGGGTTGAGCACGGGTATGTATACCCTGTTATTGCATTGATACGATTCCATAGTGTTTAAATATACCTCACACTATTGTGAGGGTTCGACGGGAGTGATATTATCATATTATGTATTGATATCCCAATTATGGATTTATATTCATGTAACGGTATATGTACTTGAATGTTTATATCAGCATAGTTGGTTGTGACTCAATAATGTTTAAATATATGTTGCACTATTTCATTAGTTTGAGTAAGAGTATAAATACCATGTGTTGGATTATTGTACTCTATAGTGTTTAAGTATATGTCCCGCTATTGTGAAGGTTAGGCAGGACTGGGGTTTGGTATTAAGTTTGCAAGTGTGTAGACATGGGCAACTTAGTACGGAATTGATTCCTCTATGACTATAAATCTAGTACAACATTCATGCTAGGTAAGGGAGTCTTAAATGACCCAAAATGATAAAGGTAAGGGCTTTAAATAGTGTCCTGAAAATGGTTGAAAGGCAATTGTGGAACTTGAACCAAAGTTGATAAAACTTGGTAAATGGTTATAGAACCTTTATAGAAGGTGTGTAATAGTACGACATGGATATGTAGGGCTTACTTATATATATTGTGCCCATATGTGATAGCATATTCATAGTGGGTTGTGCACATGGTTTTTAAATACGTGCTGCACTACTTCATTGGTTTGAGCATGAGTATTATACCATGTTATTGGTTTGGCATTTTTCAACAGTGTTTACAAGGTAAGTTGCACTGTGGAAATGGTTTGACATGATTAATATCAACATGCTATATATTGATATCCCTATGTGTGGATGTAATGTCAAGTATCTATTTATGTACTTGGAGATGATTATATGAACTGCTGTTGTGGGTATAGTGGGATACAATCAAGTATAGATTTGTTCTATAAGTGATTAAATTGTATTATACCTATGACTTGGCCTGTCTGTTGGCCACAGACATGGGAATAGCCACTGCTGTATCGTGCCAAAAGCCTTACAGATAATTAGGAATGTTACATGATGTTGTGACATGGCATGTCTGTGGTCACAGACATGGGATTGGCCACTTAATGTGGGATTGGCGACTTTATGTGGGACTGTATCGTGCCAAAAGCCTTACAGATAAATATGAGTTATTATATTATAATTGGCCACTTCTGTATCGTGCCATCTGCCTTACATATAGCTGGGAGACTTATATGTTCTATATGACTGATTATTCAGGTGGGAAAGGTAACATAAAGTGTTTACTGTTTTCCCAATTATGTGCAACCGATGTGTGTGTTGCATATTTGGTTATGAGCAACCGATGTGTGTTTCATATTTGGTTATGAGCAACATGTGTGTGTTGCATAATAAATGAGCAACCTGTTTATGTGTTGCATATTGTATGACTTACTGGTCAGGCAGAAGAGGTAATGTAAAGTGTTTACTGTTTTCCAAATGGGGTTAGTGAGCAACCTGTTTGGTGTTGCATAATTGTTATTGAGCAACCTATTTATGTGTTGCATGTTATATGGCATATTTTTGCATGCGTAATAACTTATTGAGATTTATTCTCACCCCTTCTCCCTTTATTATTTTAGATCCCGCTGAGATAGGAGGACCGGACCGGTGAGGCCGGGGAGGAGTTTGGACATCCTTTGGGTTGTCAGGGTATGTTATGGTTGAGAGTTGGGGGTTGTGGTTGGTGGTATTCTTTTGGGAAAAGTTTGTATATAAAACTATTGTAAACAGGTTTCCAACGTGTTGTTTTGTAATTAAACCTGGGAGTTGATTTGTGTTAAAGTGGGCTTGTGTAAGCCTGTATATTTGTACTGATTACGTTTAAACAGGTTTTGGTTTGAAAGTAGGTTTATATATTACCTCCGAGTAGAGGGGTTATTTTGAAATGGTTTTGAAAAAGGGTAATATACTTTTCAAGTTAATAAAAGAAAAGTTTTTTTTTAAAGGTGTATTTTGAGGACCCTCCAGCTTAGGACACGAGTTATAGGTCCTGGAATTGGGGAGAGCCCTCACACAGACTGTATCCACTTCATCAGAAGATGTGACAAGTGCCAACGATTCTCCAACCTCAACAATCTTCCCCCTCATGATCTCTACTGCATGACCACTCCCTGGCCTTTCTCCACTTGGGGAATCGACGTTATTGGGAAGATCACTCCACCCGGCAGCAACGGCCACGAATTCGTCTTGGTAGCCATCGAGTATTTCAAAAAATGGGTCAAAGCCAAGTCCTACAAGGTGTTGACTTCCAAGAAGGTCACCCAATTATTCATAGAAAACATCATATGTCGATACGACATCCCAAACGAGGTCATATCCGATAACGGATCCCACTTCGAAGGAGAATGCGACAGACTATTGGCCGAATTCATGATCACCCGCCATAAGTCCTCTCCTTATAGGCCGCAAACCAACGGCGTAGTGGAAGCAGCAAACAAAACCCTCGAAAGGATCATTAGAAAAATGATAGTACGGGGACGAGATTGGCCCCGAGAAGCTGCATCTGGCACTTTGGGGCTACCGAACATCAGTCAGGACCGCCATGGGAAAACCCCATTCGCCTTGACCTATTGAATGGAAGCAGTATTTCCCATAGAGTTGGAAATCCCATCACTCCGAGTGTTGTTGGAAAATGAAATCAACGAAGTGGATTGGTGTAAGTGCCCCAATCAGAGTCGTTAGTATTCCTTCAGCCCAATTTAATTATTTATAATCATTTAGGGGCATTTTGGACATTATTTAGACAATTTAAATGAGGAAGGACCTTTTAGGAATAAAAAAGTGGCCAAAGACCTCGCTGGAAATCCATCATTTCTAAGGAAAATCACCTTTTTGACCAAATAAGAAATAGCCAAAACTGCTTTTCTGCAAACCAGGCACGCTGACGATCTTATCCTCGTGGATAAGATTGTACCGACGATCTTATCCATGCGGATAAGATTGCACCGATGATCTTATCCACGCGGATAAGATTGCACCCCTGGCCAATTTATAAATTGAGCCTTTCTCCTTCACTTTCAGCAGCAACAAACACATTTCCTACTGTTACTCTACCGAAATCCCTCCTCAAAACAGCCTTAAACACTCCTACTACCCAAATCCAACACTAAATCCAACACCAAATTCCACTACCAAATCCTTCCTAAGCCTTGAAATTCCTCAAACCCTAAACACTCATCCAAGAAATAGGGTAGCCATTGGTAAAACCTCATCCTCTCTACTTAAACTCCCTTGATTCATACATTTACTCCATATTTAAATTATGTAACTTGATTTATTTACTTGTTGTTTACTCCCCTTTCCCTCTTTGTCCCAAGGATCCAAGAGGATCTCCGTCGAATCCATTTCCATGGATGATCTTCTAGAGGACCTACATTTTACATTATGTACCTCCCTTGTCCCTTAGTTCATATTAACTAGATTTCACTTGATGCTTGTTTATTTGACCTAAAGTATGGTTATATAGGAGTCCATCTCCATAGATGACCACTTTAAATGGTCTACATTCTTAACTTCCTTGGAAATTCCCCATCCCTAGTCTAAGATGCTCACCTTGGAACTCTTTCCTTGGATGAAAATCATCTAGACTCACAAAATAGGTCACACAAGATGTAAGATGTATAAGATACACTTAAGTATAGGTCTCAAGGATGGTCTTCTCATGACCACGTTAGAGATCTTTCTCTATAGTTGATACATCTTGATCTAGTTCTCTCTTGTCAACTTACTTTTCATTTCAAAATCCCCCTTGTCCCTAGCAAATGACATGTTTTCAAAGTCCTAATGTACCCCCGGGATGGCTTGGTTAAGTGTATTCATCACTTATGACCACTAATAAAAGTCTAGGGAAAGAGAGGACAAAACATGGATACCAAAAATCCAAGCATTCCCTTCATTTTGTGCTTTCAGTTACATTTCCAGTTAAGTCCTGTAAATTCAGTTAAGTTTCTGGAAATTACAGTGACTAAATTGGAAACTGTAAAAAATATTGACACTGCAGGCCCATCCGAGCGGATAGGATTGCACTACAGTCTCATCCACGCGGATGACAATGTCATCTGCAAACATTTTCCCAGTTTTCTGTTATTTTCAATTTAGTCACTGTCTTCAAACTATTTTCCAGTCCAGTCCTTGGTATTTCTGTTATTTCCAGAAAACCTCCTTTTATCCAAAATCTTTTTCAAAACACACACACACACAAAAAGTTTCATGTTTTGAAGACTCGTCATAGGAGGCATTCCGGGTGCACGTCAAACGTCCATCCCGGAGTGTAACATGATCTCCGAACTCATTTTCTATAATTTTGGGCATTTTTCAAAGTTTTGGCCCCTTAAAACAAAAAACGGCGTGGCGACTCCGTTGATTTTTTCAAAGTCCGATAAATATTTGTCAAACTTCCAAAAAAAGGTTTTGTCGGGTGCCAAAGAAAATTGGGTACATCACAGTGGCGACTCCGCTGGGAACGTTATAAGCTTAAAAAAAACCTCATTTTTCAAATAATAAATAAAACTTGTTTTTTTTCAAAATAAAAAAAAAGCTTTTGTGGGTCAAACTTCCGTCCCAACACATGAAACTTTTGTTTTTGTGTGTGTATGTGTTTTCCCATTATGCGTTGTTATCGGTTTGACTGTCCCGGGAAAGTCAAATTTTTGACTGTCGGATCCATTTCCTTAACTATTTGAATTTTATATGCTTATGTGCTTATGTGTTTACATGTCTTTTCAAAAAAAAAATTGATACTCAGTAAATAGGCTGAAAATCATTAACCTTCCCGTTAAAAACGCTTCATTATCGGAGCCTGGGATAATTTTGGTTTAACAACGCCACATACTGATCTCATTTCAAAAAAAAATTTGTTTTCAAAAAAAAAATAAAATCTTTTTGCATGCATCATGTCCTTAAGACACATTTAAAAATTTCTGTTTTTACTCAAAAAAGAATGTAGACTGCCGCACACTACGCACACGTTGACCGTACACTGCGCACTACGTCCTTAACCCAAGAAATCTCAGTTGCAGCCTGGGAGGCCTTACTACGCCTCTCTGTGCGAGCACGGGATGACCCAAACAGCCATTGGTTTACCATCATGTCGACCCTGCACTTATCCGTGACACACATTTTATCCGAGACTTGGTTGGTTTTTTGGTCCGGTCCGTGTCAGACCGTGTCAGTGTATACCTCGAATCGGTCAAACCCTAGTCAACCTGCCAAGTCAGGATCCTCTGCGGGCCTAAATTAGTCGAAGTGATGCCGGTTTTCTGTCATGAACTTTGACTCGATCTTAACTGGGGCTCGGACTTTGACTTTGACCCGCACGGTTTATGCACCGGCTTCCGGTGTGACACAGAGTCATCAAGGATTAACGCCCAATCCATGCTTAATTACTACTTAACCAACGACGAGTCAAGATATTTTGTGGACTATTATCAGTCAAGGTCATGCTGGCTTTTAGTCAGGTACCTTTACTCGATCTTGACCCTCGACGTTGCCTTCGCCGGTAATTTGCATCGAGTGCACGTTAAGACTTCATGATCCGCCAGACCTTAGGTTCGTTTTCCTTTTCGGTCGGTGGGACCCGCTTGCCCTACGGAACCCTTGTTCGAGGTTATAGGTTGAGGGTCCGTAGGCATAGTGATAGGTCCCACTGATCCAGGACTTAGAGTAGTTTAACAAAAAAGAACAATCTTTTCCAACCGTTTAGGATTTGAGAAAAGGTGTATTAAGTAAACTCGAACAAATAATTGCATGTTTGTAAGTGTCCCAATCTGAACCGCCAATGCTCCTTCAGCCCAATTTAACGACTTCCACGTCAAACGGACAGTTAAGGGCATTTTGGTCATTTCCTAAGGCTATTTAAACAAAAAGAGCCTTAAAGAAATATCAAAATAGGTCAAAAAACCTGATTGGAAGAGTCATTTCCAAGAAATTGACTTACTTTACATTAAATGCAAGCAGCCAAAACTGCTTTTTGCAGAGTCAGGCACGCCTACATTACCATCCGTGCGGACAGGAATGAGGCTCACTCTCATCCGCGCGGACATGTTTGTAACCTAAAATCTGCCTATAAATTAAATCATTCTCTCTCAGTTTAACAGGAGAAGAGTTCAAACCCTCACTGTTATATTCGAAAAATATCCAGAAAACAGCTTATACACCAAACAAAAACACAAAATCCCAACACAAATCTTGAAAAAATTCAAGCCTCAAACACAAAACCAAGGAAGATAGGGTACAACCATTGGTAAACCCTCCTTCTCCCTACCTAAATCTCCCTCATCCATGCATACATCTCCTACTCTAAAGATGTAACATGCTCATTGTTCATCTCTTGTTCTAGATCCAAGAGGATCTCCATGGAGTTCATCTCCATTGATGATTCTCTACAAGGATCTACATTCTCTTAGTTTGTTGTCCTCCTCTTCTTACATTAACTAGTTGTTACTTGGTCTCTTGACCTAAAGTGTGGTCACCTTGGAGTTCATCTCCTTGGATGATCACACTAAATGGTCCATATTCTTATTTTCACCTTCTTCTTGTGATATTAGTCTTTATTTGACCTAAAATGTAGTCATCTTGGAATAAATTTTCATGGATGACCATTTTAAAAGGTCTAAATTGTCCTTACTTCCTTAAAAATATTTTTCCTAACCTAAGATCTTCACCTTGGAATAATTTCCATGGATGAAGATCATTAAGGTTTATAGGTTACAAAAAGGGTGAAGTTGATACATTGAGTTCAAGGATTTCAAGGATGATCATCTTAATGACCACCTTAGAAATCCACTCTAAAGTTGATACATCCTTAACCTAAAATCAATTTTCATACATTAATCTTTATTTTATGTTAAATCTCCCCATCCCAAGCAAATGAAATGCTTTCAAGTCCTAATGTACCCTAAGGATGGCTTGGTATAGTAGATCACCACTAATCATGTTTAGTGATCACTAATCAAGGCCTAAGGAAAGTGAGGATAAGCATGGATGCAAATCCCTTGAACCACCGCATACTCCATCCCCATCCCCTTCTTGGGAATGGGGACAAAACCTAAAAGATCCTGCAACTCCCGGTCACTATAGCCATCTCTCCACTCAATGCTACGTCCCTTAAAGGACAGGCCCGTGATCGCAGCATAGTCAGAAGGCGTAACCGTAGCCTCGCCCCAAAAGAAGTGAAAGGTGTGGGTCACGTCCCACCAATGCTCCACCAAAGCTAAAGTCAAGCCCTTGCTCTTCGGCAACTTCACTAGCCCTCTCAAGCACTCCACGAACTCGTACAATCCAGTCTCAATGTAATCTGCCTCGGACTCATCATCGCCCCTCTACCCAAGACCGGAAGCTGGTCCCACAGGCAAATCACAGCCTCAACTGATCCCCGTGTCTTCAGCTTATTCAGCTGATCCCGCACAAACTGATCACCACCCTTAAAAAAAAAAAAGAATAAGAAGATGTCAATAAGCATTTGCATACATAACCACAAAGTTTTGAAAAAAAAATTCGGCAGCATAACGGCATACAATGGACTCAACCCCATTTTTCTCGCATAAAAGAAAAGGTTTTCAACAATCACCATTCATCATTCATTCATGCACAAAGGGACATGTCAATGACGGGGAGTCAACAGAAGCAAAACTTCGTCCCGTTTTTCATAAAATAGCACACATAAACAATTTTTCACATTCATTCATAAGGAGTCAACAGAAATAAACCTCCGTCCCATTTTTCACATAAAATCACAAAAAGCATGCATGCATAATTCCTTGCATTGACCTCATCCATGAAAACATCATCTCATTGCAAAAATCCTACATGCAACAAAAAAAGGTCCGTCCCGGATTCGGGAAAATTTTCGTCATCTCATATTTCAAAAAAAAAATAAAAAAATGGCAAATTGCCCATTCTTTTTCAAACAAAATGCATATTCATATTACCCATATACTCAATACAACATGCAAATCATCAAAGTCAAAATTCAAAGCCCAAGAGCATGATTTTCGAATTTTTCAAAAAAAAAAAAAAATCAATCTCAAACAAGAATCAACAAAAACGAATGAAGAAATTCGAAGCATACCGTGCGAAGCTCCGGATCAGTGGACCAATGCTGCCACATATCTGGGTAGGGTTCCTCCGCAATCGATTGTGAGAGCTAATAATGCCTCCTCATCCTAACAAGCTCCAACCTCCTCTCTGCAATCGGACCGCGCACTTGACCTTGAATAGCGGCTTCCCCGTGTTCCATGGCTCAAGATTTGAAGAAAATCAAGAAATTTCGAGAGATTTTGAAGGTTTTTTGATCAAAAATGGCGGATTTACTCTCCCTCTCTCGTAAACAACGTTTGAAACTGTAAAGAAGAAGAATAGAAAAGGCCACGGCCTTTTTAAAACCTGTCTGGGTTACGATTCTGTCCGCGCGGACAAGAATGATGATGCAAAAAGACTGTTTTGCCCTTTAAAAATCTCAAACTCTGCAGTTTGATCCCAGACTTAACAGGGATAGCCAAAGTTAACCCAAGTTAACCCCCTCTTCAAAAGAACTTTCCGGAAGTAAAACGTAAGTCCGATTTCTTCAACGAAAGTTAACAAAATCCCGTTCCTTTCCTCACTTTCATCCACGACAGTAAAACGTAAGTCCGATTTCTCCAACGAAAGCTAACGAAATCCCGTTTCATCCTCGATTCCACCCCCAGCAGCTTTCGAACTACGTATGGGCTTGATTCCCCATTCGGGATACGTAGGTAGCCTACCATAGGTCCAGCCACTCAACCAATACGGTCATCCTTTTCCCCGGCAGCAAAGGTAAGACCGATCCCTTCAAGTGAAGTCCACTAAAGGACCATCTATCTCCTCAGAAGGAAATCATTTCAAATTAAGGTCTAACGCACCTAAAACGCCATCATTAAGGTCTGAGGCACCTAAAACACCATCAACCAGGCTCGAGGCACCTAAAACGCCATCTTTAAGGTTCGAGGCACCTAAAACGCCATCATCAAGGTTTGAGGCACCTAAAACGCCATCATCAAGGTCCGAGGCACCTAAAATGCCATCTTCAAGGTCCGAGGCACCTAAAATGCCATCATCAAGGTTCGAGTTACCTAAAATGCCATCATCCAGGTTTGAGGCACCTAAAACGCCATCATCAAGGTCCGAGGCACCTAAAACGACATCATTACCAGGTTGACATCCTAAAATAGTCACTCCAGGGTCAACATCGAAAGACCCGAACTACGACTGGCTTGATTCCTCTTAAGGATACGTAGGAAGCCTACCATAGGTTCAGCCATCAGACCAAAATGGTCATTCCTTTCCCCAGCGGTGCGGATATACAACTCTAGCCATCAGACCAAAATGGTCATTTTCTATCCCCAGCAGAGTTTCTTTCAGCAACCGACTGCAGAACTCGCTCACCAGGTTGACATCCTAAAACAGTCACTCCAGGGTCAACATCGAAAGACCCGAACTACGACCGGCTTGATTCCTCTTAAGGATACGTAGGTAGCCTACCATTAGGTGCAGTCATCAGGCCAAAATGGTCATTCCTTTTCCAAGCAGTCAGACCAAAATGGTCACCCTCTTCTCCCCAGCAGATTGGGACCTCACTTTTATCGACAACCCCACTTCCTCCGAAAGTGCCGTCGCCGAGGGGCTACTGTAAGTGTCCCATTTTGAACCGCCAATGCTCCTTCAGCCCAATTTAATGACTTCCACGTCAAACGGACAGTTAAGGGCATTTTGGTCATTTCCTAAGGCAATTTAAACAAAAAGGGCCTTAAAGAAATATCAAAATAGGTCAAAAAACATGATTGGAAGAGTCATTTCCAAGAAATTGACTTACTTTACATTAAATGCAAGCAGCCAAAACTGCTTTTTGCAGAGTCAGGCACACAACCATTACCATCCGCGCGGACAGGAATGAGGCTCACTCTCATCCGCGCGGACATGTTTGTAACCTAAAATCTGCCTATAAATTAAATCATTATCTCTCAGTTTAACAGGAGATGAGCTCAAACCCTTACTGTTATATTCGAAAAATATCCATAAAACAGCTTATACACCAAGCAAAAACACAAAATCCCAACACAAATCTTGATCAAATTCAAGCCCCAAACACAAATCCAAAGAAGATAGGGTGCAACCATTGGTAAACCCTCCTTCTCCCTACCTAAATCTCCCTCATCCATGCATACATCTCATACTCTAAAGATGTAACTTGCTCATTGTTCATCTCTTGTTCTAGATCCAAGAGGATCTCCATGGAGTTCATCTCCATGGATGATTCTCTACAAGGATCTACATTCTCTTAGTTTGTTGTCCTCCTCTTCTTACATTAACTAGTTGTTACTTGGTCTCTTGACCTAAAGTGTGGTCACCTTGGAGTTCATCTCCTTGGATGATCACACTAAATGGTCCATATTCTTATTTTCACCTTCTTCTTATGATATTAGTCTTTATTTGGCCTAAAATGTAGTCACCTTGGAATAAATTTCCATGGATGACCATGTTAAAAGGTCTAAATTGTCTTTACTTCTTTAAAAACATTTTTCCAAGCCTAAGATCTTCATCTTGGAACCATTTCCATGGATGGAGATCATTAAGGTTTATAGGTTACAAAAAGGGTGAAGTTGATACATTGAGTTCAAGGATTTCAAGGATGATCATCTTGATGACCACCTTAGAAATCCACTCTAAAGTTGATACATCCTTAACCTAAAATCAATTTTCATATATTAATCTTTATTTTATGTTAAATCTCCCCATCTCAAGCAAATGAAATGCTTTCAAGTCCTAATGTACCCTAAGGATGGCTTGGTATAGTAGATCACCACTAATCATGTTTAGTGATCACTAATCAAGGCCTAAGAAAAGTGAGGACAAGCATGGATGCAAATCCCAAAAATGTTTTTTAAACACTTTCAGTTGCAAGAACTCCATTTCTGATTCTGTAACTCCAGTTCACATTCTGGAATTTACAGAATCAGACTGGAAAGCTGCAAAAAAAGAATATTGCTGTCCCATCCGCGCGGATAGGATTGACTCTCGCTCTGGTCCGCGCGGACAAGAATGTAAGGGGACAGACATTTTGTTTTTCAGTCATTTTTCACTCACAGAAGCACACTGTTTTGGTAAATTTCAGTCCAGTACAGTCAAAACTTTTATTTCCAGAAAACTCCTTTTGCAAAACACACACACACACACAAATGGTTTTAAATTAGGAAGACTCGTTTTACGAGGCATTCCGGGTGAACCCTAACGTTCTTCCCGGAGTGTAACGTGACCTCCGAACCCAAATCTCTAATTTTGGGCATTTTTCAAAGTTTTGGCCCTTAAAACTAAAAACGGCGTGGCGACTCCGTTTGATTTTTCAAAAAAAAAAATCGTGGCATCATCACAGTGGAGACTCTGCTGGGGAGCATTTGAGCTTTATCTTTAAAAAAAAAAAATTCAAAAAAAAAAGAAAAGCTTTTGTGGGTCAAACTTCCGTCCCGGCATTTGAAACCATTTGTACTCTGTGTGTGTTGGTTTTGCACATTTTGTGTTGTTTTGACTGTCCCGGAAAAATCGATATCTTGACTGTCGGACTCGTTTCTTTAACTGAATTTTGTGCTTATGTGCTTATGTGTTCATTTGCTTTCAAAAAAAAAAAAATTCGAAAATATTTGCAAAAAAAAAATTCAAAAAAAAAATTCAAAAAAAAAAATCATTTTCAAATTTTTTTGCATGCATCATACTCTTTAAGGCACATGTGAAAATTTCTATTTTACTCAGAAAAGAAGATAGACTGCTCGCATACTACGCGCACTTGGCCTTACACTACACACTACGTCCTTAGCCCGGGGAAATCCCAGTAGCAGCCCGTTTGGCCTTATTACGCCTCTCGGTGCGAGCACGGGACTACCCAAACATCCCTTGGAGCCTCGTGTCGACCATGCACTTATCCGTGACACACTTTGTCCGAGACCTGGTTGGTTTTTAGTCTTGTCCGTGTCATGCCCTGTCTGTGTATACACCTTGCCAGTCAAGTCTTAGTCGGCATGCCAAGTCAATATATTTCGGGGACCCTAATCAGTCGAAGTCCTGCCGGTTTTCCGTCACGGACTTTGACCAGATCTTGACTGGCGCCTTGATTTTGACTGAGACCAGCACAACTTATGCACCGACTCCCGGCATAACACTGAGTCATCAAGGATTAATGATTATTCCATGTCTAATTAAGACTTAACTGACGACGGGTCAAGAGCAGTTATGGACATTTATCGGTCAAAGCCATGCCGACTTTTCGTTGAGCTCCCCGGATATAATCTTGACCTTTGACGTCAGCTTTGTCCGTAATTTACATCGAATGCTCGTTAAGACTAGATTACCCGCCAGACTTTAGGATCGTTTTCTTTTCGGTCGGTGGGACCTGCTTGCCCTACGGAACCCTTGTTCGAGGTTACAGGTTGAGGGTCCGTAGGCATAGTGATGGGTCCCACTGATCCAGGAATCAGAGTAGTCTGCGAAAAAGAAGAGCAATCTTTTTCAACCGATTAGGCTTTAATAAAACATGTTTTAAGTAAACAAGAACAAATAATTGCATGTTGCATGAGCCCAAAGCCCAAACACCTACCCTCCTTCACTCCCAAATATCTGAACCCTCGTGTCTTTCCCCCGCAGCTCCCCACAAAGCTTGGTTTCGGGCGCCGGGCCACCATTTGATCAGTTGGGAAGAGTCAAGCGCATCGTCAGCTTCACCATTTGTCTTGACTCCTGGTTTCAGAATGTCTGTATCAGCCGGTAACGATGGGGACAACATCACTCCGCCTCCCGGGACTCCTCAAACAGAACAGCAGTGGAATCAGTTAGCAGAACAGATGAGATTACGACAGGAAGCACAGATTAATAGCCTTATGGAAGCCATCAGGAGCCATGGTTTGGCCACCAGTCTCAATCCCGATGGCACCTTCACCGTGGAAGAAGAGGAGGACCCCAATCCCACTCTCAGTCGCCCTGACTACTCCAGGATGCCACCACCAACCTCCTATGTACTACCACCAGAACCCATGCTCCTCGGTCTTTGGGTCAGCCAGCTCCCCAGCTACAGACTACTGGACCCATGCAGTCTGACGTGACTAATCAGTTCGCAGTTCCTCAGTGGGGGCAAAATCAGCACGAAATGTCTTCTCATGGTTGGGGGTACCTTGGAATGCCACAGCTAATTGGGATCCCGTCTGAGTTCGGAAATGATCAAGCCGGACCTTCGCAGCAACAAGTCAAATTGCCACAGCAACAGTTTGGAATGCCACCACAGTTTGGTTCGGGACAACAGTCACGAGCCCCTCCTCAGAATGATGCTAGTTCAACTGCTCCTAACACAGCTTCCACAAACCCATTTCTCACTCAGGGATCAATGGGCAACCAAGCCCCTAATCCAGTTTCATCAGAATCTCCCAGACCACAATACCCTCTCGGTTATGCACCCTCGCCACAGCCTGGCATACAGTTCAACAACCAGGGACACCAGCCCGCACCTAAGCCTACTTATGAGCCTCACCCTGGAAACCCAAGCTATCCAGCTACATCGGGCCTGCCTCCACCCTCTTTGTCTGTTGAAAGTCAACAGCAAGCCGCAAGGTTCTATCCCTATACCCAGGCTCCTACTCACGCTCCCCAGGGTAATTCAGGCCAAGGACAGGTTTTTACCTATGTCCCCGGATCAGCCGTTCCCTCCACCAGTCTGCCGCCAGTGGTAACTCCTCTCTCTAGCTTAGTCACTGGTCTGAACACCATGGCTCCCCCACAAGACCCTCACCTGGCCTGGTTCATGGAGCAACACAAGGAAATGAAAGCGCATATTGCCGAACTGACTCTAAGAAGTCTGTCTTCCGGCCTACAGACCCGGACTCCATTGTTCCCCTGCCCCACAAGTTTGTAATGCCTAATCTGGACCTGTTTGATGGGACTGCATGCCCGAAAACTCATCTGGACACATATACCTAGGCAATGAAGGCCAAAGGATGCACCAATCAGCAGTTGGCTGACTATTTCAGTCTCTCTTTGAAATCCAGTGCTCTAAAATGGTTCTTCCGCTTAAAACCCGAGGCCAGGGCTACATGGGACCAGATCACCAGCGCTTTCACAGAGAAGTATAAAGCTAATTTGGAATGGGAAACAAATAGAGTTGATTTGCAGACAACCGTGCAGCGTCCCGATGAGAATGTTGGGGATTTTTACAAGCGGTGGAATCTGAAACTTAGTGAGATGGCCATTCCTCCCTCAGAAGAGGAACAATTGGACATCTTCCAGTCGTGCCTGAAACCGCATTTGAGAACCTCCCTCAGCCACTTCCCCTACTCAGACTTACGTGCTATGGTTAACTCCGCGGCTAAGTTTGAAAAGGCTTACAATCAGCAGCCGGCTGCTGCACCTGCCTACAGATACAGAGCTCCTCCTTCTAACACTGTTCCTACTCCTGCTAAAGGTAAAGAGGTGATCAATTACACAGGGCAGGAATGTAATAATGCAACTCCTTTTGCTCCCAGGAAACCAGCTGAGCCCAAACCTCGGGTCATAAACCTCGAAAGCTTCGGAATGCCTCTGAACGACGTCTTTAGAGGATTGGTGAAAGAAGGCTTGCTGCGGCCTTTAGAAAATTTCCAACCCAGGAATCTGAATGCTCCCGTGGATACTTCTAAGTTCTGCGCTTTTCATCAAACCCACGGACATCTGACAGATAACTGCTTTACTCTGAAAAAGGCAATCCAGGGGTTGATAGAACAAGGAAAGTTGGAAGGCCCCGAGGGGCCTAACACAGTCAAAAATCCCTTTCCAAGAAATCACAACCAGGTAAACATGATTGAAGCCGGAGAGCCTTCACACGCCCAGGAAGATGTGGAGACCGACAAAATACCTATGAACAATCTTGTCGAGGATCCTGAATTCGGAATCCCTTTCAGCCTCGAGAGTGATGAACAGACCAGTCCTCCCTGGTCCCATGTTACCCGTTTCTTGCAAGAATACGAAGCCCGCTACTTCTCGGAGGAAGGGATAGCTGATAATGAAGAGCTGGGGCTATTCAGATCAAATCATGAGAAAACCATTTATGCGAGGTGGCTGGAGCAATCAAAGAGGATTGGACAAGAAAGTTTTAGGCGGACGCCTGTGCTGGGGCTTATCAGCAAAGAGGCCGAAGAGCACCTGGAGTTAATACACTTCTGCAAGTTGGTCCTGGGAGAAGCCGAGTACGATCCCAAGGACAGTGAAGATGAAAATTCAGAAGAAGAGGATGGTTTCCATATCCTACCCGGGGTCAAATATGTGCCGCCCCCTCTCACTCTTCCCCATCAGTTTTTGGGAGGAGAAGCTGAGTCGCAATGGCTGCTTCCAGCAATGGGGACATATGACAACTTCTGCGGTTGCACGCACCCATCCTCACCTAACAGATTTGATCGGCGTTCTCTCATAGCTGAAATCCCAGTAGTATGGGATGATGATTCTGATGACAGTGATGATGATGATGACGACGAGAGCGAGGATTCAACCGAGACCCCAGATCCAAAGTCGGTCTGGAACAATCATACTGGAAATGACATCTCGGGTACCGGACACAATGGATGGTTGTCAGCCAGTGACGATGAAAGGCCGCCAGAAAATGCAGGCCAGATACCGACAGGGATGGACCCCCACGAAGTGTTACTCATAATATGTACTTGTGATCAATGCCCGGATACTTCAGAGGATGGGGAACAGCAAAGTCCACTTGAAGAACCATACATATCCGAAATCCTAGAGCACAATGTTCCCTATAAGGACTTAGCGGGCGAATGGAGAAATTTTATTGAGGCATTGGTTGAAAAGGGAGGTTTTCAGCAACCGGCAGACGATGAATTCGTAATCGTCATCGGTTCTTTTTCTTCCTTCCCTAGAACAGACGGCATCACAACTATAAGGGTCACTGCTGAGCCGCTCGAACACACCGAGTGCATAGAAATGCTGAAGAGGGTTATCAATCTAAATGTCTCCCCAGTTGCCTTCATACCCATGGACCCACATGACGCCTTCTTAATTGCTCCTGTACCCGACAGTGGACCCCGGGTACTCCTCATTTGGACCCATATCTACCGAGCTGTTACGTCAAACTGTGGACAGGAACATTGTTTGTCCTTCACTTGTGGTTGCCCCGTTTGCAAGGGTGAAAGAAAGAAGATGTATGATGAAATGGAGGCTGACAGTCATAAGATCGAAGAAACTTCGGAGGACAATTATGAAACTGAGGACATGAAGGCCATGAATTTTCCTGGGGCTGAGTATGTAGATGTCGTCGAGTTCAACACTGCCTACCATGCTTTGAGGAAAGGGTTCTCAAACACCCGATCCAAGCAGATAGTTGAAGATCTGTTAGAGAAAGGGAGACTGACTCCCATCCTTCCCAATGAGAAAGTAACCATGGTCAGATCAAATCCGCCCCAAGGCAAAGTGACAATCCTTGTCAGGATCACCCGAGAAGAGATCACCTTCCCCGAATGCATTTTGGCTCTGAGGGAAGTCTTGGACACTGGCATGATACCCGATGTACCCCCTGCACAGAGCGCCATAATCATTTCTAGCGCCGAGTATTACAAAAGGGAGCCAGATTGGCTGCACTATACCGGAGATGAAAAGGAAAAACCACCCAGCCCTGAGAATAGCAGCTCTTGCTATATGATAGCCATGAGCGGGGCAGGCCATGATTATGAGGACAAATCGGAAGATGCCTTAGTCCTGTGGGCCATCCATGGAACAACGACACAACCACAGGTTCAAAAGCCTGTAACTTGGGAAGGAGTCCGGAAGGCTGCCCAGGAAGAAATCGGTGCGGCTCAAGCTCAGCCCCTCACCATCGCTAAGCTCCGTCAGAACCAGTGGCCAGTAGCCAAAAAGGCTCCTCCGCTGACCTTGGCAGCATTGAAGAAATCTAGCAAAGAAGCAACAGATGAGGAAGTCAACCTGTTGACCCGATCCGGGCAGATCTACCAGGGGAACCCCAAGGCAGATAAGAAGGTAGCAGATCAAGCACCTGGGGAGAACCGTAACCCCTATGTCAGAACCGCCGAAACTCCTGACCCAGAGAAGGAGGATCCCGTGCTCACCCAGTTGAAGCAAACCCAGGCCAACGTCTCTCTATGGTCCCTACTCACCTCATCTTATCCCCACAAGCTAAAGCTGGAAGAAAGCCTGACCCGCACGCTGGTCCCTATTGATGCTACTCTTGATGACGTAGTGCAACTAATTGGGAACATTCACTATGGGAATATAATCACTTTCACAGACATTGATCTCCCTCAGTTCGGAGCCGATCATAACGAGCCCCTCTTCATCACAGTCCAGCTGGATGAACGGCGTCTTCCCCGAGTTTTGGTTGACAATGGGTCCGGGATGAATATCCTCCCGGCAAAGATCATGAGTCTGCTCGACATCAAGTCCACAGATCTAAAGCCTTCCTCCCTCACAGTCAAAGCTTATGACTCGACATCTCACACCTTTAATGCCCTGCTGGGAAGACCTGTGGAATTTCAAGTTATCGATATCCCAATCACCTTTAATGCCCTGCTGGGAAGACCTTGGCTGCACCAAGTTAAGGGGGTTGCTTCGAGCCTCCATCAGTGTGTGAAGTTCATCTCGGATGGGGATTTGACAACCATTTATGGAGACCTAGTCACTTTGGAGGGCACTGATATGGGTGGGATACCTATTCTGGAGATCAAACATGACGAGGAAGGTCTCATGCCAACAGGCTTCACGGTCGAGCCTCCCAAAGCCCAAGTTTGTAACGTAGATCTGACGATCACTCGAGACAAGATCCCTCCACTCTTGAAGATGATGAGAAGGATGAGCTACCTCCCTGGTCTCGGTCTGGGGAAGCATCAGCAAGGAACTCACAAAGTTATTGAGGTGAAGGGACAGAAAACTCGCCACGGCCTGGGATATGAGGCCACCTCGGTGGACACTGCGAAAGAAAAGGAAATTGCCCGGAAAAGGGGAGAATCAGCCACAAGAAGGGTCCCGATCAACGGCCCTAAATCTCTCCCTCTCAGTCCTTATTTGGCTGACTACTTCGTGAAAGGTCCTACGCAGCATGATAATGCCGCAGCCAAAGAACCTACAGAGGGATAGCTGAAGCTACAAGATGACCTCAGAAAGTCCAGGGGAAGCAAAGCCAATCCAGTTCGTAGAATGTTTCTGGATCTACCCAAGATACCTGGGGCTACCACTACCATGGAGAGCGAGTACACTTTCAAAGGCGTGCCAAGCCTAGTAGAGCAGTTCGAGAAGCTTGCCACTGTGGTCCCGACTGCCCAAGAAGGCCCAAAGCCTGAGTTTGAGCTGACAGTGCCGAAAGCCAAAGCTACGGAATTCCCTTCAGATGATTGGGATGGCCCTATTATGCAACAGTTATTCGGGGAAGAGGTCCAGGTGCCAGATCTGATCGACTTTGGTTCAGTCAAAAAGATGGTAGCAATGATTAAGGAAGGAGGAAAGAAACAGTGCAATTCCCGAGTCATGAGGCCCCTGACAGCAATGCCACTGAAGAATTGGGAAATTCTCTCGGTCCGGCCGCAACCAAGGAGGAAATGATCACCATGCTTGGATTGGTCCCCCGTCCCCTTGTGTCAACCTATGTAAAGTCCTCCGAGTCTCTCATTGTCGAGTTCGAGTCTCCAGAGTCGTCCGATGGCCTTACGCCTGAAGACTATGAAGTTGTAGCCAATGCTGTATTCCCCTTTGTTCTTAATGAAATGATGAACCTTTCTGAGTATCCCCTAATTGCCACTCTAACTAATGATAAATTAACTAATAACCTAAAAATAGTTAATAATGATTCATTAGATAAAGAAACAGACACATTAAATGAACAATATATTAATGAAATCTTTAAGGAGGTTGTTTGGAGAGGAAAATCGAGCCCAAGCTGCCGAAGAGGTTTTGACAAGTGTGAATTTGGGAACTGCGGAAGAGCCTAAAGAGACGCAGATTGGTAGTTTCTTCGAAGGAACTGAAAAGGATACTCTGATTGAGCTGCTGAGAGAGTTTGTGGATGTGTTTGCATGGTCCTATAAGGACATGCCAGGCCTCGACCCTTCCATAGTTGAACACCGGATACCGCTCGACCCAGAAGTCAAGCCAGTAAAGCAAAAGCTGAGAAGAATTAAGCCCGAATGGTCTCTGCAGGTGAAGGAGGAGATAGAAGAGATGCTCAGAGCAGGATTCATCAGGGTCATTGAATATCCTACATGGCTTTCCAACATAGTGACGGTGACCAAAGCCAACGGGAAGATCCGATGCTGCGTGGACTTCAGAGATCTGAACAAGGCTAGTCCAAAAGATGATTTCCCCTTGCCAAATATTGACATGCTGGTGGATACCACGGCCAACTATGAGGTTAAATCCTTCGTCGACGGCTTTGCCGGCTACAACCAAATCAAGATGGCAGAGGAAGACCAAGCCAAGACAGCCTTCACAACCCCTTGGGGCACGTAATGCTACACGGTTATGCCATTCGGACTGAAGAACGCCGGGGCTACCTACCAGAGGGCAGCTACAGCCTTGTTCCATGACATGATCCACAAAGAAATTGAGGTCTATGTGGACGACATGATAATACATTCCAAAGGATCCAATGGCCAACACTTCATTGATCTGAGAAAATTCTTCGGCCGCCTCCGAGACCACAGCATGAGACTCAATCTGGGCAAATGCACCTTCGGTGTAAGACGAGACAAGGTGCTAGGATATATGGTGACGGAATGGGGAATTGAAGTAGATCCCCAGAAAATCAAGGCCATAGTCGAAATGAAGCCACCTCGGACACTGACAGAAGTAAAATTCTTCATGGGAAGACTGCAATACATAAGCCGCTTTGTAAATCAGCTGACCTCGATCTGCGAGCCGATCTTCAAGTTGATAAAGAAAAGTGTCTGCACAGAATGGACTCCAGAATGCCAGCTCACTTTTTAAAAGATCAAGGCGTACCTTATGAATCCCCCGATCCTTTGCCTACCACATCAGCAAAAGCCACTATTGCTATATCTAACTGTCACGGATACAGCAATTGGGGCTATGTTAACTCAAGAGAAGAAAGATTCTAAGGTTGAAAATGCCATCTATTTCGTGAGCAGAAAGCTTCAAGGGAGTGAACTAAATTACTCTGCTTGTGAAAAGACTTGCGCAGGCCTGGTCTGGGTAGTGGGAAAGTTGAAACACTACTTGCAGTCTCACCCGATACATCTCGTCTCAAAGTTGGACCCCATCAAATATTTGTTCGACAAGCCTTCCATCTCCATGAGGTTGGCAAAATGGTCATTCTTTGTGGCTGAATACGATATCACTTATGTGACGAGGAAATCCGTGAAAGGCCATGTAATGGCAGATCAGTTGGCCGACTTCCCAAGTAATGAGTCCCGAGGACCTGAGCCCCAATTCCCTGATGACGGAATCTTTGCTCTAGAAGGAGAAAATCGTTGGCAGCTCTTCTTTGACGGGGCGTCAAACAAAAAGGGAAATGGGATAGGAATGCTTCTGGTCGATCCTACTGACAAACACACTCCCATGGCGGTAAAATTGAACTTCGAGGTTACCAACAATGCTGCTGAATATGAAGCTTGCATAGCCGGGTTGGAGGCCGCTCTCAAAAGAAATATCAAAGAATTGGAAGTGTATGGTGACTCTGCCCTCATCATCAACCAGGTGTCTAACAAATGGAAGACCGTGGATCCGGGTCTGCAGAAGTATCACACTTACATGGAAGAGCTAGTGACTCAGTTCAAGGAGATCAGCTTTCATTACTTGCCCAGGGATCGCAACAGATTCGCAGATGCTCTGGCAACACTAGCCTCTCTCGTTGAAATACCTGAAGGAAAGTCTTTTAAGCCATTCAGAGTCGGGAGAAGAGAAAACCCTGCTTATTGCTTCGAAATCGAAGCGGAGGCCGAGCTGGCCAATGATCCCTGGTACACCCAAATTTATCAGTACTTGAAAAATGGCGAAGCCTCTTTCAAAAATGAAGATGGGGAATACAAAGAGGGAATCAAAGCAAAAAACCTCTCAGCCCTGAAACGACTCGCCTCCCACTATGTCATTTTGGGAGACATGCTGTACAAAAAGCGTTACAAAGGCCCCCTCCTGAGGTGTATCGGCAAACAAGAGGCTACAGAACTCATAAAAGAAATACATGGTGGTACCTGCGGCCCCCACATGAATGCTCGGGCTCTAATGCAAATCATACTAAGAATGGGGTACTTCTGGATCTCCATAGAAACTGACTGCATCCAGTTCGTCAGAAGCTGCGACAAATGCCAGCGGTACTCGAATCTCAACCACTTGCCTCCACACGAGCTATACTGCATGACAACCCCTTGGCCTTTCGTCACTTGGGGAATTGATGTCATAGGTAAAATCACACCATCAGGCAGCAACGACCACGAGTTCGTCCTGGTAGCAGTGGACTATTTCACCAAATGGGTTGAAGCCAAATCTTACAAAGTCCTCAACTCAAAGAAAGTAGCCCTCTTCATCAAAGAAAACATCATATGCAGATACGGGTTGCCAGCCGAAATTATCTCAGATAATGGATCCCACTTTGAAGGGGAATGCGACAGACTACTGGCAGAATTCAGAATAACCCGTCACAAGTCGTCTCCCTATAGGCCCCAAACTAACGGAGCCGTCGAAGCAGCAAACAAGACCTTGGAAAACATCATTCGGAAAATGGTTGTCCGAGGCAGAGATTGGCCTGACAAGCTTCACCTTGCTCTCTGGGGATACAGAACATCCGTCAGAACTGCAACCGGGGAAACACCGTTTGCTCTCACTTATGGAATGGAAGCCGTACTCCCAGTCGAGCTAGAAATCCCCTCACTCCGCGTGCTGTTGGAAAGCCAGATCAACGAGGTCGAATGGCTCCAGAGTCGCCATGATGAATTGGCTTTGCTAGATGAACGTCGATTGAGATCCATGGAACATATCCGAGCTTACCAAGGAAGAATGGCCAGAGCCTTCGATAAGAAAGTAAAACACCGGGAGATTAGGGAAGGTGACCTTGTTTTGAAAGAGAAGCCCCCAGTCCGCATTAATCCGCTTGGCAAATGGGAGCCTGTTTGGGTCGGACCATATGTTGTTCAGAAGATCTTCTCCGGAGGGGCCATGCAACTTGCAGACCTCGACGGAAATCCTTTTGTACACCCAGTGAATGACGATAAGCTGCGCAGATACTACGCGTAAAACACTGAGTCAAAAAAAACAACAAAAAAAAATAATGGTAAAAAAGAGGAGGGTGCTAAAAGAGTAATACCCAACTAGGTTGAAAACCCGAAAAGGCGGCCTAGGTAAAAGACAGGGTTGCACCGCAAAAAAAAATGGAGTGCTAAAAGAGTAATACCTAACTAGGTTGAAATCCCGAAAAGGCGGCCTAGGTAAAAGAGAGGGTTGCACCAAAAAAAAAAAACAACAACAACAACAAAAAAAATAAAATAAAATTATTAGCCGAGTCGAACTACGGAGACCTGAGCCCTTTGGTCCAAGGGAAACGTAGGCAGCCGGAAACGGTTTGGTCTAAAACACAAATAAAAGCCATGCTTTGTCATCAACACATTGATCAAGCCATGAAGGCGTTTTGAAAAAACTCTGAAGCAATTCACATATTCATTACAGTTAAAAACTTTTTGATGAGTCTAAGCTCGGTTCATTCCTATGACTTACAACCTGCTAAAAGAAACTAAAATATATAACAATTAATATGTCTGCTACGACAAGAAAGGGATACTCAGAAAACTCAAGGTCACTCCAAGCCACTTGTACCGGCTTCTCCTCTCTTCTTTCCTCCTCTTCGGGTCTTCTTCCTCTGCACGGGAAAATTGTCAGTCTTCCTCCTACCTAGCTCTGGTGTAGGGACTGGATCTATCAAACCAGTGTCTGTCAGGGCCTTAGTAGCCCTAGCCTCATCTCTCATCTCCTGTAGCCGAGCTGGCAACATAGGAATCCTCCCCTCCTGTCTCTTGACATAAGTCTCGTAGTCAGTCACGACATCTCCACTCTTATCCTAAGGATTGGCTCTAGCCTCGACCATCCTCCTCTCAGAAACCGTCATATCTTCCACACCAACAATGGCCTCACGTCGTCTCAAAATAGCCACTTGAGTCTCCCCCAAATGCCTCTCGTACCAATCCAAGTACCAAGTGGTCAGAAATACGTGCCCTGGACGCCTGAGGATAACCCTAGGAGGAAAGACGTCATACCTCCATGCTCGGGAAAGGAATGGGAACACTGAAGGATCATCCATCGAAGCAGAAGCCACCACCCTGGTGGCTATGTCCTCAAAACCCTCCAAAGGAGCCTGCTCCAAGCCAAACTGTCTCCGAACCAGAGCCAGAATATAAAAACTGGACTGAGAAAGCCCCGGAAGCATAACCACATGAGACCCATCCTGAAGTACTCTCCGAGTCTCTACCCGCCAATGAGGCACCAACCACCTGATATCCGCAGTCTGGCAACAAGCCATCCAATACTCCCATGAGCCCTGATCATCAAGATCCACAGTAACACCTCTCCTGGCAAAAGTCCAAGGTTTGACCACATCAGAAGTTTCGCGAAGGACCCCCAGGCGTTCCATCAGCCACATAGTCAAAAGAAATGGGCTGCCCCCGTGCATATACCGCCTCCCGGTAGCCAACCTTTCAAGGGCATGAAGGGTCTCTCCCAGGATCAAGGGCACAACATCCCGGCCCAAACGGCAGTGTACAACCACATCCAGCAAAGCCCGATGACAAATCTCAAAGGAGTAAACCATAAACAAAGTCCCAAACATGCAGAGTGCAAAAGCATCCCAATAGGCATCATCAATCAAGCCTAATCCCCTAAACCTATCAAGAAGACCAAAAATGTCAAAATGATCGGGACCACGGGTCATACCTTTTGCTTCCTCCGGGGAAAGATGAAGAATGTTGCACAACCTATCAATAAAGGAAGCTCCTCCGGGCAAAGGAATCGCGATATCTTCCACCTCGGGACCACCAAGCAAAGCTCGGAATTCTTCAACAGTCGGGACCACCTCATTGTAGGAGAAGCAAAAGACATGTCTTCTTGTATCCCAAAATGAACCTGAGGCCCTCAAAAGCTCATAGTCCGGAACCAATTCTTTGAGAGACCACAAGCATTTTATCTTGTACCTTTCCTCAAAAAACGACCTCCTCTAGTGCATAATCTCCCGGGACCAATCCTTGAATTTGTTAAAAATGACATTTGGATTTCTTGGGACAATTTTGATGGAGTTTTTCTAAAATTTTCCATGGCTTTTTCTCTCTTCCTCCCCGAAAATGCAGTTTGAACTGGTAGTTGGAATGGTTGTTTGAATTAAAAGTGGGGAAAACCAGATCCAAAGCAAAAATTAAATGCCAGTGTCAGACTTCACTCTTATCCGCGCGGATAGGATTGAGCCTCATCCCAATCCGCGCGGACAGGAATGTCACCATCAGAAAAAAATCTGCAGCAGTTTTTACTGCTGCACCGCGGAGGAATATTTCATCCCAGCCGCTCGAAACCTGCACAAAACCTGTCCAAAACAGTTCATCCACACCCTTGCCAAAAAAACAGGGCTCATGCAACATCCACATGCATAATAAATAAAATAGAAGAAAAGAAAGTAAGTAATCCTAGATTATTACATCCCAAAAAAAAGAAGGAAAAAGTGGACATGAAAAATAAATTGTATCTGTCTGAAACAACCAAATCACTCATCAGAATCCTCGGAGGCTAGGGCCTTCCCTCGGTCCCTCTTGCGACTCGTGCCTACATCCTCTGCGGCCATGAACATCCCGGGCTCGGGGTCGTCATCCTCGTCTCCAAAAAGAGGCTCGTCTGGACCAGTGGGTACGCCATGATAGGGCAGGCCGAGATCTGGAAGAAATTATACCCGAACGTGAACGCGTCGGATCCCTGGCCCTGTGAAGATGATCCACCCTGGTGCCAGACGTGCCCCTGTCCATATAAGTCCCCGAGAATGACATGATCTGGAGACAGCTCCATGCTAGGATCTATGAAAGGAGAAGGGGGAGTGTCTGCAGAATGCCCAGAATGAGTAGGGGAAGGCTCTCGCTCTACTGGCGCCGGCTGTGCTCGTCTCTCCCTGCCCCGAGCGGCCCCACAAGTGACCATCCGCTTGATGAACCTCTTAGCCCCGATCACCTGCCGCACCAGCTTCTCGACAACCGTGGCCGGGAACTGCACAGAAACAAAGGCTTTAGAAGTGGTTGAAGCTAAAAAAAAGAGAAGAAGAAGAAGAGACAGAAGCGATAAAGAGACATACCCTCATATCCGGACGAGGCCGGAATGCTCGGGGAACTCTCTCGGGGATAGAGATCTGCACTCTCAATCTCACCCCATCCTGGACGTATGAAAAGTCCGACCTAGGGTACCGTACAACCAGGATCCCCTCTCTCTCGAGCACCTGGGGTGTCCTCAGCCTCTCCAACACAAACGTCGAATACGGGTCATCCGTCACAAACCCTGAAAAGTGCTGTCCGCCCCGGTATAAAGCCCAAATCTCCGAACCCTCAGTCGGACTCATCATGTCTGCGGGAGGCTCCATCGGTGACATCAAAGGCGCGCCGTCGCCATGCTGGCGCGTCACTCTCTCCCCCAGGTAATACACGTCGCAAGACAACCCCCTCAAGATCCTCCTCTCCACAGTCTATCTCTCCGCGCACTTCAGCTGCTCCACATCAAAACGGCCCCAGGGGTAGAACCTCATCCTCTCATCTGTGTCCGCTCTCATAAGGGGCCGACACTCCTTGTACTTGAGGGTCGTGCGCCCCCGAGCACTCCTCTTCTCCCGAGCCTGTCTAACCCAGGAAAGCATAGCTGGATAGGCCCCAATGTGCTCCGCTGGCTGCCGCCACATCCTAACGTCAAAAAATTCAAGAGCCCACACCTGCGAAAGGAAAAGATTTCATCAGCTAAGTTCAGAAAAAGAAACAGTACAAGCAAAAGGAAAAGAAAAGGCAAAAGCTTGTACCTCCAGCGGAAACTCAAAACATGAAAGGGAGCTCACAGCCTTCTGGCTGTACCTGTCCAGAGCAAAGTAAAGCTCCGCTAACCCGGCCTCCCCCAGGCCACCTCTCCAGCTCTCTCCACATCCGTCAGCATCCTCAGCAAAGCAAAAACAGTCGTTCCCTCGGCATGTCCAAACAGTGTGCTCGAAAAGGCAAACCACAGAAAAGACCTAGCAATCTGCTCAACATAAATCCTCTCATCACCCGCATCATACCTCGCCATGCTCTCCACAATATTCCCTTGAACCACCGCATACTCCATCCCCATCCCCTTCTTGGGAATGGGGACAAAACCTAAAAGATCCTGCAACTCCCGGTCACTATAGCCATCTCTCCACTCAATGCTACGTCCCTTAAAGGACAGGCCCGTGATCGCAGCATAGTCAGAAGGCGTAACCGTAGCCTCGCCCCAAAAGAAGTGAAAGGTGTGGGTCACGTCCCACCAATGCTCCACCAAAGCTAAAGTCAAGCCCTTGCTCTTCGGCAACTTCACTAGCCCTCTCAAGCACTCCACTAACTCGTACAATCCAGTCTCAATGTAATCTGCCTCGGACTAATCATCGCCCCTCTACCCAAGACCGAAAGCTGGTCCCACAGGCTAATCACGGCCTCAACTGATCCCCGGGTCTTCAGCTTATTCAGTTGATCCCGCACAAACTGATCACCACCCTTCAAAAAAAAAAAGAAGAAGAAGATGTCAATAAGCATTTGCGTACATAACCACAAAGTTTTGAAAAAAAAAAAATCGGCAGCATAACGGCATACAATGGACTCAACCCCATTTTTCTCGCATAAAAGAAAAGGTTTTCAACAATCACCATTCATCATTCATTCATGCACAAAGGGACATGTCAATGACGGGGAGTCAACAGAAGCAAAACTCCGTCATGTTTTTCATAAAATAGCACACATAAACAATTTTTCACATTCATTCATAAGGAGTCAACAGAAATAAAACTCCATCCCATTTTTCACATAAAATCACAAAAAGCATGCATGCATAATTCCTTGCATTCACCTCATCCATGAAAACATCATCTCATTGCAAAAATCCTACATGCAACAAAAAAAGGTCCGTCCCGGATTCGGGAAAATTTTCGTCATCTCATATTTCAAAAAAAAAAAAAATGGCAAATTGTCCATTCTTTTTCAAACAAAATGCATATTCATATTACCCATATACTCAATACAACATGCAAATCATCAAAGTCAAAATTCAAATCACAAGAGCATGATTTTCGAATTTTTCAAAAAAAAAAAAATCAATCTCAAACAAGAATCAACAAAAAACGAATGAAGAAATTCGAAGCTTACCGTGCGAAGATCCGGATCAGTGGACCAATGCTGCCACATATCTGGGTAGGGTTCCTCCGCAATCGATTGTGAGAGCGAATAATGCCTCCTCATCCTAACAAGCTCCAACCTCCTCTCCGCAATCGGACCTCGCCCTTGACCTTGAATAGCGGATTCCCCGTGTTCCATGGCTCAAGATTTGAAGAAAATCAAGAAATTTCGAGAGATTTTGAAGGTTTTTTGATCAACAATGGCGGATTTACTCTCCCTCTCTCGTAAACAGCGTTTGAAACTGTAAAGAAGAAGAAGAGAAAAGGCCACGGCCTTTTTAAAACCTATCTGGGTTACGTTCCTGTCCGCGCGGACAGGAATGATGATGCAAAAAGACTGTTTTGCCCTTTAAAAATCTCAGACTCTGCAGTTTGATCCCAGACTTAACAGGGATAGCCAAAGTTAACTCAAGTTAACCCCCTCTTCAAAAGAACTTTCTGACAGTAAAACGTAAGTCCGATTTCTTCAACGAAAGTTAACAGAATCCCGTTCCTTTCCTCATTTTCATCCACGGCAGTAAAACGTAAGTCCGATTTCTCCAACGAAAGTTAACGAAATCCCGTTCCTTTCCTCATTTTCATCCACGGCAGTAAAACGTAAGTCCGATTTCTCCAACGAAAGTTAACGGAATCCCGTTCCTTTCCTCATTTTCATCCACGGCAGTAAAACGTAAGTTCGATTTCTCCAACGAAAGCTAACGGAATCCCGTTTCTTTCCTTATTTTCATCAACGGCAGTAAAACGTAAGTCCGATTTCTCCAACGAAAGCTAACGAAATCCCGTTTCATCCTCGATTCCACCCCCAGCAGCTTTCGAACTACGTATGGGCTTGATTACCCATTCGGGATACGTAGGTAGCCTACCATAGGTCCATCCACTCGACCAATACGGTCTTCCTTTTCCCCGACATCAAACGTAAGACCGATCCCTTCAAGTGAAGTCCACTAAAGGACCATATATCTCCTCAGAAGGAAATCATTTCAAATTAAGGTCTGAGGCACCTAAAACGCCATCATTAAGGTCTGAGGCACCTAAAATGCTATCATCCAGGCTCGAGGCACCTAAAATGCCATCTTTAAGGTTCGAGGCACCTAAAACGCCATCATCAAGGTTTGAGGCACCTAAAACGCCATCATCAAGGTCCGAGGCACCTAAAACGCCATCTTCAAGGTCCGAGGCACCTAAAACGCCATCATCAAGGTTCGAGGCACCTAAAACGCCATCATCCAGGTTTAAGGCACCTAAAACGCCATCATCAAGGTCTGAGGCACCTAAAACGCCATCATTACCTGGTTGACATCCTAAAACAGTCACTCCAGGGTCAACATCGAAAGACTCGAACTACGACTGGCTTGATTCCTCTTAAGGATACGTAGGAAGCCTACCATAGGTTCAGCCATCAGACCAAAATGGTCATTCCTTTCCCCAGCGGTGCGGATATACAACTCTAGCCATCAGACCAAAATGGTCATTTTCTATCCCCAGCAGAGTTTCTTTCAGCAACCGACTGCAGAACTCGCTCACCAGGTTGACATCCTAAAACAGTCACTCCAGGGTCAACATCGAAAGACCCGAACTACGACCGGCTTGATTCCTCTTAAGGATACGTAGGTAGCCTACCATTAGGTGCAGCCATCAGGCCAAAATGGTCATTCCTTTCCAAGCGATCAGACCAAAATGGTCACCCTCTTCTCCCCAGCAGATTGGGACTTCACTTTTATCGACGACCCCACTTCCTCTGAAAGTGTTGTCGCCGAGGGGCTACTGTAAGTGTCCCAATCTGAATCACCAATGTTCCTTCAGCCCAATTTAACGACTTCCACATCAAACGGACATTTAAGGGCATTTTGGTCATTTCCTAAGGCAATTTAAACAAAAAGGGCCTTAAAGAAATATCAAAATAGGTCAAAAAACTGGATTGGAAGAGTCATTTCCAAGAAATTGACTTACTTTACATTAAATGCAAGCAGCCAAAATTGCTTTTTGCAGAGTCAGGCATGCCTACATTACCATCAGCGCGCACAGGAATGAGGTTCACTCTCATCCGCGCGGACATGTTTGTAACCTAAAATCTGCCTATAAATTAAATCATTCTCTCTCAGTTTAACAGGAGAAGAGTTCAAACCCAAACTGTTATATTCGAAAAATATCCAGAAAACAGCTTATACACCAAACAAAAACACAAAATCCCAGCACAAATCTTGAACAAATTCAAGCCTCAAACACAAAACCAAGGAAGATACACTACTAGAAACAAGCCTTTTACCGACGGAAATTTCCATCGGTAATTCCAGATATCCGTCGGTAAATGGATATTACCGACAGAATTAGTCTGTCGGGTTCCGTCGGAAATAATTGGTTGGTAATATCGACGGACAAATTCCGCCGGTATTTCCGGCGGATTGATCGCCGGAAAATCTAAAATTCCGTCGAAAAACGTCCGTCGGAAATGAGTTACGTCGGCCGGTTAACCGGAGCAATATCCGGAGGTTACCGATGGAAATATCCGTCGGTAAATATAAAAAAAACAAATAAATAAAACCCATTACCGACAGTTATAACCGTCGGAAACCATAAAATTTACCGGCGGATATGTCCGTCGGAAATTTAAACCCTAATCCGACGGATGTGTCCGTCGGTAATGAGTTTTATTTTAATTTTTTATTATTTTCCGACGGATATTTCCGCCGGAAATTAGTATTATTTATATATTTTTATTAATTTACCGACGGAAATTTCCGTCGGTAATCTGGCCAGATTTTAAGAAAAAAATTTTGTTTTATTATTAAACCACCTGTAAAAGGCTGTAAACCTGTTCAAACAACATGTTTTAAACAAATACAATTACAAGCTACAAACACACACAAACAACCTGTTTCGCTTGTACATCAAATAAAATACATATGTTTGTCCAAATCAAGCGACAGGGGAAGGGGAAAGGGGAAAGGGGAAAGGGGAAAGGGGAAACGGCCGGGGAAATGGGGAAAGGGAAAGGGGAAAGGGGAAAGGGGAAAGGGAGAAAGGGGAAAAGGGAAGGGGAAACGGCCGGGGAAAGGCCGGGGAAAAGGGGAAAGGGAAAGAGAAACTACATATGTTTGTTTGTTTGTTTAATTACATGTCAATGAAAATTCATGTTTAACAACCACGAGCGCTGCCGCTGCTGCTACCGCTACCACCACCATGCATGTATAAACCTATCAAGATATTAATTAAAAAACAATATATCAATATATATACAAATAAAAAGACAATAATAAAATGTAAACATTATATATATGACATTTACAATTAAATAATACTTACTGGCCACTGGGAGAGATAGATATTTCCATTTTTCCTTCCTCATTAATAATTGCGTCCAAATTAACCCGCCCGGATGGTTCACTACGTCCAGAACCAGAAGTAGATCCCCTCCCTCCCGTCCTTGGTGAAACAAGACGATGGACAAAACCCGCAACCTTCCCTCTCTTTGAACGATTGCCACCTCGACCCGACATATCTAAACTAGTATATTATATATGTAGACAGAAAATATTATCAAGTAGAACAAAATTTAAATAGTAGGAAGCATTCAAAATAATGACTACATGTCCAAGCAAATTATGGAGTAAGATGTTTGCAGCCAATATACACTATGTGAAAAGAGTCCCACTACCACCACCACTACGTACTACCACCACCACTATTACCACTACTACCGCTACTACCACCACTACTACCACTACTATTACTAATACTACTACGTATACCACCACTACCACCACCACCACAAAATTAACAAAATAGAGAGGGGTAGAGAGAGAGGGTTTACATTTATAATGAGCTGGAGTGGAAAATATCAAGTCTTTTGCACAAGCATTTGGCCCAAAGATTGAAACTTTGAAAGTAGATTTACTATTATAATAATTAATCAGAAAACAAGAAAATCCCGAACTCCAGTTTTTGTATCTTCTACAAACTGAAGTTGGGGATTTTCTTGTTTTCTGATTAATTGGTAAATCTACTTTCAAAGTTTCAATCTTTGGGCCTAATGCTTGTGCAAAAAACTTGAGATTTTCCACTCCAGCATAACCCCATGGTAGTGGTTGTACGTGATAGTAGTGGGGTTGGCTTCTATCCCATCCCGAAATACACGTATGAATTGCAAATATCACTTTGTCTACTTGCTTTATAATCGAAAATCAAGAAATTTTGGCAGCATAACCCCATGGTCTCCAAGTGCACGACGTAGACTAGGTCAATCAAACACTATCGATTAGAATCGACAGTGTGTAATCAACCATGTCTAGTATACACTCAGAGAACAATAGGATTAATGCAACCGAAATATTTCAACTATCGACTATTCAAGCAATTTTAATAGACAATAATGATATTTATATATATACATATATGTATATTTTTATTTTTATTTTTTATTTTTTATTTTATTTATTATTATTGTATTTATTATTATTATTATTATTATTATTATTAATTATTATTATTATTATTATTTTTTACTTATTTATTTATTTTTTTCCAACAACCTTTTCACACGATGACATTCAAATTAATGACTACATGTCCAAGTAAATTATGGAGTAAGATGTTTGCAGTTTGCATTTAAATAGTAGGAATCATTTATTGTCCAAATCATGAGATAGATGTAATATTACATAGCATGTAAAGAGTAACCAAGTAAAATTGAAAATCATGAGATAGATATAATATTACAGTGATAAGTGATATAAAATGTAAACATTATATACAAAACATTATCTGAATTAAAACTAAACTGATTCATTCACTACAATCTTGATCACTATCACTACAAAATTCAATTTCTTCTTCACTAGTTTCCTCGTCGTCGTCTTCTTCCCCATCTTCATCATCGGACCCAGATATATACCCTTCTCCTTCCTCATCCTCCACATTGTCATCATCGATTTCATTGAAAGTGACTTCCTCCCCTAGTGGACGGGTGTTTTCGGCCATTAATGCTTCATCCTCGACATTATCATTCAAGAAAATAATTGGAGGTATAGGCATTTCCTCTTCCTGATAACAATCATTTAATGATGAATCAATATTTGAAGTAGACGTTTTTGCACGCAATGGTATATCAAAAGTGCTTCTTGCTTTGGTTTTCCATACGGCCCACCATCCGCTAGACTCTCTTCGTCGACGGGGGTAGGGGGTCATATACACCTGTTGTGCTTGAGATGCAAGAATGAACACATCATCACCATTATGCCTAGAAGAATGCTTTAAGTCAACGAGATCAAAAGTGCCATGTTTTGTAATGCCTCGCTCAGCGTCCCACCACTCACATTTGAAAAGAACTACAAAATTTCCAAGCAAGTACTCCAATTCAATAACTTATTTCAATACGCCATAATAATCGAGATTTCCCTTGAGATTGACCTCGCTATTCCAAGTTGATTTCGTTTGGCCATATTCTTCGGTGTGGAATACGTAGCCATTGACAAAATATCCCTTATATACATTCACTCTTAAGGACGGACCGTGTGCTAATGCTTGTAATCTCGCAGCTTTTGCATCTCCAAGGTTGTTCAAAATCTAAATAAAAACACATAGATAGTAAAAAACTCATACTTCAAATTCTATTAAAAACATTGAATTAATTAATGAATTGGCATTTACATAATTATTAAACCAGGAGGGAAATTCGTTGTCTGTCCTTATTGAAATCAATTCAGGCGCAATGTCTCCAGCCTGTTTTTCGAACATACTGCATTCAAGGAGAACATAAAGTTGCTTAGTTCGTATTAAAGTTATTAGGATTAACATTACTTAATAACAAATGAAGAATGCTTACTTCAAGTAGTCCTCGACCTCAGCACAGTTAAGGAGAATATAGAGTTTAGCCGCTTCTAATTCTTTTCTGCTTAGCATGCGCGTGCACTTTCTATTGCCAAGGAATCGACCAAGAGAAGAAAAAACTGAAATTTTTCCATCAAGATCAGTGACTCCCCCATCATAATTGCGTCCCACTTTATTGAACCTTGTCTCAATGTCTGGGTGAAAATATGTTGAAACAAACGACACAATTTCATCGACAATCACTGATTCAGACATAGATGCATCAACTTTTTCTCTATTGCTCATTTTCTTTTTCAAACTCCCCAAAAATCGTTCAAATGGATACATCCATCTATACTGAACAGGTCCTCCAACTCTAGCTTCATAAGCTAGGTGAATTGGTAAATGCTCCATTGAATCAAAGAAAGATGGCAGAAATATCTTTTCAAGCTTGCATATTGTCACCACAATGCTCCCTTCGAGTCTTTTCATATCCTCAACACGAAGAGTGCTGGAAGTCAATGCTCTGAAGAATTCACTCAATTCTGTTAGGGCAACCCATATTTCATTAGGGAGAATATCTCTAAATGCAATGGGTAGCAACCTATCCAATAATACGTGACAATCATGACTTTTCAACCCATATACCGTCCCTTCTTCCACATTCACACAGTTGCCAATATTAGATGCATACCCATCGGTGAAGTTTCAAATCTTTCAACCACCGCAGAACACGTTGCTTATCCTCTCCGACGTAACAAAGGGAGCAGCTGGTTTGAAATATTTTCCATTAACTTTAGTAATGTTGAGATCTTTACGATTGCAAATCGCTTCAAGGTCTAGCCGACCCTTGTCTGTGTCCTTCGTTGAGGCCTTAAAACCCATCACTGTATTGAAAATATTGTCAAACACATTTTTTTCAATATGCATGACATCAAGGTTATGTCTTATCAAGTTCGTCTTCCAATAAGGTAACTCCCAAAATATACTCTTTTTAATCCAGTTATGGTCTTTACCAAATCCGTCTGGTCTATCCTTTGAAAACATCTTTCCCCACCCGACATCAGACACCTCAGACACCTGCTCAAAAATATCCTCGCCACTCAGACGAGGAGGGGGACCCCGATGCTCAACTCTATTTTTGGTGAAAGCATTCCTCTATTTACGAAATGGATGGTCACTAGGAAGAAACCGTCTGTGGCAATCAAACCAACACTGCTTCTTGTAATGCTGAAGTGTGAATGCATCTCTATTTTCCATACAATACGGACAGGCCAATCTCCCATGTGTGCTCCATCCCGACATCATACCATAAGCAGGAAAGTCATTAATTGTCCATATTACTGCAGCCCTCATGTTAAAATTTTGCAACTTGAAAGCATCCCATGTCTGGACACCATCATTCCACAGCTGTTTGAGTTCATCCATCAGAGGTCGAAGATACACATCAATGTTTTTGCCTGGATTCGAAGGATCGGGAATGAACAAACTCAAATACATATAAGGATCAGTCATACATAACCACGGGGGAAGATTATACACTGTGACTATAACAGGCCAACATGAATAAGATTTTGCCCCTGGTCCTGTAGACACCCCATTCTGAACACATCGGAACATACTTATACCACTCTAAGTCTCGCTTTGAGTCAAGAAGTAGAAATCCACCATTTCATCATGTTTCGTTAAGTTTTTGACTAACCACCATTAGTTTGGGACTAAACTGCATACGAGATAACGAGGAAAGGACAAAACTGTCCACATGAGCAATATCTCGCCACGAGATGGCGTGTCTCGCGCGAGATATCCCCCCTCTGCAGATTGCAGACGACAGTTCACTCGTCGATTTCAACCTCTTTTCGGGATAAAACATTATCTCTCCGGCCAACCAATAGAATTTGGAGTCTGGAACCATCTTGAAGTGTTTGATCTCATCTTCAACACTTCCCTAACCCCTATAAATACTTGGTGACTTCCAAGGTTCAAGAGGCCAAGAATTTTTACAACTTACACATTTTGTTGGTTTCTCTCCTTGAAAGAATCCTACAAAATCACCCTAAAAACTCACCTCATAGTTTGTTTGTCAACCTTGTTGATCAAACAAACATCAAGCTCTAAGTCAAGGATCGAGGCGAAGCTCTGTCCGTGTCAAGATTCGACTCTAAACTTGAGTCGAAACTCTGCCCAAATCACCTCACGCAAGGTAACCCCTAAATCCCCTTCTAATTGATTGTTAGAGTGGTATAAGTCCATAGAATCTAGGATCGGCCTAGAGCCTCTCCAAATCATGGAGACGGTCTCGAAGCAATCGATCCTACATTCCGTTTAACCCCGTTAAATGGACCTTTGTTTACAATATTTAAAATCGTTTTTCCTCTTATTTTGAAAACCTCTCTTTTCTTTAGCAAGACCGATCTCCGGATTGGGTGAAATGGATGCTCCTTGACCTACCCATTTCATAACCTAAGCCCCGAACCCAAATCTCTTTCAAAATGGTTTTCCTATTTTCTCCAATCGAATAATATAGGTGGCGACTCAAAAACGAAAAAGATAGAAAACACCTCTTTTTCCTCACAACGCTACAGTGGCGACTCCGCTGGGGACTTAAAATTAAGAGGCTTAAACTTGCGTCAAAATTAAAAGAGAGGTTTTCAAAAATTTTGTAAATTCGAATTTTTTGCTCTCAGATGAGGCATGTCTCGCGGCGAGATATCATATCTCGCGCGAGATATTGCTTCGGCAATCTGGTTGTTTTCTGGTTTCTCCCGTTTGTCTCATAGTCCAAGACGAGAGCCGAACATGCAAGGGGGATCCCAGCATTCATTATCTGCAGAGTTCCCGCATCTTAAGGCCTCCCTTAAGGTGTAGAACTCGAACCTTCGTTTCCTTTAAATAATTGATTATTATTTATGAACTGCGTGCGATTGGGTTTTATTTAATTAAAGTCCGGTCCATTGGGGATTCGGGAGTTGTAAATTGAATTATTTATCCCTCTTTCTCTCTCTTTATGTGGAACTACGATGGCCTGAGTCTTCCTAGTTTGGGATAAACGTAGGCAACCACTTGGTGCGGCCACTATCTGTTTTCCTTTTGATTTTTTTTTAAAAAAAATCTCTATTTTACTCTATCACCTAGATTGACTATCACACAAGCGCACTCATATTATAACTGTCATTGTACTGCATACCCTCTATAAACCCGGGACCCACACTAAGGACGGATGACGGTAACCACCTAGTCGCCGGTCTCTCCGAAGTTGGACAATCCCACTCCGCGTATTCAATCCACTTAGATTGTCATATCGCGGGGAGCCTAGCCTTCCAGCCCTGCATCGCCACATTCTCATGTAGATTGACCTTTGTAGGATCACTCCGTGACCGGTCGGTTTTGACTCGGTGGTCTTTTCTTGTTTTTGACCAAAGCAAAGCCATGCAAAATTGACAATAAAGAAGGATTCAGAAAAGTCCCTTCGGAAAAGTCCCTTCGGAAAAAGTCCCTTCGGAATGACCCTTTAGGATGTCCCTTTGAAAAAATACATATATGTATAATCCTTCGAAAAACGATCTTACATGGCTTTGCTTTACAAAAATTGGATTGATTGCTTAGTCGTTAGGTTCTGATAAAGGCCTTAGAAACCCCTCAAAACGGACTTTCCGTTCCGACCAAAAATTAGGTCTAAATAAAAATCGACTTTCCGTGTGGTTATCTCGCGCAGGACAACATATCTCGCGCGGGATAATGCTTCTGTTTGCTGAATTTGAGCCTGAGCCATTTTGAGCCTGCTTCCGACTCGTTGGGGCTAGATCCCGATATCTCGCATCTCTTCGTCGGTTTTTGAAGCTACTCAACTTCAAGACTCCCAACACAATGTCTACCGGAAAGCACGTCATGACCAAGGAATGCCTTGAACAACACACTTTGCAAGACTTGACCAAGGCCATTGTCGCTGAAATGGAGCATGTTGAGGGTTGGAGAAAAGCCTTTGATTTGCCTTCTACCCGCATTGCTAGGGATTTCCGAAAGATGGAGAGTGACTCCGACAGTGGGCGATCGTCCGTGCAAGAGGAGCTAAGTGACATCAAAACCCAACTTGCCAAAGCCCCGCAAAGAAATTAACGACAATGACTCGTGGCATCACATGGAAGAATCCATCCAAGCCGAAAAGACAAAGATGCCGATTGAAGAGCTTGAGGAAGTCAAGAGTGAACTCGAGACCATGACCCAAAAGTGCATCAACCTTGAAGCCCACATTGAAGATGACATTGATGAGAGGGTCAAGTTTTTCCTCAATACTCTCTACCGTGACCTCAAAGAGCAAATGGAGGAAGAATACCAGTCTCGCCACAACGTCTTCGTGCAACACTATGAGAACCACATTCGAGACCTCCACAATCAAATGGCTAAGCGAAGGAAAGGTAGAGTCTTCTCCGACATTGGAAACATCACTCTCGGTCATCTCTTCAGAAGCCTTCACAAGGATGGAAAGATGAAACCAATGGAAGGCTACCAACCTAAGAGGGAAGGTCGATTTCCACACCTCTATTGCTACTACGATCAATGCCATGGCCATCACACCAATGATTGTTTCAACCTGAAGAATGCAGTCCAAGACTTGATTGACAACGACGCCATCAGAGTTTTCCCAAGTGGTGGAATAGTTTGTATGAGTTCAAACAAATGAGGAGTCTCTTTTTCTTTCAGTTATTTACTTTTAGTTGCAAGAGAAACGGTTAGTAGTCTAGTTTAGCTTAGTCGGGTACTACTTGCCTAAATACTTCATTTGTGGGCAAGAGTATCAAGTCTGTTTTTCAATAATAGTTAGTCAGTATTTCCCTTTTCAATTCTGATTAATTCTTTGAGATTGAGAAAGAAAGCACTGTGAATGTCATAGAAACTTGCAACGAGAATGACTACTCCAAGGCACTTTGGTTTTCCGAAAGCCTTCCTGTCTGGAGAATGATGCTAGCAAAAGGGTACTTTCCTGGATTGGGGCTTGGAAAGCACTTACAAGGGATAACGGAACCGCCACCGGTCCCCCCGCCTCACACAAAGCATGGCCTAGGATACATCATCTCCATCCACGATGAAGATGACGAAGAAGAGTGGGGCTTCACTCAAATCAAGTGGGAAGGAACCACCTACAAAGGCTGCGATGACCTAAAGCCCAAGAATGGCAACCTCAAGCCATATCGAAAGACACTCAATGGCTACTTTGTTCGAGAAGGGGAAAGTATTCCCTACTTTATCTTTTCAGAACCATGGACTGACGATAAAGGAAAGCGCCAACCGGGCTTTGAAATCTTCAGCGACTGCGATGCTTCTCCAAGTGAAACAAAATCCGTCCCACTAATCCCTAATGATTTGTGGGTCACGAAGACAGAAATGACCAGTGAATGGGACTTTGTGTTGGGAGAAGACATGCTGCGACAGTTCCAAGACCTGTGCCGGTTAGAAGACAACCAGATCCATGCAATATCCAAGGGGGACGCTCCAACTACTAACTACACAAATCTGATACAGAAATGTGATGAGCCAATTCTAAACTGGCACGTCACCGGAGGACCAGTTGTTGATGAAGACTTCCTGATCAAAGAGCTTGGTTGCACTCCCCATCCCCGCAAGAAGATAGGCCCCGTAGCTTTTACATTAGAGGCAGGCTCCACCTCTGATGAACTCACTCAAGAGGAAATCGAGGCAGTGGCTGAACATGTATTCCCTTACTTCCTTAATGAAAACTTTGATCTTTCCGAGTACCCTGAGATTGCTAACATCGTGAATGATGAATTAACTAATAATAATCAATATAACGAACACGTTAATAATGAATCATACGATGAGATAGATCAAGAAAATGAACAAATCTTAAAAGAATTAGCTAAGCAAGTAGGTCGTTGTGGAAAGAATGGCCCCGTTGACGATGAGGAAATGCAAAAGGTTAATCTTGGGACAACGGAAGACCCCAGAGAAACAAAGATCGGCAGCTTCTTCAATGGGGAAGACAGAGAAACCTTGATACAGCTCCTCAGAGAATATGTCGACGTCTTCGCTTGGTCCTACAAACATATGCCTGGGTTGAATCAGTCAGTTGTAGAGCACAAGATACCACTGCTACCCAACGCCAAGCCAGTCAAGCAGAAACTACGCAGAATCAAGCCGGAATGGTCAATGCAAGTAAAAGAGGAAATCATGAAGCTCTTGAATGTAGGGTTCATCAAAGTGATTGAATATCCTGAATGGCTAGCAAACACGGTACAAGTAGCCAAGTCGAACGGGAAAATACGGGTCTGTGTTGATTTCAGAGACTTGAACAAGGCATCCCCTAAAGATGACTTCCCGCTACCGAACATAGACATGTTGGTCGATGCCACAGCTGCATACGAAGTCCGCTCATTCGTCAACGGTTTCGCAGGGTATAACCAAATCCTCATGGTAGTGGAAGATCAACACAAAACAGCATTCACCACACCTTGGGGAACGTTCTGCTACACGGTCATGCTGTTTGGTCTCAAGAATGCTGGGGCTACATACCAAAGAGCAGTCACGACACTATTCCATGACATGATCCACAAGGAAATAGTGGTATATGTTGACGACATGATTATTCACTCAAAAGGGACAGATGGTCAACAATTCAGAGATCTCAGAAAATTCTTCAATCGACTGAGACAAAGACAAGATGAGGCTCAACCCCGCCAAATGCTCATTCGGAGTGGTCAAAGGGAAAGTCTTAGGGTACATGGTCACAGAGCGTGGCATAGAAGCAGATCCCGCCAAGGTAAAAGCCATTACAGACATGCCTCCACCCAGAACACAGAAAGAAATAAAGGGATTCAAGGGCAGGCTTCAATATATCAGTCGATTCATCAATCAACTGACTACGATGTGCTATCCTATCTTCAAGTTACTTAAGAAAAACGTACCTCAAGAGTGGACCGAAGAATGTCAAGAAGCATTCGAGGAAGTTAAGCGCTACTTGACTTCCCCACCTATTCGGTTCCACCGCACAAGGAGAAGCCCTTGAAGTTATACCTCACGGTTACATGACAACGCATTAGGGGCTATGCTCGCTCAAGAACAACCAGCCTCCCACACGAGAGAATGCCATCTATTTCGTCGCCCGCAGATTCCAAGGCAGCGAAATCAACTACTCTCCACTCGACAAATCTGTCTTTGCTCTTGTTTGGGTATCACAAAGGTGAAGCACTATATGGAAGCCTTCCCGGTCCGTCTCATTGCAAAAATGGATCCACCGAAATATATCCTAGACAAATCAAATTTGTCTTCGAGACCGGCCAAATGGTATTTCATGCTCGCGGGATATGATATCACTTACGTCACTCAGAAATCCGTCAGGGGGAGTGTATTCGCAGATCAGTTGGCCGAATTTCCTTGCGACGAAGTGAAGGGGGAAGACCCGCGATTCCCTGATGAGGACATAATGAGTATAGAAGAAGAAAATAAGTGGCAATTATTTTTCGATGGTGCAGCCAACATGAGAGGGTTCGGCATTGGAATATTATTAGTAGACCCTAACGACATCTACACTCCACTGGCAATACGTCTTGACTTTGACGCCACCAACAACACCACAGAATACGAGGCTTGCATAGCGGGACTTGAGGCAGCTCTAGAACGCAACGTGACCGAACTCGAGGTATTCGGGGATTCCCAATTAATCATCAATCAGACATTGAAGAAGTGGAGGGTCCAAGATCCAACCCTTCAAAGATACAATGCCCATCTCCAAGAGTTGGTGCAACAATTCCAAGATGTCTCGTTCCACTACCTCCCTAGAGACAAAAATCGGTTTGCGGACGCATTGGCCACACTTGCCTCATTGGTTGAAATCCCTAAAGGAAAAGCAGTGAAACCCTTCAAAATAACACGACGTGCAACTCCTGCATACTTGCGCCGTTATAGATCTTCATGACTGCAAAGACAAATGGTTATCCGAATGTGCCACTATTGGGAACTCCGAAGAGAAACCATGGTACCATGGCATTTGGCATTTCATCCTAGATGGAACCATCCCACCTGAGACAGACCCGAAGACTCAGGTCGCCCTTAAGAGGTTGGCTGCTAATTATGTCATCACCGCTGGCCGCCTATTCAAGAAGCATTCCCAAGGGAACCTCCTTTGTGCCACCGAGGAAGAGGCCCAGGAAATAATGGACCATGTTCATCAGGGCATATGTGGAACCCACATGAGCGGAAATATGCTCGCCAAAAAGATCATTAGACAAGGGTACTTTTGGCTGACCATGGAAGCCGACTGTACCAAAATGGTCAAGAAGTGCCACAAGTGTCAGATACACGCCAATATTTAGCATGCACCGCCTTCCTTGCTGTACCCTATGACTTCTCCTTGGCCGTTCTCTACATGGGGGATAGACGTGATTGGAAAGGTCACACCCATAGGAGCCAACGGACACTGCTTCGTCCTAGTAGCCATCGACTACTTCACTAAGTGGGTTGAGGCCGCCTCCTACAAAGTTCTGAATGCCAGAAAGGTTGCAGAATTCATCAAGCACAACATCATCTGCCGGTATGGGGTTCCGCAAGAGATGATATCCGATAATGGGTCCCACTTCGAGAAGGAAACCGATCGTCTACTAACCGAATACAAAATCACAAGGCACAAGTCGTCTCCTTACAGGCCTCAAACGAACGGAGCAGTTGAAGCCGCGAACAAAACGATCGAGACTATCATCAGAAAAATGGCAGTCACCGGAAAAGATTGGCCCGACAAGCTACCATTCGCACTATGGGGATACCGCACTTCGGTCCGAACAGCTACAGGAGAGACTCCCTACGCCCTCACATTCGGAATGGAGGCTGTCTTACCGATAGAATTGGAAATACCATCACTACGGGTTCTCCTAGAAAACCAAGTGAACGAGGTCGACTGGCTAGGAAGCAGATACGAAGAGTTGGCCCTGTTGGACGAAAGAAGGTTGAAAGCAGCCGAACATACTCAAGCTTACCAAAGAAGAATGGCAAGAGCTTTCAACAAAAAGGTCAAGACGAGGAACATCAGAGTAGGTGACCTGGTTCTCCGTGAGCACCGTCTTGGACCTTTCAGCCCGCTAGGCAAGTGGGGACCAAGATGGATAGGACCCTACATTGTGAAGAAGATATTCTCTGGGGGAGCCCTTCAGCTGGTAGACTTAGACGGAGATCAACTACCGAAGCCGGTCAACATGGACAAGCTCAAGAAGTACTTCGCGTGACTTGCCCTCCTCAAAAGGAATCGCTCGCTAGGTTGAAAATCCCGGAAAGGACGGCCTAGGCAAAAATTAGAGCTAGCACAAGAAAAGAAGCCCGCTAGATTGAAAACCCGAAAGGGCGGTCTAGGCAAAAGAAAGGGTGTACATACAAAAAAAAAAAAAAGAGAAAAAAAAAGGGAGGCTTATCTCGCGCGAGATTACCCCTCGGCACGGAGCCGTATTTTGTCCTTTTCTCAAAAATGAACTACGTTAGACCTGAGCCTCTTATTTAATTGCTGTAAAAGAGGAACGTAGGCAGCCTTCGGGTTCGGTCTAATCAAATAAATGAATCTACTTTTGTCCTTTATTAATCAAATGCATTTTCATTAATGACAAAAGGGAAATCCTAACCACAACGACTAATTTGCTAAGCTAACAATCTCAAAAAAAAAATACTAATAAAAGCAAAACAATTGATCTATCAAACCAATCTCTTGGTACTCCTAAAGATCTAGCCTTTCATTGACTTGGTAGGCCGGCGAACATGATCTCCATCGTCGTCGTGATCCTCCTTGCGCTTTGAGCCCCGCAAAGCAGAGCATCCCTCGAGGCGATCAAAAACAGAGTCAAGACGATCAAAAACAGATCCTGAGAGCCTATTGAAGACATGGGGCCTATCTAAAGCTTGCGTCTTTCCAGGCATCCCCTTGCTTCGCCTCTCATACCAATCCCCATCGAGAAAATCCTGAGTTGAATCAGTTCCCACATTAGCAGGATCAGACTGAGCCTCGCTCCTTCGCAAAATACTGCTAGCTACAAAAGAATCTCCTAGCAGTGAAAGCCGCAGATCATCAATCTTCTCTGCACTAGGGTGACCGGTATGAAGGAACCAATCCAAGTACTTGTCAGATAAGAAGATACTTGCATTAAAAGTCCGAAGGTTCGACCAGCGATCCCGACTAATTCCTTCACCCCATGCTTGAGCTAGCGCCTGCGCAAACTCTACACCAATATAAGACACTTCACGAGAAGCTCCTTCGAAAAGATAAGTGTCCTGCTGCTGACCAAGCTGACGGAGCACCCGCTTGGGGAAATAAAAGGAGGAATCGCGCAAACCCGGAAGAACAACCCTGTCAAAACCCTCGATATTGGCAACATACTTGTTCAACCTCCAATAAGGTGGACACCAAAGAATGTCAGCAGTTTCGGTCTTCGCAATCAACTCAGCCCATTCATCCGCTGAAAGATCCTTGATCAATAACTTTCGCGTATGATATGTGAAAGGGGAATATTCCAATGGGGGACCCACCAACTTGAGATGCTCCCTAAGCCAAATGGTCAACAGAAGAGGACTCCCTTGAGTCATGACACCGGTCCTATGCAGCTCGTCAAGACCATGCAGGGTCTCACCCAAGATTAGCGGAATAATGTTCCTAGAACGTTTTCTAGCCTGCAGAACAATTTCCACAAGTTGGGAGTCAACCAAGCCGTCCCTACATGTAAACAGAACATCTCCGAAAAGAAAAAGAGCCAGAAAGTTCCGTTTATAGACATGAAAAGCGTCATCATCTGAATCACCGCTGAAGCGTCCTGGAAAAGAAGAGCAATCAACCCACTTGCGGTGAACCAACTCATAGCAAGTATCAAGGGGGATCCCTAACAATTCATTCAAAGCCTCCGAATGATTCCTGTTGTACTTAGGAACGGCGATCTCGCCAGTCAGAGGCATATCCAAGATAATGGCAAATTCCTCCACAGTAGGCACCATCTCATTCAAAGAAAAATTGAAAAGATGAATAGAGATATCCCAAAATCGAGCAGCACCCTGCAAGAGATTCCAATCCGGTTGGAGGTTCTTCAAGGTAAAAAGGATTCTGAATCCGAATTCTGCAATAAACCTATTGCGAGACCGGTTGCGAAACGACCTCACAAAATCCCTTGATGCTTGCTTGAAAGATGCAATCACTTCAGATGACAGGGAAAAATCATCGACAATCATGGACGTTGGGGCAATCTCCTTGGAAGCCATGGATCGTAGGGTTGAAGAAGAAGACAAGAGTTTCACCCTAACAAGATATCTCTAGAGTTTGTAAGGCTAGAATGAGGTATCTGGCCGGACTACAGGGTGATTTTATAAGGAAAACTGACAAAGTCCTGTTCGAAAAAGGAAGAGATTTCTGCCTATATAGCGTGTCTCGTGCGAGACACCTTATCTCGCGCGAGATATCCCTACGGCAAAACTGCAACAGTTCTGCTCAAACAACAATCTAGCCCCGACTTGGCGAAGCAAGTCTCGAAAAACCTGTGTGTACAGTTCATAACATGCAGTAAAAACACCAAGATGAGGGCTCAAAATTGTGGCCTAGCGGCCATTCCATTCCATTTCCAAAAAAAAACATGGAAAGTCGAGAAAGTTAATTAATTAACTAATTAGACCTAGGATTAGGGGTTAAGAAAAACCATTGTTTGTTCTACCTACTTGTTCCTAACAGGTACCGAAGAAAAAGAAAAATTGTCTGGGCCCACCAGGCCAATATGTACAAATCATCAGAAAATCAAATAAAGAGAAAAGGAGGGGATCACGCCATCAAATCGCCCGAGCCGCCGGCACCTCCGCCATCACCGCCACGGGGGCTACCATCCCTCCTCGATCTCTTGGCTCCGCAAGTAGGGGTCACCGCCGAGGCAACTGTCGAGGCCGCCAAAGAAGCCTTGTGAAACAGCCTCTCAGACAGGTCCGACACCAGAGCCATCAGTCCCGCCATCTTGGTCGCGCCACGATTGTAATCGGCCGCGGACAGAGTGACCTAACAACAAAAGAAAAAGAAAATGCTCAGAAGAAGTCGGACATATACACTTATATGGACGAATACGAGATATAATACAAACAGAAACATACCGAGGAGACATCCGGCGGAAGGCGGTAACCCTCGGGAATCTGATCCAGAGTCGGGATGTGCCCCACCATTGGCATACTCCCCATCATGTACGTGTAGCTCAAAGGGCCGTAGTCTGGGGCAAAAGGCAAAGAACCAGCAGACTGAGAAGAAGTGCTAGGGGCTGAGGAACCTGAAGCAGAAGCAGAGGCGGAGCCACGAGCATGTGATCGCCTATCCCCCACCAGGAGGGGACCCATCAACCGAGGCAGAAACTCTGCATAAGATGCCCCGGGGATCACACAAGCCGTCGCCGCATCACCCACCAAAAGACCTGCATAATCATCCTCTGGAATGGAGTGGGTGGGATACATCGCCCTCGGCGGATCCGCCGACACGCTATATGACAGGCTACACCGGCCATGCTGTGGGAAGACCCGCTCACCAAGATACATGGTATCTCCCTCCTAAGATGCCATCATCCTCTGCATCGCAGTAGCATCCCAAGCACGGTGCACCTCCCGCTCCAACAGGGTCCAGGGATATAGGCCTAGCCTCGTATACTCGAAGGTATCCAACATAGCCCGTGCCTCCGCCACCGTCAGGGTCCAATCCTGGTTCTCCTCCTCATCAACGGTCCGATTTGGGTGGCTCCACCTCCTGATATCCGGGAACAAAGGGGCCCGGCTCTCCAACTCAAATCTATACAGCCCGAGGACAGTATAGCCCCATATCTGTACAAAGAAAACAGATCAAATTCAGTATGAAACACAAACAGAGCATACAGACGAAGAGCAGAAACAGAATCAAAGGGAATACCTCCCAGGCATAAGAATACCCTGACAGGGAATCCTTGGTGTTCCTACACGCCTCATCCATGGCGTGGTAGCAGTAGGCCAGCCCCGCCGAGCCCCAATCATATCCGCTCACCTCATCCAGGTTCACCAGCAAACGTAACAGAGAAAGACGGGCCGTAGAAGAGTGGTTCGCAAAGATGGTCTCAGAAAGAATATACCAGAGGGCACCCCTCACCAGTCGATCAGTGACTGCATTTGGCTTCTCAGCATACTCCTCAATCTGACATCGGAGGGGTGTCAACTCAGCAGCAAACCCCTTGACCTTGTTAGGGGGGAAACCAATCAACTGCCTCCACGCAGCTGGACTCGCAGGCTTATAACCCGAAAACTTCGGCAGGGGATCACCAATGAACTCTAACCCCGTGATAGCCAGAAAATCAGCCGGAGTCATAGTCGCTTCCCCGAAACGCAAATGAACGGTGTGGGTAGTGTCCCACCACCTCTCCCGAATAGCCTGGAGAACTTGGGGAGTCCGCCTTATTCCCCGGAGATTGTCAACAAAAGTCAGAAGACCCGTTTGGGCCACCCTATCCCGAACGCCCTCAAGGTCCTTGATCTTGTCCCACACCTCCTTAGCCATCTTCGGGCTTCCTCGGCAATTCTTCGTTGACTTATACGACTGCAAAACAGAGGAAAAACAGAGAGGGCAATATTAGAAATCATTCCATGTCAAAAAATCAATGAAATAGAAGAAATTTTTCATTGATGCATTTCATCAAACACTTGGCGTGCGTACAAGAAAAGCTTGCCCAAGAATGTCATTCGTGATCCGAATCAACCTCTCCTACAATCCATGATATGTAGGAGGCTCATACACACACAATGCAACAACAATCATCCAAAGAAACGCACAAAATCAACGCATGCAAGAGGAACCTAGTTCTAGGCATGAACAAGAACAAAAGCCATTGATGAAATTTTTTTTTTATTATTTTTTTTTTTGAGGCTTGCCCATCTCGAGTCAAGCCCCTTTTTTGTGTAAGTCAATTTACTAACAAGTCCATCAATTCTCTGAAATTCCCTTAAAATCCCCCTTAGAGGCGCCTAATATTAACTAGGGAGGGATAATCATCCACTCTAACCACTGGGGGGAGTCGAACCCAGGACCTCCGTGTTGGTGTCCCAGTGCTTTGGCCATCAGGTCAAGTCCTGATGGTTTTGATGAAATTTTGAATTCAAGGGAAAGGGAATTCGTGCTCAATGCAATACAAGAATCAAGAGTTGAGGAAGAAATTCTTACCAAGCCCTCCCGAACAGCGGTAGATATGTACGCGTGCCTATCGAAGGTGAGATCATCGCGGGGATAATCCTTCCCTAGCAAATAGCTCCCCAAAATTGGATTCCTTTGTTCTTGAGCCATTGATTATGGAGGGAGGAGGGATTGAGAATTGATTGGAAGGAAGAATCATGAAGCGAATCCACGAAAAATCACAAAGAAAATGACCTTGGGTCGAGCTAGGGAGAGAAATTTTGAGAAGGATGTTTTCAAAATGAGCAAGAGTTGCTGTTTATATGCCCCGACAGTACAAGTCTCGCGCGGTATATCATATCTCGCCGCGAGATATACCTTCTGGAAAGTGACCAAATTGTCCTCGACAATAAGCGTCTACGCAACGTCAAAATTCAAAATTTTGACACATTTACCCTTGGAAATGATAAACTAGCAGGGAAACGTGGAAAAACCGGCACCGCAAGTCACGAAACAAGCCAAACGTGACATACGCACGATCGCCCGGTACAGCACCAGTCGCTCGAAAACCGAGTGGTCCAAAGATCAACTCAATCCCACATGATTCAGAGCCCAAAAAGGTGAATCATCAAAGAAGAAAAGCTCGGTCCAACGCCCAAACAGGTGGATCGACAAACTAAAAGCTCGGTCCAAAGCCAAAATAGGTGGATCGTCATCAGAAAAAGCCCGGTCCAATGCCAAAACAGGTGGATCATCATCAGAAAAGCTCGGTCCAACACCCAAACAGGTGGATCGTCAAACCAAAAGGCCCGATCCAACGCCCAGACAGGTGGATCGTCGAACCAAAAGCCCGATTCAACGCCCAAATAGGTGAATCGTCATCCCCAACAACAAAAGCCGATTCGGAGCCCAGAAAGGCGAATCGTCACAAAACTGATAGGACTCAGGGAACCGGACAGGTAAGCCTTTGTGTTCTAACATAGTTTCCGCAGGTTCGGAGCCCAGACAGGCGAATCTTCAGACAGGCAGGTATATTCTGAATTGGGTCTTGATTTGATTCCTCAGTATGAATTTACCTTTTCAAAAACAAAATCTCCATGATTTTCAAATGATTTTCAAAATGCCTAAAGCAGCCTTTTTGTGTTTTGGAGTCGAACTACGTCATGGTCTGATTCTCCGATAGAGATACGTAGGAAGCCGTGCGGTCCGACCATCCCGATGTTCAGAATGATGTCTTTTCTATCGTCGACATGACTTCTTTCATAAGACATGTCACCGAGGGGCTCTGTAGACACCCCATTCTGAACACATCGGAACATACTTATACCACTCTAAGTCTCGCATTGATTCAAGAAGTAGAAATCCACCATTTCGTCATGTTTCGTTAAGTTTTTGACTAACCACCGTTAGTTTGGGACTAAACTGTATACGAGATAACGAGGAAAGGACAAAACTGTCCACAGGAGCAATATCTCGCCGCGAGATGGCGTGTCTCGCGCGAGATATCCCCCCTCTGCAGATTGCAGACGACAGTTCCCTCGTCGATTTCAACCTCTTTTCGGGATAAAACTTTATCTCTCCGGCCAACCAATAGAATTTGGAGTCTGGAACCATCTTGAAGTGTTTGATCTCATCTTCAACACTTCCCCAACCCCTATAAATACTTGGTGACTTCCAAGGTTCAAGAGGCCAAGAATTTTTACAACACACACATTTTGTTGGTTTCTCTCCTTGAAAGAATCCTACAAAATCACCCTAAAAACTCACCTCATAGTTTGTCTGTCAACCTTTTTGATCAAACAAACATCAAGATCTAAGTCAAGGATCGAGGCGAAGCTCTGTCCGTGTCAAGATTCGACTCTAAACTTGAGTCGAAACTCTGCCCAAATCACCTCACGCAAGGTAACCCCTAAATCCCCTTCTAATTGATTGTTAGAGTGGTATAAGTCCATAGAATCTAGGATCGGCCTAGAGCCTCTCCAAATCATGGAGACGGTCTCGAAGCAATCGATCCTACATTCCGTTTAACCCCGTTAAATGGACCTTTGTTTACAATATTTAAAATCGTTTTTCCTCTTATTTTGAAAACCTCTCTTTTCTTTAGCAAGACCGATCTCCGGATTGGGTGAAATGGATGCTCCTTGACCTACCCATTTCATAACCTAAGCCCCGAACCCAAATCTCTTTCAAAATGGTTTTCCTATTTTCTCCAATCGAATAATATAGATGGCGACTCAAAAACGAAAAAGATAGAAAACACCTCTTTTTCCTCACAACGCTACAGGTCCAAATGGAGAAAACCCATCTGTACATATCCCCAGCCTTATGTTTCTAGGATCCGCAGCAAAATCAGGGTAAGTGGCATCAAAATGTTTCCATGCTTCACCGTCAGAAGGATGAGTCATCACACCCTCTTCACGAGGACACTCTTTGTGCCAACGTATGGCTTTTGAGCTTTCTTTCAATGCGTAAATTCGTTGCAACCTGGGTATTAGCGGCATATAACGTAACTGCGCCCGAGGCACATTTTTCTTGTGCTTGGCACTACCACGACGTTGTGGCTTATACCTACTAAGTCCACATATTGAACATGAATCGAGGCCCTCATTTTTTTTATAAAAAAGCATGCACTGATTCTTGCAAGCATCAATTTTAACATACCCAAGACCGATCTGCCCCACAAACTTTTTCGTCTCATAAAAATTTTGAACCATATTATTTTCTTCGGGTAGCATCCGTTGTCCCCATGACATTATACGATCGTAAGTATGCTGGCTCATATTTGTATCAGCCTTGATAGTTAGAAGCTCAGTCACTTGCTCTAACACTGTAGCCTTTGCACCAGGATGAATTTTCTCATTTGCAGAGTCCATTAAATCCATAAACTTTACAACGGGATTTGGTGCCTCTGTTGGATTAGGGTTCCAATCAAACACTGGGCCAACCGCATTTCGAACCATATCATCCAAACCGACAGACGGCTCCTCTTCATCAATCAAATGTTCAGGTTCCCTTGGCGGACCACTTGATACAGTAGGATGATTGCGAAAACTTGTTTCAACCACATAACGCTCCCCGTACGCTACCCATACCTTGTAACCATCAACAAACCCTGCCTCTAAAACATGTTTCTTTACCCATCCAACACTCAGATATTTTCTATTCTTACACTTTTTACAAGGACACCTAATCTTATCACCACGGATGCACTGGGGATGCGCTCTAGCAAACTCCACAAAATGTTCTAAACCTTCTATGAATTGAGGTCTGACACCCCTTCTACCGGGATTACTACGATTATCCATCCAACTACGATCTTCTCCAGACATAATTAACTCCTGCATTTCATAATGTATTAACAGCTTAGATGTAATTAACGCATTACAATTCCCTAAATTTGGATTACAAACTTAAAAGCAACAAGACATGTTTCTTTAGGTTTAGAATTGGGGTTGGCTTCTATCGCACACATCTATCACATTTTTTTAATTATTAATATTTTGAATAATTTTAAATATTAATATTTAATTCTTTGTTGTAAAGTATATCATTTCCTATGATGAAAGGACAATTCATGTCCATTAGGTTTAGAATTGGGTTGGCTTCTATCCCATCCCGAAATACACGTATGAATTGCAAATATCACCTTGTCTACTTGCTTTATAATCGAAAATCAAGAAATTTCGGCAGCATAACCCCATGGTCTCCAAGTGCACGACGTAAACTAGGTCAATCAAACACTATCGATTAGAATCGACAGTGTCTAATCAACCATATATGTCTAGTATACACTCAGAGAACAATAGGATTAATGCAACCGAAATATCTCAACTATCGACTATTCAAGCAATTTTAATAGACAATGATGATATTTACAAATCATATAATCGTGCATTTCAAGACTGTCCACACGGAAAATTTAAGAATCGATGACTACATGTTGACCTCAACATGATAAGTTAAAGATTCTTAAACGGGTTTCTAAGATTTTGTGTTTCAACCGTCACAACGTCACGTCGTAACATTAATTTTTATTCATTACCGTAAAATGCATAATTTTACAATAATGAATTAACACACACATCTATCATATTTTTTAAATTATTAATATTGTGAATAATTTGAAATATTAATTCTTTATTTTAAAATATATAATTTTACAATGATGAATTAAATTAACATTTATAAACAAGATAAGAGTCGTTCTCATCCACAACTATCAAAACCCAATCTCATCTTAGACCAAGAAAGACAGAGCAAACAAGTTCATTGCCGTTTGAGTAAAGGATTTTCTGTTTAATAAGAATTTTTTTCAGTTTCACTGTCCTCCTCTCTAAGGATCTCAAGTGATGTTTGAGATCCTTAGAGAGAAAGAGGACAGTGAAACTGTAAAAACTCTTATTAAACAGAAAATTCTTTGCTCAAACGGTAATGAACTTGTTTGCTCTATCTTTCTTGATCAAAGATAGACGGATTTTGATAGCTGTGGGTGAAAAAGGCTCTCATCTTATTTATATTTTAACTTTAGACATTAATTAGTAAAGCAGTCTAAACACATCAAAATTGCATTCAGCTCCACAATGCATTTACAAACATTTATCTCTAATCAAACATATTATTTCACAAATAAACACACATTTTTTAGGCAATCAAATAATTATATTGAATCATATACGATACACATATAAAACAAGAAATAGTAATAGTTACGATAACAACCTGAAACTGAGAAATTCAGAGTGATAAGATTAGTTCAAATAAGGGATAACCAAAGCTCCTGAGCCTCTTATTCAAATAATTTCCCATTCCATTATCCCTAATATCCATAAACAAACAACAAGTTCATATAAAAACCAACTCCTTGTGCAATTTCAACATTTGTTTAATCCGTAGGCCCCTCGCACATACGACACATTGATAACACAAACATACATTTTGAATACCTCAAACCCTACATTTCTAATTGCACACACACAAACACACAATAAACAATATCGTATTTGTTTTAGGATAATGAATATATTCACTAACGATAAATATTTTATATTTATCGAAAAATTAACAAGTAACAATTCAAAACCAAATCAAAACCTGAGAGTGACGGCGATGAATGGCGAGCGAGGGCGAGGAGGAACGGCGACTTCTGAGACGTGACTGATGAGTGAGAGAGAAAGTGAGTGAGAGAGAGAAATCGAGTGAGAGAGAGAACGATTGAGAGAGAGAAAGCGAGAGAGAGAGAGAACATACCGGTGACCGGTGACGGCAAACGACGATGGAAAGAGACGGCGGCGACGGCGTGTTCTTGGCAAATTACTGATGAGAGAGAGAGAGAAAGTGAGAGAGATAAATCGAGTGAGAGAGAGAAAGCGATTAAGAGAGAGAAAGAGGACTTACCGGTAACGGCGAGGCTCGGCGGCGACGGCTTGGCGTTAAGGTTCGCGAACGACTGAGGAAGGAATGATGGAGGCATAATTAAAATGAAGCGTAATTAAAAATGGGGAGTATACGTGTATATATAAGGCTTCATTACCGACGGACGAAGTCCGACGGTAATACAGACGGACCATGTCCGCCGGAAATCCGCCGGTAATACCGACGGAATTTCATCAATTACCGACGGACAAAACGAAATTTAAAAAAAAAATTCCCGATAAATTAAATTAATTTTCGGTCGGTAAATGATAATTTTCCGTCGGTATTACCGACGGACTACGTTCGTCGGTAAAAGTCCGTCGGTAATGACCCTGTTTCTAGTAGTGATAGGGTACAACCAATGGTAAACCCTCCTTCTCCCTACCTAAATCTCCCTCATCCATGAATACATCTCATACTCTAAAGATGTAACTTGCTCATTGTTCATCTCTTGTTCTAGATCCAAGAGGATCTCCATGGAGTTCATCTCCATGGATGATTCTCTACAAGGATCTACATTCTCTTAGTTTGTTGTCCTCCTCTTCTTACATTAACTAGTTGTTACTTGGTCTCTTGACCTAAAGTGTGGTCACCTTGGAGTTCATCTCCTTGGATGATCACACTAAATGGTCCATATTCTTATTTTCACCTTCTTCTTGTGATATTAGTCTTTATTTGACCTAAAATGTAGTCATCTTGGAATAAATTTCCATGGATGACCATTTTAAAAGGTCTAAATTGTCCTTACTTCCTTAAAAATATTTTTTCTAACCTAAGATCTTCACCTTGGAATAATTTCCATGGATGAAGATCATTAAGGTTTATAGGTTACAAAAAGGGTGAAGTTGATACATTGAGTTCAAGGATTTCAAGGATGATCATCTTAATGACCACCTTAGAAATCCACTCTAAAGTTGATACATCCTTAACCTAAAATCAATTTTCATACATTAATCTTTATTTTATGTTAAATCTCCCCATCCCAAGCAAATGAAATGCTTTCAAGTCCTAATGTACCCTAAGGATGGCTTGGTATAGTAGATCACCACTAATCATGTTTAGTGCTCACTAATCAAGGCCTAAGGAAAGTGAGGACAAGCATGGATGCAAATCCCAAAAATGTTTTTTAAACACTTTCAGTTGCAAGAACTCCAGTTCTGATTCTGTAACTCCAGTTCACATTTTGGAATTTACAGAATCAGACTGGAAAGCTGCAAAAAAAAGAATAATGATGTCCCATCCGCGCGGATAGGATTGACTCTCGCTTTGTTCCGCGCGGACAAGAATGTAAGGGGACAGACATTTTGTTTTCAGTCATTTTTCACTCACAGAAGCACACTGTTTTGGTAAATTTTAGTCCAGTACAGTCAAAACTTTTATTTCCAGAAAACTCCTTTTTGCAAAACACACACACACACACACAAATGGTTTTAAATTAGGAAGACTCATTTTACGAGGCATTCCGGGTGAACCCTAACATTCTTCCCGGAGTGTAACGTGACCTCCGAACCCAAATCTCTAATTTTGGGCATTTTTCAAAGTTTTGGCCCTTAAAATAAAAAACGGCGTGGCGACTCCGTTTGATTTTTCAAAAAAAAAATCGTGGCATCATCACAATGTTGCATGAGCCCTAAGCCCCAACATCAACCTGTTTCGCTTTCCCGAGTCTGAACCGCACCATTTTGTGCCTTCCATAGTAAGCAAAGTTTAGATCAGGATCCCGGGTCATCGTTTGTTCTACTCAGTCGGTTTTGGAATGTCAGATACTTCATCGGTCTCTTCTTTCACTTCAGCTCAGAGTTTCGGAATGGCCAGCTCAAAGGAGAACAATGGGGGGCATACGAATCCGCACCCCGAGAATCCGCAGAATGCCGAACAGTGGAGTCAGATGTTGGAACAGATAAGACAACATCAAGAGGCTCAGATCAGTCATTTATTGGAAAGTGTCAGAAGCCATGGACTAGCAATTGTTTGCAACCCTAATGGAACCTTTACGGTTGATGCAGAGAATGAAGCTAATTCCCTTCCTAGGCATGCCGACTACCATCAAATGCCTTGCTCCCTTTCGTGTGGAACTGCTAATGGGCTAAGCATGCCCCGGCCTATAACTATGCCTGTCTCTCAGCCCCTACAGCTTGGTATGCCTCAGCAGTCTGGTCTGGGTCCTCAGTCTGGAATGGGTCGATCCAGTACATCTCAGCCTCATCAAATTGGTACTCCTCAGCAGTCCGATTTTGGTCAACCTGCCCCCAGTGCTTCTCAGTTTTCACCTTTGGGTTTCAATCAGTTCGTTTTTGCCCCACAGCTTGAAATGGGTCAGCTTACTACTTCACAACCTTAGTCTAGTTCGGGTCATCAGCTCGGAATGGGTCAGTTCACCACCCCTCAACAGCAGACGGGTATTCCTCCTCAGAATAGTACAGGTCAAGCAGCTCCTGGCGCCTCACAAGCGGTCCGAACAGAAAGGTTTGAAGTCGGTTCTACCACTTTCACTTAAAACAACTAGCGCAGCGTCGGACCCTCTCAAACAAATCCAGATAATCATCAAAATCCTCCCGTGTTCACTTCCTTCTCAATTTCCAGGTTTCCCCCACATAACTTTTCCGACCCATTACTTCGGACAGCCTGCATTCGTTCCAGCTGCTTCATGGCCTCAAGTCCCTCAATTTCCACAGTACCCACTAAATTATGCTCCGTTCCCTCAAAGCATGTCTTTCCAACCCCCTATCATGGTTCCCTCCGACAGTGGACCTTTGGTTACAGGTTCTATCAGTCCAAAGGTTTCTATCGACCCACATGTGGATATGTTGGCTGAGCAAAAGTCGGACGATACTATGGGAGAGCTATACAAGGAACAGAGCCAGAAGCTTTCCGAAATCATGAAGTCGCGTCACGAATGACTACGCAATCTTAAGGCCTGCGACCCAAGCACCGATTGAAGATGGAAAAGCTTGAGCGCCTGGCTGTCCAACAATGAAGAGTAGCTAGGCTAGGGGCTACCCATCCTTAAATTAAATTAAAATTTTAAAACAGACTTTTAGTCAACCTTCGTAGGTTCCAGTATTTTTCTCTCTCACCTAAGTCCTTCCTTGACATTTGTTGTTTTAGTCCATTTTGGACATAGTAGTTAAATGTCTAACTTTTATATAAGTCTTTTTTCTTTTTTTCTTTTCTCGCTAGACTCGAGACATTATTTGCACACCTATATTACATCTAATGAAATGGTTTTATTTTAAGTGATCACTCGCATTGCTTAACAAATAATCTCTTGAAATGATTAAGATTTTAATTAATCAGTGCGAGAAAGTCAACTAATGTCCTCCCTATACGCTTTCCTTACCTCACAAAGGCCTCCATCAAACCATACACTTTTCAAAACATGTCCCCACCATCACCTTGACCAAGTCAACGACGACGACAACATAAGGGAACAACAGAAGTCACTCAGCATTGAAAGATTGACCCCATGTCAACAACAACCTAGGGGCTTTCCTCTGCCCTCGTGTGCATCAAGAAAGTCCAAGCAGGGGCTTGCCTTCATCCTCAAAGTGCTTCGAAAAAAAAAGAGGTTCAAGCAAGAGCTTCAAAAAAAAATAATCAAAAAAAAATGAAGCCAAGGACCTTGTATTGCCAATTAGAAGCTTGACAGATGGGCAAAATTAAAGCCCAAAGAACGGAAGTTGTCAACAACAAGGGAGAAGTTAAAGCAAGGGTAAAAAGCTTATCATAAGCCCTTACGCTGTATTCAAATTCTTTCTCCCCCGATGAAAGATGATGATCAAGAAGCAATGGAATCATGGAAGTAGCCGTCAAAAAATGACTTGTCAAGGAATCATCTCAAGGCCCGTGCCTCATCATCCAACCTCCCTATCCGAGCCTTTTCACCAAAGGGACCACAAATATTCATGCCCTTTCCCAAAGCTAAACACCGTTCAAACCCGAACTACGGCGACCTGAGCTTCTTATATTAAGGGGAACGTAGGCAACCAGAAATGGTCCGGTCATAAACACATTCAAATTCCATAAATCCGGTCTCCTCAATGGCCTCTCCTATGCACAATCTTTCTTCACAATTCGCCAACTTTGACTCTTGGTATTGGTCAAATTTCTCCTCATGATTAATCAAAATGTTTGTTCATATCGAGATTAGAGGTTGAATAACCCAAACACTAATAAAGGGTTTTAAGCATTCTTGTGATCATTTTTGAATAAAACATGTTTTCAGATGTCTTGACAAGTCTTATTTTTCTACATTATAGGAAAAATAGAGCTAAACACTGATTTTCTGTCAGCAGGGGCTTCCATACACTTTTACGTACCATTCTACACTTATGCTCTCTCAAAAGAGTCGAACCCAAAGCAAGTTCTTTTGTGCCATCATCAAAAGAGGCCATCAAATAATACAAATCGGGGATTCGTCCCAACTTTTTGAAAATATGCCCCTGCATGTATACATTTCTAAATTTCTTTCTTTTACATTTTTTTCTGGTTGACTAATTGACTAAAGAAAATAATCAAGTAAATATAGAAGGATGGGTTGCCTCTTTTGCTATATGACAATTCAATTTGCATTAGAGCTGCATTGGACTCTTTAAGGTGGGACTTTTGTCAAGTCATTTCTTTAGAGTGGGGCTTCTCTGGTCTTTTCGGGTCCACATTGGTTCCTCTACTTTGCTACGAGATGGATTGAGTTTTTATCAGATTCATTTCAAAACCAGTTTACAATCAGGTTGAAGTTTTACTCATGTCAGATGTACAACCATGAGACTGAGGCTTTACCAAGTCACTTCTTCAAAATTGAGACTTCGCCAAAACATTTCTTCAGACCAGGGCTTCGTCAAGCAAAGGGATATGTGATCGCTATATTGGTCATGGGCTTGTCAAGTGCAGTTCTTTGATGTCCATGGTTGAGGATGGAATTTTAACCAGAACCAGGGATTCATCGTGATTTTATGGGTAACATTGGAATCTGAGTCCATAAAACTCTTTGTACCAATCAGAATGAGGTTTCGATGATCACTTAATGATTGCCCTCAACCCCGATGGGACTTTCACGATAGAAGAGGAAGAGGATCCCCATCTCTCTCTTGGTCAGATAAACTACCGCCGAATGCCAGCACCTTCCTCATATGGAATCCCCATCGGGCCACACTCGTCTTAACCTATGAATCAGCCATCCTCTCAGCCTCAGTCTAGTAGACATTCACAGTCCGGTCCGGGACAGTCGTTTGGGGAAACAAATTGACTTCAATCCGATTTGGGCCAGTATGGTGTGCCTCAACGCAGTCGGGGTCAGCTCGGTATGTCACAGCGGTTTGGTATGCCTCAACAGTTTGGTACAGATCAGTCAGGGGCTTCTCAGTTACAGCAGCTTGGTATGACTTCTCAGTTGGGTTTGGGACGACAATCAACTATGGATCAGTTTGGAACTTCTCCTCCCTAGCAATTTGGGATGCCTCAACAGCAATCTAGTTCAAGACATCCAGCCCCTGGCACCGCACAAGTCTCACAAGATCCATTCATGACCGCCCCCACGGGACAGCAAACCTCTATTCCCGTCTCATCCTATCCACAGTACCCTCCGGGTTTTTACTCCACCACCCCGACCGAAAGTGCAATTCAGAATCAGGGGTCTCTACCCTCCTATAAACTACACTTTGATCTTGGCCCTGGGTATTCGAGATACTTGGCCACCTCTAGTTTTCCTCCACCCTTCTTGTCGACAGGGAATCAACAACACGCCTTCGGGCTCAATCCTTATGCTCAGGGTTCTACTTGTACCCCTCGGGGCAACTTAGGCCAAGGACAGGTTTACACTTACACCCCGGGTTCAGCCATCCCTTCCACCAGTGTGCCACCCATGGTGAGTCCTTTCTCCAGCTCTGCCAGCGGCATTAGACTCTCAACTTTCTTGGTTCATGGAACAACTGAAGTAAATAAAAGCACAGGTGCTGAGTTAGCAGGGAAGAATGCCGCTCTCCGACCCACATATCCCAACTCCATTGTGCCTCTACCTCACAAGTTCGTGATGTCCAATCTATAGATGTTTGGTGAGACTGCATATCCTAAGTCCCACTTGGAAACTTACACCCTAGCCATGAAAGTCAAAGGACGTACGAATCAGCAGTTAGATGACTACTCCAGTCTCTCCTTAAAGATGGGTGCTCTAAAATGATTCTTCTGGTTGAAGCTTGAGGCTAGGGCTACTTGAGAACAGATCACTAATGCTTTTACCGAGAAGCACAAAGCCAATTTGGAATGGGAAACAAATCAGGAAGACCTGCAGATGACTGTACAATGTCCCGATGAGACTATTGGGGACTTTTACAAGCGTTGAAACCTCAAGATGAGTGAGATGGCAATTCCCCCTTCCGATGAAAAATAGTTGGATATTTTCCAAGCCTATATAAAGCCTCATTTGAGAACGTCCCTCAGTAACTTCCCCAATCCAAATCTGCGTGTAATGGTCAGTTCTGGGGCTAAAATTTGACCAACAGCCAGTCGCTGCTCATACTTATCGGTACCAAGCTTCTGTCTCTAATCCAGCTCCTGTCCTGCCTAAAAGGCAAGGAAGCAATTAACTATGCGGGCCAGGATTGCAACAATGCCACTCCTTTCGTGCCAAGGAAAGGTGATGTGCCCAAGCCGCGGAGTCTAAAGCTTGAAGATTTCGGAATGCCTCTGAGTGAAGTCTTTCAGGGACTTGTGAAGGAAGGTCTGATCAGACCTTTGGACAACTATCAGCCCAGGGATCCCAATGTCCCTTTGGACACAACTAAGCACTGTGCTTTCCACTAGTATCATGGGCACGTTACTAACAATTGCATGAAATGGGTGATGTGAGAACTGATCGAAAAGGGGTAAGTTTGAGATACCCAAAGGGCCCAACACAACCAAAAAATCCCTAAGAACAACCATAGGGAAATATGATTGAAGCCATGAACAAGCCAAGTGCCACTATGGTTAACAGTTCCCATATGGAAGACACCCTTCGAAGGGAGGATTCTAGTTGCATAGTTGTTATCAAAGATGGGTTTCTTACTTCATGACGTAATGCTGCAACGAATTTGGGGTTACATCAAGTTCACCTTGGAGTCCCTCACGTTGATCGATCGGCTCGGTGCTTCATCAGTATGTCAATTTTACAGTCAAACCATTAATTGGACCTCTTCCGTGACGCTTTGTCGAACCTGGGGCTTCATCAAGTCATTAAGAGAAAGATTTTGTGGCTTTCGTCATGTCATTTCCTCGGAATGGGGCTTTTTCAAGTCACACCTATCTTCAGAAGAAAGGTCTAGTCATCTCAACAATTATCTTGGAGTTTCAGCTTAAGAACTTGGTATATGGCAAATCCCTGCATCATCAGAGTTTGAGAACTGGGAATCTCCTCTTATATGCATTTCGCCAAGTCATTCTCCAAATTTATGTCAAATCACAACTAACCCAAGTGAAAGAGGGTTCATTCATACCAACGTACTTTTAATTCTAGAGTCTGTCAGCATCAGCTTCAAATGTCTGAGATTGAGAGGGAAATTTCAATCGAGACCCGGGGTTCAAATCCAATTTCATCCCAAGATCAAAATCGAGGTCCGCATGATACTGTTGACCCACAATAAGACCTCATCAATGACCTGCACTTCAGTCTGCAACCAAATGATGTCACCCCTGTAGACACCCCATTCTGAACCCATCGAATCACATTTATACCGTTCTAAGTCTCGCTTTGAGTCAAGGAGTAGAAATCCACCATTTCATCATGTTTCGTTAAGTTTTGACTAACCACCGTTAGTTTGGGACTAAACTGCATACGAGATAATGAGGGAAGGGTAGAATTGTCCACAGACTGCAATATCTCGCGCGGAATGGCGTGTCTCGTGCGAGATAATGGTGTTCTGCAGAATGCAGATAGCAGTTTCCTCATCGATTTCAACCTCTTTTCGAGATAAAACTTCATCCATCCGGCCAACCAATGAATTTTGGAGTCTGGAACCTTCTCAAGGTGTTTTATCTCATCCTCAACACCTCTCCAACACCTATAAATACTGGATGACTTTCAGTATTTCAGAGGTCCACAATCCCCCTACATTTACTGGTTTCTCTCCCTAAAAGATTCCTATAAATCACCCCTAAAATCACCTCAAATTTTGTTTGTCAACCTTGTTGATAAACAAACATCAAGATCCGAGTCAAGGACTGAGGCGAAGCTCTGTCCGTGTCAAGATTCGATTCTAAACTTGAGTCGAAACTCTGCCCGAATTGCCTCACGCAAGGTAACCCCTATTTCCTTTCTAATTGATTGTTAGAGTGGTATAAATACATAGAATCTAGGATCGGCCTAGAGCCTCCCTAAATCATGGGAATGGTCTCGAAGCAATCGATCCTACATTCCGTTTAACCCCGTTAAATGGATCTTTATTTTATTCTTTTCTATTTGAAATCTTCTTCTTTTTTGAAAACCACTCTTTTCTTTATCAAGACCGATCTCCGGATTGGGTGGAATGGGTGCTCCTTGACCTTCCCATTCTATAACCTAAGTCCCGAACCCAAAATCTCTTTCAAAATGGTTTTTCTATGTTTTCCAAACGAATAATATAGGTGGCGACTCAAAAGATAAACAAAAAAAGGGGATGTTTAAACTCCGCGCATCGCTACAGTGGCGACTCCGCTGGGGACAATAAAATTAAGAGGCTTAAACTTACGTCAAAATTAAAACAGAGGTTTTCAAAAAATATATAAAATTCATTTTTTTTGCTCCAGATCAGGCATATCTCGCACGAGATATCTTATCCCGCGCGAGATATCGCTTCGACAATCTGGTGTCTTCTGGTTTTCCCTGTTCATCTCACAGTCCAAGACGAGAGTCGAACACGCAAGGGGGATCCCAGAATTCATTATCTGCATAGTTCCCTCATTTTAAGGCCTCCCTTAAGATGTCGAACTCGAATCCGTATTTTAGTTAAATAATTGATTATTATTTATAAACTGCGTGTGATTTGGTTTTATTTTATTAAAGTCCGGTCCATTGGGGATTCGGGAGTTGTAATTAACCTATTCATCTCTCTCTCTCTCTCTCTCATTACTTGGAACTACGACGGCCTGAGTCTTCCTAAATTGGGAGTAACGTAGGCAACCACTTGGTGCGGCCACTATTTGTTTTCTTTTTATTTTCAAAAAAAAAATCTCTATTTTTTTATCTATCACCTAGATTGACTATCACACACGCGCACTCATGATATATCTGTCATTGCACTGCATACCTTCTATAAACCCGGGACCCACACTAAGGACGGATGACGGTAACCACCTAGTCGCCGGTCTCTCCGAAGTTGGATCATCCCACTCCGCGTATTCAATCCATCTAGATTGTCATATCGCGGGGAGCCTAGCCTTCCAGCCCTGCATTGCCACATTTTCATATAGATTGTCTTTTTAGGATCACTCCGTGACCGGTCGGTTTGACTTGGTAATCTTTTCTTGTTTTTGACCAAAATAAAGCCATGTAAAATTGACAATAAAGAAGGACTCAGAAAAGTCCCTCGGAAACGTCCCTTCGAAAAAAGTCCCTTCGGAATGACCCTTTCGGATGTCCCTTTAAAAAGAAGAGAATATATCCTTCAAAAAAAAACAATCTTACATGGCTTAGTTTTACAAAAATCGGACTGATTGCTTAGTCGTTAGGTTCTGATAAAGGCCTTAGAAACCCCTCAAAATGGATTCTCCATTCCGACCAAAAATTAGGTCTAATAAAAATTGACTTTCCGTGTGATTGTCTCGTGCGGGACTACATGTCTCGCGTGAGATAATGCCTCTGTTTGCTGTAATTGAGCCTGAACCGTTTAAGCCTGCTTCCGACTCATTGGGGCTAGATATGATCCTGACGTCATCTCTGCATCTCTTCTATGAGTTTTCCGAAGCTACTCAACTTTAAGACTCCCAACACAATGTCTACTGAAAAGCACGTCATCACCAAGAAGGACCTTGAACAACAAACTCTGCAAGAGTTGACCAAGTCCCTTGTCGCTGAAATGGAACATGTGGGAGGTTGGAGAGAAGCTTTTGATTTACCTTCCACCCGCATTGCTAGAGATTTCCGGAAGATGAAAAGTGGCTCCGACAGCGGGCAATCATCTGTGCAAGAAGAGCTAAGTGACATCAAGGCTCAACTTACGAAAGCCCTGCACTAAATTGACAACAACGATGCATGGCACAACTTGGAGGAATCCATCCAAGCTGACAAAGACAAAGATGCTGATTGAAGAACTTGAAGAGGTCAAAAGCGAACTCGAGGCTATGACCCAAAAGTGTATCACTCTCGAAGCCCACATTGAAGATGACATTGATGAGAGGGTCAAGTATTGACTCAATACTCTTTACCGTGATCTCAAGGAACAAATGAAAGCAGAATATCAGTCTCGTCACAACGTCTTTGTGCAACACTACGAGAACCATATTCGAGACCTCCACAATCAAATGGCTAAGCGAAGGAAGGGTAGGATCTTCTCCGACATTGGAGGAATCTCTCTCGGTCATCTCTTCAGAAGTCTTCACAAGGATGGAAAGTTGAAACCAATGGAAGGTTACATACCAAAGAGGGAAGGTCGAGCTCCACACCTCTACTGCTACTACCATCAACGCCATGGCCACCATACCGATGATTGTTTCAACCTGAAGAATGCAGTCCAAGACTTAATTGACAACAAAGCCATCAGAGTTTGTCCAAGTGGTGGCATAGTTTCGATGAATTCAAGCAAATGAGGGATTTCTTTATTTTCCAGTTATATACTTTTTTGCAAGAAGAAACGATTAGTAGTCTAGTCTATTTGGGTACTACTTGCCTAAAATCCTCATTTGTGGGCAAGAGTATCAAGTTTGCTTTTAAATAATAGTTAGTCAGTATTTTTCCCTTTCAATTCTGATTACCTGTTTCAAAAGAAAGCACCGTGAATGTCATAGAAACTTGCAACGAAAACGATTACTCCAAGACACTTCGGTTTTCTGGAAACCTTCCTGTTTGGAGAATGATGCAAGCTAAAGGATACTTCCCTGGCTTGGGACTTGGAAAACACTTGCAAGGGGTAACGGAACCATCACCGGTTCCCTCACCACACACGAAGCATGGCCTAGGATACATCATTTCCATCCACGATAGAGATGACGAAGAAGAGTGGGACTTCACTCAAGTCAATTGGGAAGGAACCGCATACAAAGGCCACAATGACCCAAAGGTCAAAAATCGCAACCTCGAGCCATACCAAAAGATACTCAATGGCTACTTCGTCCGGGAAGGGGAAAGCATTCCCTACTTTATCTTTTCAGAACCATGGACTGATGATAAAGGAAAGCGCCAACCGAGCTTTGAAATATTCAGCGACTGCGATGCTTCACCAGATGAAACAGAACCCGTCCCGCTAATACCTAAAGATTTGTGGGGCATGAAGGCAGAAATGACAAGCAAATGGGACTTTGTGTTGGGAGAAGACATGCTGCGACAGTTTGAAGACCTTTGTCGGTTAGAAGACAGCCATATTCATGCAATCTCCAAGGGGGACGCTCCAACTATCGATTACACAAGGCTAATACAGAAATGTGATGAGCCAATTCTAAACTGGCACGTCACCGGAGGACCAATTGTTGATGAAGACTTCATGATCAAAGAGCTTGGTTGCACTCCCTATCCTCCCAGGAAGATAGGCCCTGTAACTTTCACATTAGAATCAGGCTCCACCTCTGATGAACTCACTCAAGAGGAAATCGAGGTGGTGGCCGAGCATGTATTCCCTTACTTCCTTAATGAAAACTTTGATCTTTTCGAGTACCCTGAGATTGCTAACATCGTGAATGATGAATTAACTAATAACAATCAATATAACAAACACGTTAATAATGAATCATACGATGAGATAGATCAAGAAAACGAACAAATTTTAAAAGAATTAGCAAAGCAAGTAGGTCGTTGTAGAAAGAATGGCCCTGTTGACAATGAGGAAATGCAAACGGTTAATCTCGGGACAACAGAAGACCCCAGAGAAACAAAGATCGGCAGCTTCTTCAAGGGAGAAGACAGAGAAACCTTGACTCAGCTCCTCAGAGAATATGTCGATGTCTTCGCTTGGTCCTACAAAGATATGCCTGGGTTAAATCAGTCGATTGTAGAACACAAGATACCACTGCTACCCAACACCAAGCCAGTCAAACATAAACTACGCAGAATCAAGCCGGAATGGTCAATGCAAGTAAAAGAGGAAATCATGAAACTCTTAAACGTGGGTTTTATCAAAGTGATCGAGTATCCGGAATGGCTAGCAAACATGGTACAAGTAGCCAAGTCGAACGGGAAAATACGAGTTTGTGTCGATTTCAGAGACTTGAACAAGGCATCCCCTAAAGATGACTTCCCGCTACCAAACATAGACATGTTGGTTGATGCCACAGCCGCATACGAAGTTCTCTAATTCGTCGATGGCTTCGCAGGGTATAACCAAATCCTCATGGCAGAGGAGGACCAGCACAAAACAGCATTCACCACACCTTAGGGAACGTTCTGTTACACGGTCATGTCGTTTGGTCTCAAGAACGCTGGGGCTACTTACCAAAGGGCAGTCATGGCACTATTCCATGACATGATCCACAAAGAAATAGAGGTATACGTGGACGACATGATTGTCCACTCAAAGGGGACATATGGTCAACACTTCAGATATCTCAGAAAATTCTTCAATCGACTGAGATAACACAAGATGAGGCTCAACCCCGCCAAATGCTCATTCGGAGTAGTCAAAGGGAAAGTCTTAGGGTACATGGTCACCCAGCGTGGCGTAGAAGCAGACCCCGCCAAGATAAAAGCCATCATAGACATGCCTCCACCCAGAACGCAGAAAGAAGTAAAGAGATTCATGGGCAGACTCCAATATATCAGTCGATTCATCAATCAAATGACCACCATGTGCGATCCTATCTTCAAGCTACTCAAGAAAAATGCGCCTCAAGAGTGGACCGAGGAATGTCAAGAAGCATTCGAGGAGGTTAAGCATTACTTAACTTCCCCACCCATCCTGGTTCCACCATACAAGGAAAAGCCCTTAAAACTATACCTCATGGTTACTGACAACGCGCTAGGGGCTATGCTCGCTCAAGAACAGCCTGCCTCACACACAGAGAATGCCATCTACTTTGTCAGTCGCAGATTTTAAGGCAGCAAAATCAACTAGTCTCCACTCGACAAATCTTGCGCCGCTCTTGTTTGGGTATCACAAAGGCTAACGCACTATATGGAAGCCTTCCCGGTTTGTCTCATTGCAAGAATGGATCCTTTGAAGTATATCCTAGACAAATCAATTTGTCTTCAAGACTGGCCAAATGGTACTTTATGCTCGCGGGATATGATATCACTTACGTCACTCAAAAATCCATCAGGGGGAGTGTATTCCCAGATCAGTTGCCCGAATTTCCTTGTGACGAAGCGAAGGGGGAAGACCTGCGATTCCCTGATGAAGACATCATGAGTATAGAAGATGAAAATAAGTGGCAATTATTTTTCGATGGCGTAGCTAACAAGAGAGGGTTCGGCATTGGAATGTTGTTGGTAGACCCTGACGACATCTATACTCCACTAGCAATACGTCTTGACTTTGACGCCACCAACAACACCGCGGAATATGAGGCTTGTATAGCGGGGCTTGAGGCAGCCCTAGAACCCAACGTGACCGAACTCGAGGTATTTAGGGACTCCCAGTTAATCATCAATCAGACACTGAAGAAGTGGAGGATCCAAGATCTAACCCTTCAAAGATACAGTGCCCACCTTCAAGAGTTGGCGCAACAATTTCAAGATGTCTCATTCCACTATCTTCCTAGAGACAAAAATCTGTTTGCAGACACATTGGCTACACTCGCTTCCTTGGTCAAAATCCCTAAAGGAAAGGCAGTCAAACCTTTCAAAATAACACGACGCTCAACTCCTGCCTACTGCGCCGTATAGATCTCCATGACTGCAAAGACAAATGGTTATCCGAATGTTCCCTTGTTGAGGACTCCGAAAAGAAACTGTGGTACCATGATATTTGGCATTTCATCCTAGATGGAACCATCCCACCTGAGACAGACCAGAAGACTCAGATTGCCCTTAAGAGACTGGCCTCTAATTACTCCATCATAGCTGGCCGTCTATTCAAGAAGCATTCCCAAGGAAACCTCCTTTGTGCCACCGAAGAAGAGGCCCGAGAAATAATGGACCATGTTCATCAAGGTATATGTGGAACCCACATGAGCGGAAACATGCTCGCCAAGAAGATCATCAGACAAGGGTACTTTTGGCTAACCATGGAAGCTGACTGTACCAGTATGGTCAAGAAGTGCCATAAGTGTCAGATACATGCCAACCTTCAGCACGCACCCCCTTCCTTACTGTACCCTATGACTTCTCCTTGGCCATTCTCGACATAGGGGATAGACGTGATTGGAAAGGTCACACCCACAGGAGCCAATGGGCACTGCTTCGTCCTAGTAGCCATCAACTATTTCACTAAATGGGTCGAGGCCGCCTCCTACTAAGTTTTGAATGCCAGAAAGGTTGCAAAATTCATCAAACACAACATCATCTGCCGATACGGGGTCCCGCAAGAGATGATATCCGATAATGGCTCGCACTTCGAGAAGAAAACCGATCACCTCCTAACCGAGTACAAAATCACAAGGCACAAGTCATCTCCTTACAGGCCTCAGACGAATGGAGCAGTTGAAGCCGCAAATAAGACAATCGAAACCATCATCAGAAAAATGGCAATCACTGGGAGAGACTGGCCCGACAAGTTACCCTTCGCACTGTGGGGATACTGCACATCAGTCCGAACGGCTACAGGAGAGACTCCCTATGCCCTCACATTCGGAATGGAGGCTGTCTTGCCAATAGAATTGGAAATACCATCACTAAGGGTTCTCCTAGAAAACCAAGTGAATGAAGTCGACTGGCTAGAAAGCAGATACGAAGAGTTAGCCTTGCTAGACGAAAGGAGGCTGAAAGCAGCCGAGCACACTCAAGCTTACCAAAGAAGAATAGCAAGAGCTTTCAACAAAAAGGTCAAGACAAGGAATATCAAAGTGGGCGACCTGGTTCTCCGCGAGCATCGGCCTGGACCTTTCAACCCACTAGGCAAGTGGGGACCAAGATGGATAGGACCCTACATAGTAAAGAAGATATTCTCTGGGGGAGCCCTTCAGCTGGTAGACTTAGACGGAGATCAGCTACCGAAGCCAGTCAACATGGACAAACTCAAGAAATACTTCGTGTGACCTGGCCTCTTAAAAGAAAAACGCTCGTTAGGTTGAAAATCCTGAAGGGGACGGCCTAGGCAAAAATTAGAGCTTGCACAAGAAAAGAAGCCCGCTAGATTGAAAACCTGAAAGGGTAGTCTAGGCAAAAGAAAGGGTGTGCAAAAAAAAAAAAAAAGAGGAGGCCTTGTCCGGCGCGACCCCTCGGCATGAAACCATATTTTGTCCTTTTTTCTCTCAAAAATGAACTACGTTAGACCTGAGCCTCTTATTTAATTGTTGTAAAAGAGGAACGTAGGCAGCCTTCGGGTTCGGTCTAATCAAATAAATAAATCTAATTTTGTCCTTTTATTAATTAAATGCATTTTATTAATGGCAAAAGGGAAATCCTAACCACAACGACTAATTTGCTAAGCTAACAAGCTTGAAAACAAAATACTAATAAAATAAAACTATTGATCTATCAAAGCAATCTCTTGGTACTCATTAAAATCTAGCCTTTCATTGACTTGGTAGGCCGGCGAACATGATCACTACCGTCTTTGCGATCCTTCTTGCGCTTTGGGCCCTTCGAAGCAGAACATTCCTAGAGACGAGTAAAGACGGACTCCGAAAACCTCTTGAAGACATTGGGCCTATCTAAAGCTTGCGTCTTGCCAGGCATCCCTTTGCCTCGCCTCTCATACAAATCCCCATCAAGAAAATCCTGGGTTGGATCGGTCCGTACATTAGCAGGATCAGATTGAGCCTCGCTCCTTCGCAAAATACTGCTAGCCACGAAATGACCATGGGCTAAATGACGTCGGAGCCTCAGGCATGGCCTGAAGTCTCTCTCGCAGCCACAAGGTGAGCAAAGCAGGGGCTTCCCCCTCTCATGAACCGATCCCCAGTCGCCAGACGGTCAATACCATGAAGAGTCTCCCCCAGCACCAACGGGACAATATCCTCTCCAGCTCTACAGTGCCCAACCACATCAAGCAAAGCGCCATCGCAAACCCCAAGGGAGCTGACCATGAAAAGCGTCGCTATCACGCACAAGGCAAATGCATCCCAAGAGACATCACTCTCATCATCAACCATGAACCGCTCCGGCAGCGCAGAAATGTGAATGTGACCCGAATCAAGGAACATGCCCTGCACTTCTTCCAATGAAGTCCGAAGAAAGCCTGCAAGCTTCACGCTCACGGCAGCACTGCCAATCAAAGGAAGCGAGATGGCCTCCACCTCCGGTCCTCCAATCAAAGCCCAAAAATCCTCGAAGGTGGGCACCATTTCATTGTAGGAGAAGCAATACACATGCCTCCTAACATCCCAGAACTTCGCGGCAGCCCGCAACAACTCCCAATCAGGAACCAACTCCTTAAAGGACCAAACCGAGCAAAGTCGAAACCTTACCTCGAAAGCCCGCCTCTGATGCCTCATACGGCGTCGTATCCACGTTTTCAGCTGCTCAAGGAAGTGTGCTTGCCGCTCCTGCGAAAGCCTTGGCAAAATTCTTGGAACGTACGAAGAATCCATGGCAAAAATGGAGGTTCCTAGAGAAAATGGGGAAGAAAGCTCGAAAATGGCTGCAAATGGGGAGTGGGGAAAGTCCAGACATCCGGAGAGCATTTATCCCTTCCCAAAAGCAAAGGTGATCCGTACGGACCTCTTTGCACCCTAGGTTGGTCCGTACGGACCTTGTTGCATCCTGGCCCCACTTTCCCAGCAAACAGGCCAACAACCACTGTTCCCAGCAGGACCTTGCTCCAAACTGCCCAAACCCTGGCCAAAGCCATTTCCGGCAAGCACACGCTACCCACAAACACACTCTCAGCTCACGTGGCATGCACAAATAAAAAAAAATAATAGCAACAATTCCTAGGACAATTCCCGGGAATCACAAAGACATATTACATCTTAGAATAAAATACTTTGCGATACAAATGCGAATGTTTTATTACAGGTACATATAATGTCTGTTGCTAAAAAAAAAAGAGAGAAGATATGGAAAGAGGGAAAGCAAATGAACCCTAGTCCGACTCTTCAGCATCATCATCATCATCAACGTCCTCAAGCTAGAAGTCGGGCATCCCGATAAACTCGCCAGTCACACCCTCATCGTCGGAATACTGAACCCCCTCCTGGGGTAGGTACTCAAGATACTCGGAAGGGTCGAACCCGAAAAAAGGATCGAATTAGGCATGCTCTGACGAACCCTCACCCTGTGCATCCGGAGGAGGAAAGAACTGATAAAGGGTCTGCGACCTCTGAGCTACCGAGGACGTCCCGGCATCCATGCTATGCCGCCCCCGCGAAGGTCCCTCCTGCTGTGGCTCCGGCTCGGCTCTCGGTGGAGGAACGTCCACAGAATGCCTCGAAGGCATTGGCTCGTACGCCGGCACACGTCGCGAAGACCGGCAAGACAGCTTCGATGCCATCTTCTTCGCGAAGGACCGCATCGCCACATAACAGCGATTCAACGTATCGTAAACTCTCCCCGGGACCTACACAAGCAAGTAGCCAAAGAAATGCTCAGCTAAATAGATACAAGCATAAAAACAAAAAAATAAACAAAAAAAGAGAAATATACAGAAAAGACGCCAAGATGGAAAAGAGTAAGCACACTCACTAGCATATCAGGATCCACCCGGTAGGCAGCAGGAGCCTGCTCAGGGACGGGTACAGACACCCTCCTCCTCGATGAATCCCCACGGACATATGTGAAATCCGACCCAGGCACTGGAACCTCTGGGGGACCCGGCGGACCAGCCTCCATCTCCCTCGCCAATACCTGTGACGTCCTCAACTTCCTCCTCACGAAGGCCCCATACTCCTCTCGAAACAAAACAAACTCATCGGCACTCACGCCGCCCAAATACCTCTCAAACTCCAGCACATCCATATCCCGGGAATCCATCATCCCAAAAGGCGGGTCCCTCGAAGCCAAGGGAAGCATACCCAGACCATGCTGCCAAAAGACCCTCTCTCCCAAGTACATGACGTCGCAGGTCAGGCCCCGCAACTTCTTCCTCTGCGCTGTCACCACAGGAGCCCCCTCGAACTCATCAGCCTCATACCGAGCCCAGGGGTACAAAGCAAACCCCTCCAAGCTATCTCTCCCCAGATGCTCCTGCACATCCCCGTAGGCGATGGTGAGCTTCCCCCTGCTGGTCCTCCTCCTCCTCTCCGGGCGGGCCCAGCCTAACATAGCAGGATAGGCTGCTATGGTCCCAGGATCTCTATCCCACGGGAAGCACTGGAAGATCTCATAGAACCACACCTGCGACAAAAGCAGAAAAGGCTCAGTGCAAGAGAAAACGGAGAAATGATAAGTTGCTAAATCAAAAAACAGCAATAAACTCATACCTCCAAAGCAAAATCAAAGCAGCCAAGGAACGGCCACGCCCGGCTAAACCGGTCCAAGGAGAAGTAAAGCTCGGCTGCACTCCGCCTCGCCCCAAGCTATGTCACGTACTCTCTCCAAGTCAATCAAGCTCTCCACAGAGCAAAAGGAGCCGTGGTCGCGTGGTTCGAGAACAGAGTCTCGTAAAGGGCAAACCACGTAAAGGAGAATGCTAGCCGCTCCGCCGTCACCTGGCTCGGTACTCCCGACAATAGGCCCCAATACCGGCCGTAATCCTCATCTCCACATCGTTGTACAGCATGCCTGTGCCCCCGCGAGGAAGAGGCGCAAAGCCCAAGCAGCTCGCCCAAAGACGTCCTCGCCTATCCTATCCTCCACCGCACCGGCCCTCCTTTGAAGGAAAGCCCGGTGATAGCAGCAAAATCGGTAGGCGTCACCGTCACCTCGCCCCAGCTCAGATGGAAGGTGTGGGTGGTATCCCACCAATACTCAGATAAGCCCAGGAAGATGCTCTTTTTCTTCCTCGTGTCAGAAATCCCGGCCAAGTTCTCCATGAACACGCCCAAGCCAGAAGCATAGACCAGCCTCCTAGGGCTCGGCCTGCCATCCACAGAGATATTCGGCATCTGCTGCCACAACTCAACCACTGCCTCGAGCGACCCTCGAGACTTCATCTTCTTGGCTTTCCCAGCTAAAAGCCCTCATCCCCGCAGTAAACACAAAGAAAGGTACGTCGCCACAAGATTTCTTAATGCAAAATACCAAAAGAAAATCAAAGCACAAAAAGTCCGTCCCAACACGGCAAATGCACAAATAACACGTCACAAAACACGGCACACATCGCACATAATTTTCACATGTAACCCGTCACAAAACACGGCATGCAATTTTCCTCATGCAGTCCATCACAAAACACGGCACACACTATACAAATTTTCTCAACAAAGGGATTAAGACCTACACGACACATTTTCAAAAGACCCGTCACAAAACACGACACATATTGCACATATTTTCCCCACAAAGTCCGTCACCAAAAATACGGCACACACTGCATGACACATTTTCAAAAGAAAAGTCCGTCCCTACACGACACATACTTTCAGACAAAACCCGTCACAAAACACGGCACATGTCACATTTTTCACAAAATTTGTCCCTACATGGCAATTTTTTCACAATGTACATACAGAAATAGCATAAGGTACAAAACACCGAAGCATGCATTTCCAAGAGAGGCACTTTATTTTTTACAAAGAAGAGCTAATCTACACATTTCTGCACAAAATTCACATACCCACAATTTTTACATGCTCAATTTCAACAATTCATCAAGAATTTCACAAAAAGCATGGCAAATAACAAAAAGCCCCAAATATGCGAAAAACTAAAACCTAGTTCTAGCATTCAAAAATTCAAGCGAGGAATCAAGAAAAAATTGATTTCTTACCTCCCCGGCGTTCCTAACTCGCCGATTATGCACCTCCGGATTCGGATACAACACATCCGGGTTCTTCGAAGAAGGCACGAAGGAAATCCAATTCCTTTGAAGCTCCATCCTTTGCTCGATCACTTCTTGGCTCCGTTGGCGACGCCCTATCCTCGATCCTTCCGCCATTACAAGCAATTCAAGCTAAAAAATGGAAGATTTTGGACAACAATGGAGTTTTTCTCCTTCTCTCTCTCTGATGCACGAACTGGAAGAAGAAGAATGAAGGGGTGCCTCGGTTTTGAAGATGGTCAAAATCTGGGAACTGTAAAAATCACCATTGGTCCGTACGGACCTCTTTACATCCCAGGTTGGTACGTACGGACCTCTTTGCAATGAAGGGCCAAATTACTTTTCTACCCTTATAATCTTTGCCCCTGGCTGTCCAAAGGCCAATTTCAGCAGATTCAATGCAGTTTGGTCCTTAACCCATCAACGCAAGCACCGGCCGTCAGTGTAAGTCCGGACTTCGCCCACTAAACGGCAACGCAAGCACCGGCCGTCAGTGTAAGTCCGGACTTCGCCCACTCAACGGCAACGCAAGCACCGGCCGTCAGTGTAAGTCCAGACTTCGCCCACTCAATGGCAACGCAAGCACCGGCCGTCATCGTAAGTCCGGACTTCGCCCACTCAACGGCAACACAAGCACCGACCGTCAGTGTAAGTCCGAATTTCACCCACTAAACGGCAACGCAACCACCGGCCGTCATCGTAAGCCCGGACCTCGCCCACCAAACGGTGAAACAAGCGCAAGAAGGAGCCCGCACCTCCAAGTACAAATCTCAAGGCACAAAACGCCTCCAAAACGCTCAACGGCAACGCAAGCACCGGCCATCAAAGTAAGCCCGAGCTCCTTCCCCAGCAAGTCAAAAGGGAATTCTTGCAAACCCGTACAAGACCGCATATCCCCAGCACCGGCCATCATCGTAAGCCCGGATTGCGCCCACTAAACGAAAATTCAAGCACCGGCCATCAAAGTAAGCCCGAAGTCACCTTCTCAGCAGGAAAAGCCCCTACAAGGCCACAATGATCCCCAACGGATGAACACTGGCAGTCATCGTAAGTCTAACCTTTTCCCCAAACGGATAAAATGCGAGACGTTCGCACCTCTCGCAGTCAAAGCTCAAGGCAGCCATGCCTCCACAAACCGCAGCCAGAAGACGAATCAAGTCATCACGCATGACACAACCGCAGTCAGAAGATGAATCAAGTCCTCATACTTGACATATCTCCAGCCCGGAAGGCTTTAAACCACTCGGTCCAGAAGACCGTATAAACCTCCCATATCACTATCTCCAGCCCGGAAAACATTAAAGCACCCGATTCGGAAAATCGTAAAAATTTCCATCTCAGGACACCACCATGTCCTCACAATCCACCTCGGCGGTCACCACATCTCAGGACGCCACCATGTCCTCACAGTCGACCTCGACGGTCACACCACAAACCATCTTCTCGTAAGATTACCCATCTTCTCGTAAGATTACCCATCTTCTAGTAAGATTGCACACCCAGGATGCCACCACGTCCTTACCACCGACCTATGCGGTCACACAGGACGCCGCCACATCCTTATCACCGACCTATGCGGTCACCCCAGGACGCCACCACGTCCTCATAGTCGACCTCAGCGGTCAAACGACACTTCACGGCACCACCACGCCCGCATACACTCACAATTTCACGACCTCTGAACTACGACCAGGCTTGATTCCCGCCAGGGATACGTAGGAATCCTATCACAGGGCCCAGCCATCGACCTATACGGTCACCCAAGACGCCACCACGTCCTTACCATTCGACCTATACGGTCACCCAGGACGCCACCACGTCCTTACCAACAACCTATGCGATCACACAGGACGCCGCCATGTCCTCACCATCGAGCTATGCGGTCACCCATAGGATACCACCACGTCCACGCACAGAGTTTCAGTCAGAGGACCACTCCCGTCCTCGTGCACCATAACACTCACCCCACACATGAACTACGATCAGGCTTGATTCCCGCTAGGGATACGTAGGAATCCTATCACAGGGTCCAGCCAATTGACTTAAACGGTCACACAATAGGACACCGCCACGTCCTCACACACCGACCTACATGGTCACAACACTCACCCCACACACGAATTCGATCAAGCTTGATTCCCGCTAGGGGTACGTAGGAATCCTATCACAGGGTCCAGCCAATTGACCTAAAACGGTCACACAACAAGACACCGCCACGTCCTCGCACAACGACCTACACGGTCACTTCCTCTCCCAGCACGCGATCCAGATTAGGACCCTTATCTTATCGACGACCCCACTTCCTCCGTAAGTGACGTCATCGAGGGGCTTCTGTAAGTATCCCAATCTGGATTACCCTCTTCCGAGCACATGGGAAACACCGCAGACTCACAAACGCAGTCTCGAAGAGCTCTGACACTCAAAACCCTCAAAAACCCCCAACCAAACCAAGGGAGGAACCTTTCTGGGATAAAAAGGGATAAAAGGACGTTTTGGGAATTATTCAGAAATTAGAAAAGCACAAATGGTCCATACGAACCTCTTTGCTGCAATGATTACTGAATCCCCTTAAAGTCCAATATATTCCCTCAAATCCCGGAGAACATCATTACTGGAATGCATGGTTGGTCCGTACGGACCTTATTGCATGCATAGTTGGTCCGTACGGACCTCTTTGCAACCAGACATAATGATTTCAAAATCTTCTTAATTTCCACAGATTCCCTCAAATCGAGGAAAACCAAAATTTTGGACTACCTATAAGGTCCGTACGGACCATATTACAGTTTTCCTACACTATAAATAGAGGGCTCCCCCTCCCTCATTTTTACACATCTCCCTCTTCTCTCCTCTCCCCCCAGCCTTCAGGCTCCCCTCCAAGACCCTTCGGGGCAATCTCGGCCCCTTTCGGATCCTTCCGAGGCCTTCCGAGCTCCCTTGTGGTGCTCCGAAGCCTCTCCGAGCGCTCCCGCGACGCTCCCGCGCTGCCCCGAGGCACTCTCGAGGTACTCTGAGGCCCCTCGTGGTACTCCGAGGCCTTGCCTGGTCTTTCCCAAGGCGTCCCGGCTCTTTTCGAGTCAAACCGGCAACTTGAACGCACGCCGAAACTCTGCCCGAGTGATCCCTGCGATCTCAACGCACGCCGAACCTCTGCCCGAGTGATCCCTGCGATCCCAACGCACGTCGAACCTCTGCCCAAACGCAACCTACAATTTTGACGCACGCCGAAACACTATCCGCAGACAACCGCCTCCTATCGAAGCAATCCCGGTCCGTACCGGAACACTATTCCATCCTCAAACACTATTCCCCAGCGGAAGACAGACACAAACCAACATTGGTAAGGCTTCCTTCCATTACTATTTCAATACATTTCAATAAGCAGTGTATAATGTAGACATCCGATACAACATGCATTTTTAAAAGCACATACACACACACACACAACAGTTAAAGAATATTAGGGGTATCCGAAAGACTCGTTTTTACGAGGCAACTCGGGTGAGCTCTAAGATTCTAATATTCTCTTCTCGAGGAGTCATCTGACCTCCGAACTCAAAATCTCATCACACAAAAACAGTTTATTTTTAAACTGATGCTCTTTTTCAATGTTTTGGGCTTAATAAAAACGGCGTGGCGACTCTACAAGCAAAAACACAGCGAGACACCTCCACCAACAAAAACTCCGCAAGGCAGAAATGCCAGATGCCGGGGTGCGATTGCGCTGCCTCTCGGATCCGGGTAATTTCAGTTAGTCGAGTTTACCTTCGGCAACGCCTCCGTTGGTCGAGTTTATCTTCGGGAACGCTTCCATTAGTCGAATTCAACTTCGGCAACGCCTCCGTTAGTCGAGTTTATCTTCAGAACCTCCTCCATTAGTCGAGTTTATCAGAAACGCCTCCGTTAGTCAAGTTATCTTCGGCAACGTCCCCGCCTCCATTAGTCGAGTTTACCCTCGGCAACGCCTCCGTTAGTCGAATCACCTTCGGCAACGCCTCCGTTAGTCGATTTTATCTTCGGCAACGCTTCCGTTAGTCGAGTTTATCTTCGGCAACGCCTCCGTTAGTCAAATTCATCTTCGGCAATGCCTCCGTTAGTCGAGTTTATCTTCGACAACGCCTCCGTTAGTCGAGTTTATCGGCAACGCCTATGTTAGTCGAGTTTATTGGCAACACGTCCGTTAGTCGATTTATCTTCGGCAACATCCCCGCCTCCGTTAGTCGAGTTTACACTTGGCAACGCCTCCATTAGTATAATTACCTTCGGCAACGCCTCCTTTAGTCGAGTTTATCTTCGGCAACGCCTCCGTTAGTCAAATTCATCTTCGGCAACGCCTCCGTTAGTTGAGTTCATCTTCGGCAATGCCTCCGTTAGTCAAGTTTATCGACAACGCCTCCGTTAGTCAAGTTTATCTTCGGCAATGCCTCCGTTAGTCGAGTTTATCGGTAACGCCTCCGTTAGTCGAGTTATCTTCGGCAACGTCCCCGCCTTCGTTAGCCGAGTTTACCCTCGACAATGCCTCCGTTAGTCAAATTACCTTCGGCAACGCCTCCGTTAGTCGAGTTTATCTTCGGCAACGCTTTTGTTAGTTGAATTCATCTTCGGCAATGCCTCCGTTAGTCAGTTTATCTTCGGCAACGCCTCTGTTAGTCGAGTTATCTTCGGCAATGCCTCCGTTAGTCAAATTCATCTTCGGCAATGCCTCTGTTAGTCGAGTTTATCTTTGGCAAAGCCTCCGTTAGTCGAGTTTATCGACAACGCCTCCGTTAGTCAAGTTATCTTCGACAATGTCCCCACCTCCGTTAGTCAAGTTTACCCTAGGTAATGCCTCCGTTAGTTGAATTACCTTCGGCAATGCCTCCGTTAGTCGAGTTTATCTTCGGTAACGCCTCCGTTAGTCGAATTCATCTTCAGCAATGCCTCCGTTAGTCGAGTCTACCTTCGACAACGATAATGTGGTGGAAGGTCCATTCGTTTGACCACTCCTTTCCCCCGCAAAACCTGAACTACTACCGGCTTGATTCCCACTTGGGATACGTAGGAATCCTTTAAAAGGGTCCAGCCATTCGACCGCCTCGGTCACCTCCTCACCCATATAGGTAAAAGTTTACCAGATTGGGATCCTCACTTTTGTCAACGACCCCACTTCCCCTGGAAGTACCGTCGCCGAGGGGCTACTGTAAGTGCCAAAATCTGGGTCGTTAGTGTTCCGTCAGCTCAATTTAATGATTTATAATCATTTAGGGGCATTTTGGACATTATTTAGACAATTTAAATGAAGAAGAACCTTTTAGGAATAAAAAAGTGGCTAAAGACCTCGCTGGAAATCCATCATTTCCAAGGAAAATCACCTTTTTGACCAAATAAGAAACAGCCAAAACTGCTTTTCTACAAACCAAGCATACTGACGATCTTATCCTCACGGATAAGATTGCACCGACAATCTTATCCACGCGGATAAGATTGCACCCCTGGCCAATTTATAAATTGAGCCTTTCTCCTTCAGTTTCAGCAGCAACAAACACATTCCCTACTGTTACTCTGCCAAAATCCCTCCTCAAAACAGCCTTAAACACTCCTACTACCCAAACCCAACACTAAATCCAACACCAAATTACACTACTAAATCCTTTGTAAGCCTTGAAATTCCTCAAACCCTAAACACTCATCCAAGAAATAGGGTAGCCATTAGTAAAACCTCATCCTCTCTACTTAAACTCCCTTTATTCATACATTTACTCCATATTTAAATTATGTAACTTGTTTTATTTACTTGTTGTTTACTCCCCTTTCCCTCTTTGTCCCAAGGATCCAAGAGGATTTCCATGGAATCCATTTCCATGGATGATCTTCTAGAGGACCTACATTTTACATTAAGTACCTCCCTTGTCCCTTAGTTTATATTAACTAGCTTTCACTTGATGCTTGTTTATTTGACCTAAAGTATGGTTATCTTGAAGTCCATATACATAGATGACCACTTTAAATGGTCTACATTCTTTACTTCCTTGTAAATTCCCCATCCCTAGTCTAAGATGCTCACCTTGGAACTCTTTCCTTGGATGAAAATCATCTAGACTCACAAAATAGGTCACACAAGATGTGTAAGATACACTTGAGTATAGGTATCAAGGATGGTCTTCTCATTACCACCTTAGAGATCTTCCTCTAAAGTTGATACATCTTGACCTAGTTCTCTCTTGTTAACTTACTTTTCTTGTCAAAATACCCCTTGTCCCTACCAAATAACATGTTTTCAAAGTCCTAATGTACCCCCGGGATGGCTTGGTTAAGTGGATTCATCACTTATGACCACTAATCAAAGTCTAGGGAAAAAGATATTGACACTGCAGGCCCATCCGCGTGGATAAGATTGCACTACAGTCTCATCCACGCGAATGACATTGTCATCTGCAAACAGTTTCTCAGTTTTCTGTTATTTTCAGTTTAGTCATTGTCTTCAAACTATTTTCCAGTCCAGTCCTTGGTATTTCTGTTATTTCCAGAAAACCTCCTTTTATCCAAAATCTTTTTCAAAACACACACACACAAAAAGTTTCAAGTTTGGAAGACTCATCATACGAGGCATTTCGGGTGCACGTCAAACGTCCATCCCGGAGTGTAACGTGACCTCCGAACTCATTTTCTCTAATTTTGGGCATTTTTCAAAGTTTTGGCCCCTTAAAACTAAAAATGGCGTGGCGACTCCGTTGATTTTTTCAAAGCCCAATAAAGATTTTTCAAACTTCCAAAAAAAGGTTTTGTCGGGCGTCAAAGAAAATTGGGTACATCACAAATGGCTCCGAAGTCGGCACGACGAATTGGCTATACTAGACGAACGCCGACTAAAGGCCATGGAACATATTCGAGCCTACCAAAGCCGAATTCCTTGGGCTTCCGACAAAAAAGTCAAATCTCGAGATATCAGGCAAGGTGATCTGGTGCTCAAGGAAAAGCCTCCTACTCGAATCAACCCTCTTGGGAAATGGGAACCAACATGGATCGGTCCATTCGTGGTCTAGAAAGTCTTCTTAGGAGGCGCCATAAAACTAATAGATATGGACAGAAATCCCTTCGTGAACCCAGTCAACAGAAGCAAGCTCTGCTGATACTTCATTGCTTCGATCTAAAAAATAAACAAAATCCAAAAATTGGACGTCATCAAGGCTCAAACAAAAAGCAAGCAAGAGATTTTGCATCTCGACAAAGCTTTAAAAGTAAATCACAAATCATTGCAGTTAAAACACTTCTTGATGAGTACAAGCACGGTCTACTCTCAAAACTTACAACATGCTAAAATGCAACTTAATACATTTAACAATTAATGTGTCTTTAATGACAATGATTGGATACTCAGAATTCAGAAGGTCATTCCATGCCACTCGTGCTTGTCCCTTCTCCATTCTTCCCTTGTCCCCGTCGAGTCTTCCTTCATTCCACATGAGCGAGCTTCTTCTCCCTCTTTCCGAGATCAGGAGTCCTCCATGTCGATCCAAGCAATCCAGTCGCTCTCAGAGCTTCATTTGTCCGTGCCTCGACTCAGATCTCTTCCCTGCGAGTCTGCAAAAGGGGACCTCTCTCCGTCAATCGGTCAACTCTAGTCTCGTAGTCAAACAAAGCGTCTCCCGTGACATCATGAGGGTTTGCCCAAGCTTCCGAACTCCTAAGGCTGTAGCTGAGGTGACAATCTTGCCCTAGAATCGCCTCACGACTGCTCCCCAAAATCACTTGGGTCTGCCCAAGATGCTGCTCATACCAATCCAGGTACTCGGTGGACAGAACAACACTCTCCCGGCATCTAAGGAGTACCATAGGAGGAAGAGCAGAATACTTACATTGCCTCAGAAAGAAAAGGAAAGCATCTGGATTTGTCATGGAGAAAGAATCTACCTCCATGGTGGCGATGTCACTCCAGCCCAGCAAAGGCACCTGCCTCATCCCAAACTGTCGAGAAATGAACGATGGGATGTAGAAAGAAGACCAAGACAACCCCGGAACCCTAATAACATAGGAACCTTCTTGAAAGGCCCTCCTAGTCTCAATTACCCATTGAGGAACCCACCAATGGATGTGATGTGTGCCAAGTTGAGCCATCCACCTCTCTCAAGCATACTGATCCATATCCAAGACAAGATGCCGCTGAGTAAACGTCCACAGACTAAAGGATGTCAGAGACACAGGCATAGCTTGAAGCCTCTCTCGCAACCACAAGGTGAGGAAAGTGGGACTTCCCCCTCGCATGAACCGATCCCCCATCGCCAAGCAATCTATGTCGTGGAAGGTTTCCCCCAGAACCAACGGAACGATGTCCTCACCGGCTCGGCAATGGCCTACCATATCCAACAAAGTGCCGTCACATATCCCAAGGGAGCTGACCATGAAAAGCGTAGCTATCACGCACAAAGCAAATGCATTCCACAAGACATCACTCTCGTCATCACCCATAAATCTCTTGGGAAGTGCAGAGATATCAATATGACCAGAATCAAGCGTCATACCTTGTGCTTCCTCCAACGAAACTCGAAGAAAGTACGCGAGCTTCATGCTCACGGTCGCACCCCCGACCAAAGAAAGAGAGATAACCTCCACCTTCGGCCCTCCAAGAAAAGCCCGGAAATCTTCAAAAGTGGCGTAACCTCATTGTAGGAGAAGCTATACACGTGCCTTCTAACATCCCAGAATCTCGAGTCCGCCCGCAACAACTCCCAATAAGGAGCCAGCTCTTTAAGAGACCAAACGGATTTGAGTTGAAATCTCACCTCGAAAGCTTGTTTGTTATGCTTCATGTGGTGCCTCATCCACATCTTAAGCCGCTCAAGGAAGTACACTTGCCTCTCCTTCGAAAGACTCGGGAAATCTCTCGGAACAAATGTCGATTCCATGCCTAAAATGGAGTTTTTCTTGCAAAATGGAGAAGAAGAACCAAAAAGACTGTGGTTTGGAAATGAAGAGATAAGGAAATCCAGATTTTCTGCAAGCTTTATCATCCTCCTGCAAAGCTATAAGTGTCTGTACGAACCTCTTTGCATGAAAAAGTGGTCCGTACGGACCTCTTTGCATGCAAGAGTAGTCCATACGGAACTCTTTGCTCCCCGGTTCAAAAAAATCTGCAGCAACAAAACAGTTGGTGCTCGCAGCAGGATTTTGCACCCGACTGCTCAAAAAACCTGTCAAAGCTGTTTCCAGCCCCCATATACTAAATAAAGCATTTCAAGCTCATGCGACATGCACAAAAATAAATAGAAAAAGAGAAATAATTCCTAGGCCAGTCCCCACGGAATTGCTAATAAATAATTCATTACATTTACATAGTAAAATACTTTGTCCATAAATACAAAAGTTTTACTCTACAAATGCCAAAAAAAAAAAGAGGAGTCCTACTTCGAGTCATCATCAGAACCGCCCGATGGAGGCCCCTGCATCCTAGCACCTATGGCAGCCACCTCCTCGTCGTCAGAAAACTCGACCTCCTCCTCGATCGAGTACTCCATGTAGTCCGAAGGAGTAAGGATGGCGAAAGGATCAAAGAAGGGAAACGAGGACGATCCCTCACCCTGTGCACTAGATGGAGGGAAGAACTGGTGAAACGTTCACGCCCCCCGGCCCTCCCAGAAGCTCCTACATCATAGCTATGCCGCCTCTGAGTTGGCATATCAGGCTGAGGATCCGGCTTTGGATCCATGTCTGCCCTTGAAGAAGGAATATCCACAGACCTCCTCGAAGGCATTGGCTCGTAAGCCGTCGCACTCCTCGACGACCCGCATTACATCCCCCTCAAGAACTTCTTCGTGAAAGCCCTCAGCCCCAAATACCGGCGAGTGATCACATCTACGGTCCGCCCTGAGACCTGCACAACAATCAAAAAAAGAAAATGCTCACCAAAAGAGATAAACAAAAAGAAAGAACATGATGCCAGAAGGAAAAGAGTAAACAACTCACCGCAACATCTGGATCAACTCGGTAAGCGGCAGGAAGCTGCTATGGATTGTGCACCGACACCCGCCTCCGGGAAGAGTCCCCGCGAACGTAGGTGAAGTCCGGCCCAGGCACCGGGACATCCAGAGGACGTGGCGAACCAGCTCGCCTCTCCCTAGCAAGCACCTGAGGTGTCCTCAGATTCCTCCACACGAAGGCCTCATACTCCTCGCCGTCCAAGGTGAACTCCCCGGTGTCCACTCTGGCTCGGTACCTCTCAAACTCCAGCCCGTCCATTGCAGAAGGGCTCATCATATGAATCGGTGGATCCCTCGGAGGGCAGGGAGGAACACTGGCACCATGCTGCAAGAAGACCCTCTCCTCCAAGTACATAGAGTCGCAGGTGAGCCCCCGCAGAAGCTTCCTCTTCCTCGTCACCCAAGGTGCACCTTACAACTCGTCCTCGACATACCGTGACCAAGGGTACAGCTGGCAATCGTCCGGGCTACCCTTCTCCAAGAACCTTTACACCTCCATATAGGTGACCATAACCATCCCCCTGCTGCTCCTCTTCTTCCTCAGAGAATGTGCCCAGTACAGCACGGCGGGATACCCGATCATGAAACGGTAAATTAGAAAAGCGATAAACTCATACCTCCAAGGCAAAATCGAAGTACCCCAAGGAGTTGACCGCGCCCCTGCTAAATTTGTCCAAAGCAAAGTAAAGATCGGCCAGGCCCGCCTCTCCCGAGGAAATATCGCACACCCTCTCTAAATCCACCAAACTCTCGAGGAGAGGTAAAAGAGCGGTGGTGGAGTGGTTTGAGAACAAAGTCTCGGAAAGAGCGAACCATAGAAATGAGTGCGCTAGCTGCTCCACCGACTCTCTTCCCGTACCTTGCTGGTACTCCTCGATGTGGCAGTAATCCTCGCCTCCACATCGGAATACACCATGCCCAAACCCTTACGGGGCGAAGGCGCAAATCCTAGTAGCTCGATCGGACGCTCATCAGACATCCGATCGCTCCATCCCATCGACTCCCCCTTGAAGGATAGCCCGGTGTTAGCAGCAAAATCAGTAGGAGTCATTGTCATCTCCCCCCAGCTGAAGTAGAAGGTGTGCATGGTATCCCACCAGTACTCTGACAATTCCAGAAAAATGCCCTTGTTTTTCTGGGTCTCCGCTAACCCAGCGGGTTCTCAACGAAGACGTTCAGCCCCGAGTCAATAACTAGCCTCCGAGGACTAGGTCTCCCCTCCCAGAAGATATCGAGCATGCCACCAAACCTCGACAACGGCCTCGAGGGACCCCCTGTAAGTACCCAAATCTGGCTCATGCCTTTCGGTTATGTTTCCCGGCAATTCCCCGAACTTTCCTAAAGTTCAGGGTCAATTTGGGAACTTTTCCAAACCTTCCGAGGGGCGAAGAACTTATTAGGAATTAAAATTCCACGTAGTCCCTCGCTGGAAAAGACCTTCTAGAATGCCACCTTGCATGGTTCTAGAAATTGGCTGAGTCACTAATGGATAAGACCACACGGCTTCATTAGCCAAAGGTTACAGCCGCACGGCTTCATTAGTCAATCCAAAACTGCCTATAAATAGAGGCCTCCTCTACTCATTTTGATACAATTTTTGGCACTGTTACTCTGCCAAAATACAGCCACGAATTTCCAGAGAACAAAAACCTCCCAACATCACCTTCCTCCTCTCCAAAACCCCTCCAAAGTTGATCCTTCCTTAGGAAATCTTCAAGGGAGATAGAGGAACGCCACCATTGGTAACCTCTCCTCCTCTTCTCTTTAAAATATACTTGTCATACTTGTTATATTGCTCTTTGCCATTTATATTGCTATTTACTTGCTTGATATTTGATCTATTGCTATAAAAATCAAGTCTTTAGTCATGTAGATCATGATACCCCCATTCCCCTATCACATAAGATTCATGGAGGATCCATCCCAAGGATGAACAATAAGACCATAAATGGCTTGTTCTAGGGTGGATCTCTCACATGATGATGTGAAAATGTCATCTTTTCCATATAAAAATGTCCTCTTTACATTAAAAATGTCATCTTTATTCATATATGTCATCCCCCTTCCCGTAGACCTTGCTTCCAAGGATTGTCCACCTAAATGGTTCTTAAAGGACATAGGAAAGCCATAAAGGTCCTCCCTTTACATTCCTAGTCTTAGCTTGCATCATGTTCATTACATAAGCTTGCATAAAATGTCATCTTTACTTTAAAATGCATTCCCCATGTCCCTCATGGTTGGATCACTCTCCAAGGATTGCCTAGTGACCTTCTTAAGGCACAAAAAGGCATAGGATGAGTATAAAGATCTAATCTTTATACCCCTCCCCTTTGTCCCTTTGGTACTTGAAGCATCTCTTGGGGTGTAATGGTGTAAAGGTCCTATCTTTACATCATTTCATCCACATAAAGATGCCATAGTCGGAAATCCCTTTAGAAAAGGATGAACTTGAGCCCCTTACATCTCCGATCATCACTTGAGATGAGCACAAATGTCCCGACAAAGCTCAAATCGTCTCAAGATGTAGGATTGATGGGCAAAGGTCCTTCCTTTCTAAAGAGTCTCATTCTTGGACTATAAAAGAGGCATCCCTATACCGATCACATGTGACCCAAGGTCTCATAATGATGGTCGTAAGTCCAATATGAGCACGGGCTCAAAGTCCCGAACACATCAAAATCCAAGGAATCCCGAGCGAAAACCAACTCATGGTTTATACGTCCGGAAGATCACTTGGCACATTCACCCCCCCTTTTACCAAAACACATCCCACACACAAAAAGCACAAAAGCAAGCATGAATGTCGAATCTTGGAAGACTTGCTTCGGCAAGGCTCCTTGGGTGAACGTCGATCCGTTCTTCCCATGGGGTAACGTAACCTCCGGACCCAAATCCTTTTTTTCAAAGTTTTGAGGAAATCAAAATGGCGTGGCGACTCCATTTTTTCAATTTAAACTGGATTTCTTCAAACCGATGTGAGGCGGTGACCCCTTACACGAGAAAGCGGTTCAAAACACAAAGAGCACCGCGATCTTGGGCACCACATTCACAGTTTGGCGACTCCGCTGGGGACTAACCATAAAGCTTTCATTTTTAACAAAAAGAAAATGATACTTGGTATATAGGTGGAAACCATTAAGCTTCCCGTTATCGCCTCCTAACACGAGTTTGGGATAAACTATGGTCTAACAATGCCACGTACCGGTATCTCTTTTCGAAAAGAAAGAAAAGCTTTTTTGAGTGGGTTAGCCTTCCGCCGCGGATCCGATTCTCATGCTTGCCTTAACTTCCTTGCTTTTTGCATGCATTGTTGGTTCTTGGGATTGTGCATATTCTGGACACTGAACATGAAGCTTTCTGGAGCTGAAAAGGTGCCAAAAAGGCCGGGGAAACAACCTGCAAATGGAAGAAATTGGAACCTGGAAAATTGATTAATGCAGCCGTACGGCTTGATTCTCCTTGAATCCTAGCCGGGCGGCTTCATTGGCAATTCCACCAGGACAAAATCTGAGGTTAATCTGGCAGCTTAGGCACCTTGGGGCTATTCAGTTCCAAGACTGACCGGGCTCCAGAAAATTTACGTGCTTAAATGTTGCATTTCCCCCGTCCCAAAAATCATTCCTTTTAAAACACATTTCTGAAAATTTTTGTTTTAACTCAAAAAGGAACATTTTTAGGAGGCCGCACACTACGCGCACCTTATGTATCCTGTACAATTTGCATGCACGTCCTTTTAACCTGGGATGGTTGTTCAGTTGCAGTCACGGACAGCCTTACGATGCTCCCGGGCCTGCACGGAATCATCCCAAGCTCCCCATGGCAGCCAGTGTCGACTAATGCACAGTCCGTGTCACACAATTTAAAACCGTGACTTTTGGTTGGTTTTTGGTCTAGACCGTGTCATATAGCCCAGTTGCATACCCCCGTAAAGATCAAACCTTAGCCCATGTCGAGAGTCAGGATCCTTCGCGCAAGCGAAACTCTGCCAAAATTCCGCCAAATTTAAAACCGTGACTTTTGGTTGGTTTTTGGTCTAGACCGTGTCATATAGCCCAGTTACATGCCCCCGTAAAGATCAAACCTTAGCCCATGTCGAGAGTCAGGATCCTTCGCGCAAGCGAAACTCTGCCAAAATTCTGCCAAGGAAAAATTGGCAGAATCTTGACTTCGGAATTGACTTTGACTTTGACCCGCACGGGATGCGTAAGAGTCAAGCCCGAGTCCGTGCCAAAAAATCCAAAGATCTTTCGTGCAGCGGAGCTCTGCCGAAATTTCGACAAGGAAAAATTGGCAAGATCTTGACCCGGCATTGACTTTGACTTTGACTCACACGACATATGCAACAAAGCTCAGTGTGACGTTGTGTCATCCGGCTTTTACCGCCCGACCCATGCCTATTATCTTCTTGGACAATGCCAAAAAAGTCAAAACGTCAATCGCGCAAGCAAAACTCTGCCGAAATTCCGTTAAGGCTGAAAGACGAGACTTTCCCGGCATTGCCTTGACTATAATCCGCATCGCTTGTGCGTTGAAAGTTCCTATGACCCACTAGACCCATTAGGAGCGTTCTTCTCTCTCGATCGGTGGGATCCGCGTGCCCTATAGGACCCTCGCCCGTGGATGTCCACCTTGGGAGGTCGAAATACAGGTGGAATATGAGGGGCTTATAGACGTAGTGACGGAACCCACTGATCCAGGATCTAGAGTAGTTGTGAAAAAGAAGGGCAACCCCTATTCCAACCAAATAGAAATTAATAAAAGACACCGTTTTAAGTAAACTGAAAGATTCTTAATTTGCATATTGCTTGAGCCTTCAGCCTAAACACCTACCCTAGAGTCTAAACCTTGCCTATCTCTTTCCCGCAGCGAGAAAGAAGTGGGTGAGAATACCGGGTCAGCGGCTTGTCAGTGCAGAATTCTCAGATAGCTCGCCAGAGTCCTTAGTTTTGTCAGTCCAGAGAGTCAGAATGGCAGATTTGACAGAAAACAGCAGTGGTTTGGGTAACCAGATGACTAGGGAAGAAGAGTTAGCCTTAGCCTTGGAAAACAGTCGTAAGGTCCATGAGGAACAGCAAGCCATGCTCATTGATGCGCTCCGTCGTCATGGGGTTCAGATAGTGGTTGAGTCCAATGGTTCCCTGGTTATGGTAGAAGATGAGACTCTAGAAGCAGCAATCTTAGCTCCCCCAGCCTATAACCAATGCCCTCCTCCATCCACATATGATCCCTTACCAAGGACTACCCCTTTTCAGTCCTTTCCAACATCCCAGGCCATCAGGGTTCCAACGCCCTCGCCTCCTCAGAGAAGACCTAGTTTTGTTCCCTACCAACAGAGGGCAAATAACACAGCTATCCCAGTTACTCAGTCTCTGCATTATTCCATGGGATTCACTCCTCCTCCTCAGCATGAACCAAATTTCCTTATCCCAAAACTCCAGTATCAACCTGACCTTTCCAATTTCATCAACGACTGTAAATTTGCCTATCTCCCAGACAGTGACAGTGAAGAGTCTGTCGAAATAAGAATAGGAATGGATGGATTTACAGTGATGATGACAGTTCAGTAGAACGAATAAACATGGAGTCAATGGAAATGAAACCCGGAGGACCAGATAGGGTAGAAAATCACAGACCTGGAATGGGGGACTGTATTACTTCAAAGTGTGTCTGTCACCTTTGCAAGGTCTCAAAAGAGAAAATGGATGCAAGCTCAAATGAGGTTGGTTACGGATTCCACATCCTAGAATTCAACACTCCTTACAAAGACTTGGTTGGTGAATGGAAAAATTTGATCGAAGCTTTAGCTGAAAAAGGGAAGTGGGCTCCACCCGCCGATCTGGAACACGTAAGCGTCATCGAGGCTGAACCCCCATCGGGAAGAGTAGACTCCATTGCAGTGTTAAGGGTCACCCCTGAGACTTTGTCTGAAGAAGAATGTATGGAAGCTCTAGAAAGGGTCTTAAAGTTTGAAGCGACCCCGTTCCCCTTCCTATCTTACGACGACAGTGATATCTTCTTGGTAATCCCTAAGTCAGGGGAAGAATCCAGAATACCCCTTATATGGCGCCAAGTATCCCGACCTGCTTTTGCCCTCATTGGTCATCAGATTCAAGATGAGAATTCCCACAGGAGTTACTGTAGTGAGACTGAGGAAGACACAGTCGAAATGCCTGAAGGAACAATAGAAGAGTGGTTAGCCCAGAAGCCAAAAAGCCCAGAAAACCTTCCCGTGAGTAAAGAACAGGAATCTGCCATGAGGTTTAACCCTGCAAAAATCCTTATTGATGATGGAATCTCCCACTTCAGGAAGTGTTTGGCCAATGTCAAAGATGCCGTCAGAAGGTTGACCCCGAGGGAGAGAAGGGATATGCTTGACAGTGATGAGGAATATGACCCTGCTTTGTTGAAAAAGTTGCTATGTCTAGGTGAGGAAGCCATTAGCAAACCTCCAAACCCTGGGAGCGATAATTCCTGTTGCATGTTGACCCTGAAAAGCTTGAATGAAACTGTCAAGGCCTTGAGTGAGGAAGATGAAACTGAAATCATCCAGTTGCTCAGCCAATGGGGAAGTCAGAATTCAGAAAAGGCCAGAAAGCCAGTGACTTGGGATCAGATTCGGGAAGCTGCCTATGCCTCTGGTAGCGCTGTTAATCAGATTAACCAACAGAGTTGGCCATATGCCAGCAAAAGCCCGCCTCTAACCTTGAAAGAGCTGAAGGAATCCTCCGGTAGGACTGGTGACTCGAAAAAGTCTAATGTCTATGTGATGACTCGGTCAGGACAGATGAGTGTGGAGCAGCCTAAGGTTGACAAAAGAAATGCTGTCTCCGAGCCAAAGACAGACAAAAGACCTTACAAGCCAGAAGCAGAAAAGCCAGACTCTGAAAAAGAGGACCCGGTGTTGACTCAGTTGAAGTGTACTCAAGCCAATATCTCCCTGTGGACCCTGTTGACCTCGTCATACCCTCATAAACTGAAGCTAGAAGAAAGTTTGGCCAAGACCATGGTGCCCATAGATGTCACCCCAGATGAGGTCATCCAGATGATCAGAAATATCCACTATGGAAATATCATCACCTTCACTGACTTGGACTTGCCAAAATATGAGGCTAGTCATAACGAACCCCTTTACATCACAGTCCAGTTGGAGGAATTTCGATTACCAAGGGTATTAGTTGATGGAGGGTCTGTAATGAACGTTCTGCATGCAAAAATGATGGATCTGTTGGACTTGAAGCCTGTAGATTTGAAACCTTCCAGTCAAACCATTAAGGCCTATGATTCTACTGCTCGGTCAGTTCTGGGGATTGCTACTCTCAAGTTGTGGTTCGGGAAAAAGGCCATGGATGTAGACTTCCAAGTGATTGGCATTCCCATTTAATTTATCGCTTTGCTGGGACGACCTTGGATTCACTAGATAAATGGGGTAGCCTCTACTTTGCACCAATGCGTCAAATTCCAGTCAAGTGATGGGACTATTACTACTATCTACGGAGACAGTGTCACTGTGGAAGGAACCAGCATAGGAGGTATCCCGATACTGGAGATCAAACATGATGATGAAGGGTTTGCCTTGACCGGATTCTCTGTAGCCTCCTCCAAAGCACAAGTGTGTTGTACCGACCTCACTGCTACCTCTGACAAAATACCTCCTGCCATGTGAATGATGAGAAAGATGGGTTATCTTCCGGGGCTTGGACTGGGTAAAAGACTTCAGGGTCGCAATGCTGTCATTGATGTAAAGGAACAGACCACCCGACACGGCTTGGGATACAAACCGAATTCTCAGGATGACAGAAAAGTTAAAGGAACAGTTCAGGAAAAACGAAGTGAAGGGATCCGTCTCCATCCTTACAGCTTGTCTCTGGCCCAGTACTTCACAAGAGGTGTGACTCAATATGACGAAAGTGATAGCCAGATCTCCTTGAGAAAAGCTCTTCTGGAAAACCGTGAGAAAGCCCGGGGAAAACCAGCAAATCCTGTTCGAAGAATGTTCCTTGACTTGTCGGACATTCCTGGGGCTACCACTACTGTTCAGAACAAGTATGCCTTCAAAGGAAACCCAGACCGTTTCAAAGAGTCAGCACTCTTCCCATCGGGGGTAATGGATTTCTCTGCCTTTGAGTTAGCTCTTCCAAAGATCAGCCAGATAGAAGCTGCCAGTAGTGAAGACAGTGAGTCAGGTTTGCAGAAGCTGTTTGATGAAGAAGCGCAGATTCCTGATTTGATCGACTTCAGCTCAGATGACGAGATAGTTTCCGTGATTGGAGACGGTGGTGAAGAGCCTTTTGATCCCCGCACTTTGGTGATTAAGACATAGATGCCTTTGAAGAATTTGGAGACATTCTCAGGGCCGATAGCCAGCCGACAGCAAATGATCACGGAGCTTGGATTGGTACCCCGTCCCTCTCAGCCCAGTCATGTCAAACACCCTGTTGTCCATACCCTTATGTCAGGAGTCTTTGAATTCCAGTCCTCCGAGTAATCCGAAGGCCTCACGCCTGAGGATTATGAATATGTAGCCAATGTCATCTTTCCTTTCGCTTTGAATGAAATGACAGATCTTTCAGAGTATCCCCTTATTGCCAACTTAACAAATGATAAATTAACTAATAACTTAACAACAGTTAATAATGAATCATTTGAACAAGATGCAAACACACTAAATGAACAATACATTAAAGAAATCTTTAAGCAGGTTATAGACAAAGAGGAAAACCGGGCCCAAGCTGCCGAGGAGGTTTTGACAAGTGTTAACTTGGGTACTGTCGAGGAACCTAAAGAGACACAGATTGGGAACTTCTTCCAGGGGGTTGAACGGGACAGACTGGTCAATCTGCTCAGAGAATACATGGACGTGTTTGCATGGTCATACCGGGATATGCCGGGGCTAGACAGTTTGATTGTGGAGCACAGAATCCCTCTAGCACCAGATGCCAAGCAGTAAAGCAGAAACTGAGAAAGATCAAGCCAGAGTGGTCTCTACAGGTCAAAGAAGAGATTGAGAAGGTGCGCTGTTGTGTAGATTTCCGACATATTTATCGAACATCGTGACTGTGACTAAGGCCAATGGGAAGGTGCGCTGTTGTGTAGATTTCCGGGATCTGAACAAAGCCAGCCCCAAGGATGACTATCCCTTGCCGAACATAGACATTCTGAAGGATGCCACTGCTAACTAAAAAGTCAAATCCTTCGTTGATGGCTTTGCTGGCTACAACCAGATCAAGATGGTCGAGGAGGACCAAGAAAAGACAGCCTTCACCACATCGTGGGGAACGTACTGCTATACGGTGATGCCTTTTGGGCTTAAGAATGTAAGGGCTACATATCAGAGGGCAACGACTGCACTCTTTCACAACATGATCCACAAGGAAATTGAGGTCTATGTCGATGACATGATAATCCATTCCAAAAGAGAGGATGGACAACACTTTATCGACCTGCGAAAGTCCTTTGAAAGGTTGAGATAGCATTCCATGAGACTGAACCCTGCCAAATGCACCTTTGGAGTGACAAGGGGAAAAGTGCTTGGGTATATGGTCACGGAGCGAGGTATTGAAGTCGATCCCCGAAAGATCAAGGCCATTATGGACATAAGGCCACCTCGAACCCAGACAGAGGTCAAAAGCTTTATGGGCAAATTACAGTACATCAGCCGTTTTGTCAAACAGCTGACTACCATGTGCAAGCCCATCTTCAAGCTCATGAAGAAGAATGCAGACACAGAATGGACTAAGGAATGCCAGGATGCCTTTGACCAAATTAAGGCGTACCTAGTACATCCTTCGGTGCTATGCCCCCTACATGGACAAAAACCTCTTCTGCTCTATCTCACTGTCACTGATACGGCAGTTGGGGCTATGCTTGCTCAGGAGAAGAAAGACTCGCGGGTAGAAAATGCCATTTACTTTGTCAGCCGGAAGCTGCAGGGAAGTGAGCTCAATTACTTAGCGTGCGAAAAGACTTGTGCAGGACTGGTCTGGGTAGTTGGTAAGTTGAAGCATTACATGTAAGCCCACTCTGTGAACTTGGTCTCGAAAATGGACACCATCAAGTACATCTTCGACAAGCCCTTCCCTTTCGATGCATCTAGCAAAGTGGTCGTTCTTCTTAGCTGAGTATGACATCAACTATGTGACGAGAAAGGCAATCAAAGGTCAAGCGCTGTCAGACCATCTGGCAAACTTCCCTAGCAATGAGGACCGTGGGCCTGAACCCCAATTCCCAGATGAAGGAATCTTTATAGTTGAGCCTGAAAACCGATGGCAGCTTTTCTTTGACGGAGCTGCTAACAAAAGAGGAAATGGGGTAGGAATGCTACTGGTCAATCCGAAAGATGAGCACACACCAATAGCCCTTAAGTTGAACTTCCCTGCCACGAACAATGTCGCCGAGTATGAAGCTTGCATTGCTGGTTTAGAAGCTACCTTAGAAAGGAATGTCAAAGAGCTCGAGGTCTATGGAGACTCAGCCCTGATCATCAACCAGGTCTCCAACAAGTGGAAGACTGTGGATCCTAACCTTCAGAGGTATCATGCTTACATGGAAGAGCTGACTGAGCAGTTCAGAGAAGTGACTTTCCATTACCTGCCAAGGGATAAGAACAGATTCGCAAATGCCTTAGCTACTCTAGCCTCATTGGTAGAGATCCCCGAGGGAAAGGCCATAAAACCATTAAGAGTGGGTAGACGAGAAGCCCCGGATTTTTGTTGTGAAGTAGACTTGGGACCCAAGCCTGTCAAAGAACCCTGGTACAGCCAGATTTATCAATTCCTCGAGGATGGGGAATCAGCTTTCAGAAATGAAGAAGGTAGATCAATGGAAGGCATCAAAGCCAAGAGCTTGCAAGCCCTAAAATGGTTGGCCTCCCATTATGTCATTCTAGGGGGCGACCTGTACAAGAAACGGTACCAGGGACCACTCCTCCTGTGTGTCACCCAAGAAAGGGACAGAGAGTTAATGATCGAAGTCCACAATGGTCCCTGCGGTCCTCATATGAATTCCAGAGCATTGATGCAAGTGATCCTCAGAATGGGCTACTACTGGATTTCCATGGAAACAGACTGTATCCAGCATGTCCGAGCGTGCGACAAATGCCAACGGTTTGCCAACCTCAATCATCTTCCGCCTCATGACCTGTATTGCATGACGACTCCTTGGCCGTTTGCAACATAGGGTATTGACGTGATAGGGAAGATAGCCCCGACAGGAAGCAATGGGCATGAATTTGTGTTAGTAGTCATCGATTACTTTATAAAGTGGGTAGAGGCCAAGTCCTACAAGGTCCTCACTTCTAGAAAGGTGGCCCAGTTTGTCAATGAAAACATTATGTGCAGATATGGGGTGCCCAATGAGGTCATTTCAGATAACGGGTCACACTTTGAAGGGGACTGTGATAGATTGCTGTCAGAATTCAGAATCACTCGCCACAAGTCATCCCCGTACAGACCTCAGAGCAATGGAGCCGTAGAAGTTGCCAATAAGACGCTCGAGCGTGTTATCCGAAAAATGGCCACCCGTGGTCGTGATTGGCCCGAGAAGCTGCATCTGGCACTCTGGGGCTACAGAACGTCTGTCAGAACAGCCACGGGAGAAACTCCCTTTGCCCTAACTTACGGGATGGAAGCAGTGTTGCCAGTGGAGTTGGAAATCCCGTCACTAAGGGTCCTCCTGGAAAATAGTGTCAATGAAGTAGAGTGGCTGCGCAGCTGGCACGATGAATTGGCCCTGCTTGATGAAAGAAGGCTAAAAGTCATGGAACACACCCGAGCCTACCAGAGGCGAATGGCCAGGGCATTCGACAAAAAGGTCAAGGCCAGGGACATCAAAGAAGGTGACCTAGTGCTGAAAGTGAAGCCCCCCACCAGAGACAATCCCCTGGGAAAATGGGAACCCGTTTGGATTGGCCCGTATGTGGTGCAGAAGATACTTTCGGGAGAAGCGATGAAGCTTGCGGATCTGGACGGCAATCCATTTGTCCACCCAGTCAATAGTGATAAGCTCCGCAGGTATTATGTCTAAAAAAAACGAAGAAAAAAAAATAATTAAAAAAATAAATAAAAAAACAGAAAAAGAAAAAAGAAGAAAAAATTTTTTGTGCAAAAAGAGTAATGCCCAGCTAGGCTGAAAACCCCAAAAAAGGGCGGTCTAGGCAAAAGACAGGGTTGCACATATAAAAAAAGAAAAGAAAAAAAATTTAGTGCAAAAAGAGTAATGCCCAGCTAGGTTGAAAATCCCAAAAAAGGGCGGTCTAGACAAAAGACAGGCTTGCACATAAAAAAAAATCCCGATAGTTCACCAGAATGAACTACAAAGACCTGAACCCCTTAGTCTTTCTTGTAAAAGGGGAACGTAGGCAGCTAGAAATGGTTCAGTCTAAACAATAAATAAGACATCTAAGTTTCTATATAATGTGTCTTGAATAAATTTCTAAGATAAATATCTTTGTTAATTACAAGTTAAAAACTTCTTGATGAGTTCAAGCACGGTCTACTCTTGACTATGCTAACCTGCTACAAAGATCTAAAACATACACAAAAGACCTAATAATCTATTGTGTTCGCAAAATGGCAATAAGGGAATCCTAGGAATAGACCTATCAGTCATCATTCACTGAATCTTCCTTGATCTTCTTCCCTTTACCTCGACCCCGTCGAGTGTTCTTCCTCTTCTTCTCAATGATGTTGGTCTCCCTCATCCCAATCTCAGGTATCCTCACTGGAGCCTCCATCAAACCTGTGTCAATAAGTGCCTTCTCAATCCTGGCACGAGTCCGTACCTCCTCCCTTTAAGCCTCAGTCAGGGGAGCGACCTCAGATAGCCTCTCATATCGAGCCTCCATATCCCTGATAAGGTCACCCGACTGGTTGTGGCGACTAGCCTTAGCCTCAATCTCCCTCAGAGTCCTGCTCGAGTCACAGTCAGCCCCCAATAAAGCCTGACGACTCTCTCCCAAAATGACCTGAGTCGCCCCCATCTCCTTCTCGTACCAGTCCAAGTAGGCCATGGTCAAGATGGTACTCTTCCTGCTCTTGAGAATAGCCCTGGGAGGAAAAGCATTGTATGTCCAAGCCCTCGAGAAAAAGGAGAAGCTGGATGGATCCCTCATGTCAAAAGGCATTACCTCTACGGTACTGATGTCCTCTCAATCATTCAGTGGCTCCTATAAGATCCCAAACTGCCTGGACACTAAGCCGGGGATGTAGAAAGATGACCAAGAGAGCCTCGGAACCCTCACTATGTAAGACTCCTAAAGCATCCTACGAGTCTGCAGTCTCCAATGAGGCACCCACCAGTGAATGTTAGAGGTAGATAGCCGAGCCATCATCAGCTCCCAACTACCCTGGTCCTGCTGCCTAGGTGCACCCCTTCGGGAAACCACCCAAGGGCACTGAGTAGGCAAAGCCCCCGGCAAAGCCCTAAGCCTCTCCTGTAACCATAGAGTCAGCACCCCTGGGCTCCCAGACCTCATGAAATGGTCTCCCCTAGCCATCCGGTCGATGCCATGCAGAGTCTCGCCCAAAACCAGTGGGACAATATCCCTCCCAGCCCTGCAATCCCTGACCATGTCCAAAAGGCCAACATGACAAACCCCTACGGACTCGGCAGTGAACAGTGAACAGAGATGAGAACACGCAAAGGGTAAAGGCATCCATAGCCACTGTGGTCGTAGCCGTATCCGGAGACCCAAACCTGCCCGGGATGTCACAAAGGTCAATCCTGTCAGGGGCTACCATCATCCCCTCGGCTTCTCCCAGAGAGATTTACAGAAAAGATGCCAACTTTACCGCCACCGACACGTCTCCAGTCAGAGGAATCGAAACGGCCTCAATTTCTGGACCCCCAATCAATGCCCGAAAGTCTTCGAAGGTTGGGATGAGTTCATTGTAAGAAAATTAGTAAACATGTCTCCGGACGTCCCAAAATCTCGCTGTGGCTCTCAAAAGGTCCCAATCGGGCAGGAGATCCTTCAAATTCCATAAAGATTTGATCTTGAAGGTGGTATCGAACAGGCACTTGTTAGATTGAAATTTGTTAGATTGAAAATTGGGCATGTTTTTATGCAGGGTGAAAAAAACCAGTTCAGACAAAACTTCCAGCCGCACGGCTTCATTTGCCCAAAGACCTAGCCGGACGGCGTCTTTTGCTTGTTGCAGAAAAAAATCTGCAGCAGCTCTTGCTGCTGCCCAAGTGTAGTTCTCGCCCCACCTTCTCAACAAAACCTGCATAAAAACATGCCCAAACACCATTCATACAATCACATGTCATCATAAACCATTTTAGCCCAGTTTCAGCCCCATTTCCAAGCAAAAAAGCTACCCCGAGGCTCAAGAAATATGTAAATTCATAAAGCATAAATAAGAAAAGCAAATAAAAGATTAATACATTGTCTTCGCCTCCTTGGCGCCCAAATAAAACGAAAAATAAACAAAATGTGCATAAATTGTTCATTGTTTGTTTCCATCTTCCTCCTAGATCAACCCTAAGGAATCCTATGCCTGCGACTCCTCGTCGTCGCTGCTTAGCTCATAGAAGCTAGGATCCTTCATCTAATCTTCACAATCACTCACGTCAGAAAGATTGACATTCACACGCTCATATTCCGCCAGCTGCTCCAGAATGCCCGTGTTGGGTCCCTGTCCCCGAGGCATGGCACTGGTGGATGAGGTCTGGCATCCTGAGGCCGATGAGGTAGAGGCGGTGCTCCCAACGTGCCTCCTCTTGCGCACGGGCTCCTGCACATTTGCCCCAGCCTTGGAAGCGCAAGCCAGCTTCCTCAGAAGGGACCGGCACACATCCTTCCAACCCCTATTCTGCCATACCAAGCCATCATAGGAAAGACCAAGAACCTGCGAGAAAAGAGAAGAAAAACTCAGAAAATCTCAAGAAAAGTTCAAAATTGCAGAAAGCAAAGAAATCCAAAAAGGGAAAAGACCCTAAAGATACTTACAGTGCTGTCAGGCGGCAAAGTATACCGGGGCTCCCTCATGTCAGGAACAGGAACCATGAACCTCCTCGATACCCCGTTGACCACGTAGGAGAGATGAGCGGGAGGCATAGGTGGATCTGTCGGCTCAGCTTCCCCGTACCCCTGAGTGATAGCCATCTTCACTAGCTTCTGCGGTGTCCTCAACCACTGCTCCACAAAGGTGGCGTACGGGGTAGCAAAGTCAAAATACTCCTCAGCCGCCATACTGGGCTGATACCTCGCTATCTCATCCGCCGACCAGTTCCTGGGCTGCAGCATAAGCGGTGGAGGGTCGTGAGGAGTGATGGCATCCAAAGGAGGGACAAGGCCATGCTGCCTGGAGAAGTGATCCCCCAAGTAAATGACGTCACAAGTCAGCCCCATCAGTCACCTCCTCTGCCTAGTCGCCTCCAAGGCATCCCCTAGCAAAACCTCCGGGTACCTCCCCCAAGGATAGAAATCCACCCCCTCGTGTCCATCCCTGTTGATGACCGGTCTCACCATCTTGTAGTCAAAAGTGATCCGGGTCTTCCCGGTAAACTTATCCCTAGCTTCTCCCCTCCAGCGAATCATGGCCGGGAAGATCTCCGGATCACTCTGTTGGTTCCAAGGAAAGAACCCAATCACCTCACAAAACCAGACCTGCATGTTCAAAACAAAGGGTCATTTCTCTCATAAAGTCTCAAGACAGAAGAGTAAAAAGAGAGAAAAGGAAGTGAGAATACCTCCAATGCGAAAGAAAAGCAATCCATAGAAGCAGCCTTGTTCCGGCTGTACATATCCAAAGAGAAATAAAGCTTAGCCAATCTGGCCTCACCCCAAGAGACCGCCCCGACCTCATTCAGATTCTCCAAAGAGTCAAGCAGGAATAGCATTGCCAATGTCCCAGAGTTAGCAAAAATGGTGACTGACAGCATCAACCACAAGAAAGCTCTCGCGAGCTGGTGGACAGTCACCTCATTGGCGGCAAACCCCTGCATACACTCCAGGACCGCCACCTCAACATACCTCGTCTCCATCCCAAGCCCCTAAAGACAGAGGTCAAATCCAACCAGAGCTCTAAACTCCTCTGCAGTGATGTGATCTCTCCAAGTCACAGGCTTTCCAGTGAACTGCAAGCCAATAATAGCAGTAAAGTCGGTTAGAGTCATCGTAATCTCTCCCTAGCTAAGATGAAAGCTGTGAGTGGTGTCCCACCAGAATTCTGAGAGGGCCTGGACTAGCCCCTTGCTCTTAGAGGTCACATGAATGCCTCTGCTGATAGCATCAATGAAAAGATCAAGGCCGGTAGCCATTACCAGCTCCTTAGGGTTCACCTCATCCTTCTCGAAGTTGGGCATCCTGTCCCACAACTTCACAGCAACCTCAGAAGGTCCCCTCAACTTGTTCTCCTGTAGGAAAACACAACAAAAATATGTCAATCCTTCATTCCATCTCAAAAGCATGCATATATTCAAAAGTGCACATATTTTTCACAGAAAAGCATTCAAAAGAGATTTCTAGCATCCTTTGCCTAGAAAACGTGTCCTTCATCATTTGAAACACGTCATGTCAAGCACATTGCTCTCCTAAACACAAATTTCCAATTTTCACAAAATTCTTTGCACATAAGCATTAATTTTTCAAAATGGCATGCATGAATCCTTTTCATCGTCAAAAATCTTGTTTTCTCATCCATGATCAGGAATTGACCTAGTTCTAGCACATGCAAGGACTCCGACACATTTTAGACATTATTTTCCTAACTTTATTTTCAAAAATGAGTCATTCTCATTATTTTTCAAATAAATTGTGCATGCATGTTCATTTATGTCCTTAGCCTCATAGGTTAATCATCAAACTCCCAAAATAATCAACAAAATCATAGGAAAATTCGAAAAATTCCTAAAAAATTGGGTCGAACCCTAAGTCAATCAAAATTCAATCAAAATTGACAAAATCAAGCAAATCAAGAGTGCTTACCTTAATAGATTGAGGTTTCATAGAGTTGTGCTCTCCCCTACCGGGATAGAGCTCAGACAGAGGCGTGTTGAAGTCATACTTCCACTCGGTTCGAACGAGCTCCCTCCTCCTCCTCCTAGCAGCTTCCGACAGGTTCCTCCGTGCTTGCCTAGGAACAATGTTCCCTTCCGGATTCATCTTGAGTGGTAGAAGCAAGAGAATTGAAGAAATTTGAATTTTTCTCTCTCTCCTCTCTCCCTCTTCCTTGGCAAACACAAACGACAATGTCGCCCAATGCCCGTTTCAATTCTGTTTAAATAATCTGGTGAAATTAAATTTCAAGCCGGAAGGCTTCTTTTTCCTCCACCTCATGCCGGGCGGCCTCATTCGCTCTGAGCTAAAATTACATTTTTGCCCCTAGACTTTCTACTTGGGCATACAATTACCGTTATCTCTTAACTAGAGTAACGTTGTTTCCCAAGGATATCCGTTACCTCTAAAGAAAATAAACTTCCCCATCGAAGCCTCTCTGTTACTTTCGTTATAACGGAATAAGGCTAGGTGACATCCTCCGAATTGTCAAAACTCCAAACTTTAGCTACCTCTATCCCATAGATAGTGAAGTACGCTTTAGTTTCTCTAAGATTTAGCTACCTCTATCCCATAGATAGTGAAGTACACTTCAGTTTCTCTAAGCTTCAGCTACCTCTATCCCATAGATAGTGAAGTACGCTCAAGTTTTTTCAAACTTAAGCTACCTCTATCTCATAGATAGTGAAGTACGCTTCAGTTTCTCTAAGCTATATCTACCTCTATCCCATAGATAGTGAAGTACGCTCAAGTTTTTCAAACTTAAGCTACCTCTATCTCATAGATAGTGAAGTACGCTCAAGTTTTTCCAACTTTAGCTACCTCTATCTCATAGATAGTGAAGTACGCTCAAGTTTTTCCAACTTAAGCTACCTCTATCTCATAGATAGTGAAGTACGCTCAAGTTTTTCCAACTTTAGCTACCTCTATCTCATAGATAGTGAAGTACGCTTCAGTTTTTCCAACTTTAGCTACCTCTATCTCATAGATAGTGAAGTACGCTTCAGTTTTTCCAACTTCAGCTACCTCTATCTCCTCGATAGCGACGTAAGCTTTAGTACCTCTATCTCCTTGATAGCAACGTAATTAGTTTCGGGTGACAACCTCCATTAATTGTCAATTTAGGTGACAACCTCCATTAATTGTCAATCAGGTGACTCCTCCATTAATCATCAAAACCTCAAGGATCCTAGAGATGTTCCTAACTATCTAGTGAGACTTGAACTACGACCAAGGCTTGATTCCTCTGGGATACTTAGGTAGCCTTTCATATAAAAAGTCCAGCCATCTGACCGCAATGGTCACCCTCTTCCTTCATCACTCCTCAGTGGTGAGGCAGCCTTTCATAAAGGTCCAGCCATCTGACTGCAATGGTCACCCTCTTCCTTCATCACTCCTCAGTGGTGAGGCAGCCTTTCATAAAGGTCCAGCCATCCGACCGCAGTGGTCACCCTCTTCATTCATCACTCCTCAATGGTGAAGTAGCCCCTCATAGAGGTCCAGATATCCGACCACATTGGTCACTTCCTTCATCTAGCATATCCCCAGTAGGATCAGCCATTTGACCTCCTAGGTCACTTTCCTTCCATTTTCCTAGCAAGGGACCAGTTTCTCTTCGCTATTCCCCAGTGGATCCCAAACTATGACCTGGCTTGATTCCTTCGAGATACATAGGTAGCCTACTTTAGGTTCAGCCAATTCATCACATATGACACCCCTTTCCCCAGTGGATCTTTCCCGAACTACAATCATGGCTTGATTCCCTCGGGATACGTAGGTAGCCTTCTAAAGGTTCAGCCACTCGACCACCTTGGTCACCCAATCCATCTCGACATTTCACCAGATTGGATCCTTTTTTATCGATAACCCCACTCGCCCTGCAAGTGACGTTACCGAGGGGCTTCTGTAAGTACCCAAATCTGGCTCATGCCTTCCGGTTAAGTTTTCTGGCAAATCCCCGGACTTTCCTAAAGTTCAGGGGTAAATTGGGAACTTTTCCAAACCTTCCGAGGGGCGAAGGACTTGTTAGGAATTAAAATTCCACGTAGTCCCTCGCTTGAAAAGACCTTCTAGAATGCCACCTTGCATGGTTCTAGAGATAGGCTGAGTCACTAATGGATAAGACCGTACGGCTTCATTAGCCAAAGTTTACAGCCGCACGGCTTTATTAGTCAATCCAAAACTGCCTATAAATAGAGGCCTCCTCTACTCATTTTGATACAATTTCTGGCACTGTTACTCTGCCAAAATACAGCCATGAATTTCTTGAGAATAAAAACCTCCCAAAATCACCTCCCTCGTCTCCAAAATCCCTTCAAAGTTGATCCTTCCTCAGGAAATCTTCAAGGGAGATAGAGGAACACCACCATTGGTAACCTCTCCTCCTCTTCTCTTTAAAATATACTTGTCATACTTGTTATATTGCTCTTTGCCATTTATATTGCTATTTACTTGCTTGATATTTGATCTATTGCTATAAAATTCAAGTCTTTAGTCATGTAGGTCATAATACCCCCATTCCCCTATCACAAAGGATTCATGGAGGATCCATCCCAAGGATGAACAATAAGACCATAAATGGCTTGTTCTAGGGTGGATCTCTCACATGATGATGTGAAAATGTCATCTTTTCCATATAAAAATGTCATCTTTATTCATATATGTCATCCCCCTTCCCATAGACCTTTCTTCCAAGGATTGTCCACCTAAATGGTTCTTAAAGGACATAGGAAAGCCATAAAGGTCCTCCCTTTACATTCCTAGTCTTAGCTTGCATCATGTTCATTACATATGCTTGCATAAAAATGTCATCTTTACTTTAAAATGCATTCCCCATGTCCCTCATGGTTGGATCACTCTTCAAGGATTGCCTAGTGACCTTCTTAAGGCACAAAAAGGCATAGGATGAGTGTAAAGATCCAATCTTTATACCCCTCCCTTTTGTCCCTTTGGTACTTGAAGCATCTATTGGGGTGTAATGGTGTAAAGGTCCTATCTTTACATCATTTCCTCCACATAAAGATGCCATAGTCGGAAATCCCTTTAGAAAAGGATGAACTTGAGCCCCTTACATCTCCGATCATCACTTGAGACGAGCACAAATACCCCGACAAAGCTCCAATCGTCTCAAGATGTAGGATTGATGGGAAAAGGTCCTTCCTTTCAAAAAAGTCTCATTCTTGGACTATAAAAGAGGCATCCCTATACCGATCACATGTGACCCAAGGTCTCATAGTGATGGTCGTAAGTCCAAGATGAGCACGGGCTCAAAGTCCCGAACACATCATCAAAATCCAAGGAATCTCGAGCGATAACCAACTCATGGTTTATACGTCCGAAAGATCACTTGGCACATTCCCCCCCTTTTACCAAAACACATCCCACACACGAAAGCGCAAAGGCAAGCTTGAAAGTCGAATCTTGGAAGACTTGCTTCAGCAAGGCTCCTTGGGTGAACGTCGATCCGTTCTTCCCAAGGGGTAACTTAACCTCCGTACCCAAATCCTTTTTTTCAGAGTTTTGAGCAAATCAAAATATGTGTGGCGACTCCATTTTTCAATTTAAACCGGATGTCTTCAAATCGATGTGAGGCGGTGACCCCTTACACGAGAAGCAGTTCAAAACACAAAGAGCGCCGCGATCTTGGGCACCACATTCACACCCCCGCGATTTCATCCTCTTTGCCTTCCTGAACAAAGGCACCTCCTCCTGCAGGTAAACACAGCAAAGGTACGTCAATACGATACTTAACAAATATAAACTCTACATAAAAACAAAAATGATGACACATATTGTTGGGTTTTATGGGTCCATGCACAGCGGAATTAGCATCTAAATAACACAAAACCCAAGAGCCCTAAGATCCGTTCTATACGATTAAATTGAATTCCTATGAGATAGAATTTACCAACCTTAATTGCTTTCCGTTCTTGAGCTATCGAACAATCTATCAGTGTGATTTTGAATCACAATCTTCGATCTTCGAAAACTTTAATCTTCAGATTCAAACTCTAGGCCTTGATCGTCGTATGAGCGAAGACCCTCTAGTAGTATCCACACCTTTGAATGAACCAAGAACGGTTCTTGAGGATTGCTAGATCCTTAAACCCTAGAAAGAATATTGAGAGACCTTTGTTGTGATTTTTCCTTAGAAAATTCGGCTAGTCAATTAGGGTTCACAGACCTCATATTTGTACTACGTTAGTATTAGTATTTGTTTCCTAATCGTATTAGGAAACAGTCTGTAAACCGCCTCAGGCAAGTCCTGTCACGCAACCGCCAACAGCCTATGGGCAAGTTATGTCGCACGATGACTCTTGCCACATCAGGACTTCTCAATCTTCTTCCTTTGGTTTAACCAATTCATTCTAGTTGTGTGTGACCCAATAGGACTATATTATGTTGGCAATGAGCCCGATCATATCGACCCTCATAAAACATAAGCGGACTCTAGCAAGCCATTATGTCTACCCAATTAATATAACGTAAGAGTTCACGTTTCCAATGGTACACTTCCATTTCTCCCTTTGTCTAACGATGTTATATTTAACACAAGTCATGGTCCACGTCAACTTGTATTTTTTCAATGCTTTTTCGATACTGAGTATAATGATAATCCAATCGTATTGGGGTATGGCCATACACTTTCATCATTATCACTCATCGAGGGGCTCAAGCAAAACAACTCTCTTTCGAGGGACAAATTCCATCTTGACTTATCATCCTTCCCATCATGAATCCGATCATGCCAAAGATAGCCTTTATAAATATCGTATTAAGATATCGTTTGACTAAAATCAAACATACTTTCATCTCATGTAAGGTCATGATAATCTCAGGTCTAGGGACTAAATGAAGTGACCATATGAGATTTAATTATGACATTTGACCATGACATAAATCTCATACGGGTCAAGTCCAGTCACTTGTTCACCAACAAGTACCCATAATTTTAATGTGCATCTCTATGCATATAATCAACATATGATTATCCATTAACAATTATACTAATTATTCACTTAATAATCAGGGACAGAGATTATTACAATAAGCATGCAAAATATATAATAATCAAATAATAAACTTTTTATATAATAATAAATAATGTCAACATATAGGTCTATCAACTATAGGCCTAGGGCATAACACTAACAGTCTTCCACTTGCACTAGGCCCAATCTCCCATGTATCGAATACCCTTGGACCTAACATGTCCATCATGCTTAGCTTGTGGAAGAGCCTTAGTTAATGGGTCCTCCACATTGTCATTAGTGTCTACTCTGCATATCTTTACGTCTTCCCTTTCGCATATCTCTCGGATAATGTGGAAATGTCGAAGTATGTGTTTGAATCTTTGATGTGACCTTGGTTCCTTTTCTTGTTCAATGTCACCATTATTGTCACAATAAAGTTCAATAGGATCATTGATACTTGGAACGACTTCCAAATCACTAATGAACTTTTTGATCCAAACAGCTTCCTTAGCTGCATCAGATGCTACTATGTACTCAGCTTTGGTTGTAGAATCAGCGACGATACTTTGCTTGGAACTTTTCCAACAGACAGTGCCTCCATTCAGCGTAAACAAAAATCCTGTCTGTGATCTGAAATTATCTTTGTCGGTTTGGAAGCTAGCATCTATGTAACCTCTTACAACAAGATCTTCTTCCATTCCTCCAAAGACCAAGAATACATCCTTAGTTCATCGTAAGTACTTGAGGATATTCTTAAATGCTATCCAATGTGGTTCGCCGGGATCCGATTGGTACCTACTCGTCATGCTTAGAGCACACGAGACATCGGGTCTAGTACATAACATAGCATACATGATAGACCCAATTTCCGAAGCATATGGAATACCACTCATTATCTTTCGCTCATCATTAGTCTAAGTACTTTGAGTCTTGCTAAGAGATACACCATGCAACATTGGTAAGTTTCATCTTTTAGAATTTTCCATTTGGAATCCTCTAAGAACCTTGTCAATGTAAGTACTTTGACTTAAACCAATCATCCTTTTAGATCTATCTCTATAGATCTTGATACTAAGGATATATGCAGCTTCGCCCATATCTTTCATTGAAAAGCACTTTTCCAACCAAGACTTGGCAGTCTGTAGTGCAGGAATGTCATTTCCAATGAGTAAGATATCATCGACATACAACACTAGAAATAGTGCTACGCTCCCACTAATTTTCTTGTATACACAAGGTTCATATTCATTCTTGATAAAGCCAAACTCTTTGATTGCTTCATCAAAACGTAGATTCCAACTCCTAGAAGCTTGCTTCAATCCATTAATGGATCTCTACAACTTACACACCATATTAGAATTTTTTGAATTGACAAAACTTTCAAGTTATATCATGTACACATCCTCAAGTAACTTCCCATTTAGAAAAGCTGTCTTGACATCCTTTTGCCATATCTCATAGTCATAATATGCGGCTATGGCAATTAAACATCTAATAGACTTGAGCATAGCTACAGGCGAAAAGGTTTCTTCATAGTCGATATCATGAATCTGCCTATATCCCTTAGCTACTAGCCTAGCCTTATAGATATGCACCTTCCCATCCATGTCGGTCTTTTTCTTGAAGACCCATTTGCACCCTATGGTTTTTACACCTTCGGGTGGATCAATCAAGTTCCAAACTTGATTATCAGCCATGGATTGTAATTCGGACTTCATGGCCGCTTGCCATTTTTCCGAATCAGGAGAGGACATCGCTTCTTGATAGCAAGTAGGTTCATCATTTTCGATTAACTCCACTTCATCACTTTCCGTAACGAGAAATCCATATCTCTCGGGTTCGGATCGTGACCTACCACTTCTGCGAAGGACTTGTGTATCTTGAACCGGTTCCACAACTCCTTGTAAACTTGGTCCAGTTTCTACCATTGGTTCAATATTGTTTTCGGGTTCTCAAATTTCTTCGAGATCTATTTTACTCCCACTGGTTCCTTTGCGAAGAAACTCCTTTTCTAAGAAGATACCATTTCGAGCAACAAACACTTTATTCTCGTTTCGGTTGTAGAAATAGTATCCTTTAGTTTCCTTAGGATAACCCACGAAAACACATTTATCAGACTTAGGTGCTAGCTTGTCAGAAGTTCTTGACATATGCATCGCAACACCAAATCATCATGAAAGACAAATTGGGTTTTCTTCCATGCCACATCTCATATGGGGTCTTTTGAACTTATTTGGTAGGAACTCTGTTTATAGTGAAAGCAGCAGTTTCTAGTGCATGTCCCCAAAAGGATAAAGGAAGCTCAATTTGACTCATCATAGAATGAACCATGTCCAACAAAGTTATATTCCTCCTTTCAGACACACCATTCCATTGTGGTATTCCGGGTGGAGAGAGTTCTGAAATGATTCCACAACTCTTAAGATGACTGTCAAATTCTTGGTTTAAATATTCTCCGCCTCGATCTGATTGAAGTACTTTAATAGTTTTTCCAAGTTGATTTTGCACCTCATTTTTGAAATATTGGAAATATCTCAAATGATTCACTTTTATGTTTCATTAGATAAACATATCTAAATCTACTATAATCATCAGTGAATGTAATGAAGTATTGAAATCCTCCCCTAGCATTGCTACTTATAGGTCCACACACATCAGTATGTATGTGGCCTAATAAGTCGCCCACCCTTTCACCAGTTTTGGTAAACAGGTCCTTGGTCATCTTGCCAAGTAGACAAGATTCACATGTCTCATATGATTCATAATCATGTGAGTCTAAAAATCCATCTTTACGGAGTTTAGAAATGCGTTTCTCATTTTTATGGCCAAGACGACAATGCCATAAGTAAGTGTGGTTTACATCATTGGGTTTAGATTTCTTGTTAATGTTATAAATATCATTATCACGATTTTCAACATCAAGGATATAAAGGCAATTGAATGAAATAGCAGTACAATAATGCATATCACTCTTGTAAATAGAAAACTTCTTATCACATATAAGAAAGTTAAAACCTTCATTATCCAAACTTGAAATCGAAATAATATTCCTACATAAAGCTGGAACGTAATAACAATTGTTCAAAACAAGTATTAGTCCACTAGGTAAAGTAACTTCATAAGTTCCTACGGCTAATGCAGCAACTCTTGCTCCATTCCCCGCACGTAGGTCCACTTCACCATTTTCAAGTATCCTTCTGTTCTTTAGACCCTGCACATTTAAACAAATGTGAGTTCCACATCCGGTATCCAATACCCAAGAACTAGAAGTAGATAGGAATATATCTATAACAAAGATACCTGAAGTCGAAGCAACACCTTTGCTCTTCTTCAGTGCTTCCTTGTATATTAAGCAGTTTCTCCTCCAATGTCCAATCTCATTGCAATGGAAGTAGTCTGCGTCCTCTTGGGACTTGGGCTTAGCCTCTTTGGGCTTGGCAGCCTCTTTGGATTTGGCAGCACTTGCCTTAGGATTAGCAACTTTTTCCTTTCCTTTACCCTTGAAACCATTCCCTTTGTTAACCATCAACACTTGATCGGTTTTCTTTTTGACAATATTGGTTTCCACAGTGTTCATCATTTGAATTAGCTCGGAAAGGTTCTTATTCATGCCTGAAATTACCCGGGGATTTTCACGCGGATGCAAAAATGCGGTTGTCTTTCGCGGAGGGTTGGTGTCTGAGACCTCACTTTTTGGGAAGGAGAGGAGTCGCCACGCGGTTTTTGTATTTTGAGCCAAAACGTTGAGAAAACGGCTATTGATTGAAAAAGGTGTCATTTTTATTTGCAGCAAAAACTTAGGAAAAGGCTTTGAAAATGGGGGGTCATTTTTATTGGTAGCAAAAACGAGTAAAAATCTTTTTGAGTACCAGAGATTGTTAGGTTCGGAGGTCACGTTACGTTTCAGGAAGAGTATTACGAGATCACCCGAAACGCCTCATATGACGAGTCTTTCTACCTTTATCGAAATCGTGTGTGTATGTGTGTGTTTGTATTTTGAAATGGGGGCTTGAATGACAAGATTAATCTTGGTTTGAATGTCAAACGTTGATTAGATGGTTTGTTTGAAAAGGTGAGCGTTTGAATGACAAACGTCGGTTTTGAAGTTTTAGGAAAAGTGGCGCGAATGCTGATTTTAACTATTTATCTTAAGTGTCAAATGTTGACTTTTAAGAAAAGAGCATTTAAATGTCAAATGTCGGATTTTGAGTTTGAATATGAGCGTTTGGATGCCAAACGTCATTTCGCGCGTTTTAAAAGAGAGTTCGAAGGTCGAACTCCGGTTTTGAAACGGGCGTGTCATTGTTAACGATTTTACAGGAAAAACGTATTAAATGATTTTGAATGTCAAAAGTCGGCTTTTAAGTTTGAAGATGAGTGTTTGGATGCCAAACGTCATTTCACGCGTTTTGAAAGAGAGTTCGAAGGTCGAACTCCGGTTTTGAACCGGGCATTACATTGTTAACGATTTTTACGGGAAAAAACGTATTAAATGACATGCAATCAACGAATCGGGTAGAGACTCGGACTTTGAAAAGTAAATACTATCACGATCCAAACGGGTCGGACTTGTAAATGACAGTATTTAAAGTGCGGTATCAACGAAATCAAACGATCCAGAATTGTAAATGACGATCGACGAGCCAAACGACTCGGAATTGTAAAGTTGCATGAAATGTAAATGACGTTCGACGGATCAAACGGTCTGGAATTGTAAATGACAGAAATTTAATTGGCGTTCGACGGATCGATCGATCCGAAATTGTAAATGACATAAAAGTAAACGGAACGGGGTCGAAATGCGGTTTTAACCCGAGATTACTTCTCTTACGGGAAGAGAAGAGGATCTAGGGGCTAAAGCGTACTAGACGCCGTTAGACGGAGGCGTCTACATTTCAAAGATGTTCATTCGAAACGGTTATAGCGACTTGCGTGTAAACCGAGGCGGAATGAGAGATTAGGGAGAGGGAGTTATACCTATAGCTAGGGTCGACTCCTTTGGCTTGGGGGGTGTATACTGGATACGAAAAGTGGTTTGGGATGGTGTTTTAAGGTGGTGAGGGGCGTATTTGATCAAAATACGGAGGTTTCACGCGAATCGAGACGAAACGGGGGCTCGGGAAGGGGTGAAACTCAGTTGGGCCGTGGCTATGGTGAATTTTGGAGAGTAATTTTTTGTTCCTTTATGGCTTTGACAGCCATGGTATTTATAGGTGAAATTTCAGCATGAGTCCGGATGGACTTAGCTTGATATCCAGGGGGTTTTGTGAAACTTTGGAAATTGGAGGGACTTGCTGGCAATTCTGGTATGCCTGCAAATGAGTCCGGCCGGACTGAGACTGTATACCAGGGGTATTTTAGTCTTTTCTCCTTGATTTTTGATTGAAAGGTGACTAGAGGGAGGTGGCATGCACGCCACGTGTCCCATGACTCACCAGGCTTTGTGGGAGTTCGTGCCTGGGTCCCGGTTTTGTCTGTTTTTAAAATAACAGTCCGAAAAATGTCCGAAATGCCCTCGAAAAGTGCCAGAAAGTGCATTTTTTAGGGAAAGCCGTACTTTTATGTGCGATGATGTGTGTTAAGTATGCTTTGACGTCGGGATGCACGGGGCAGTCCCGGGACGTCTCATTGGCTTGGCAACGGGGAACATAACGGGTTCCGGTTAACCTGGAGCGGGCCAGTTTAACGGATTTCGGTTAACTTTCTAACGGATTTTGACGATCCGGATTTGGGTACTTACAGTTAGCCCCTCAGCGACGTCTCTTCCGAAGGAAGTGGGGTCGTTGAAAAAAGATAAGGATCCAAATCGGGATGCCTTACTTTGAAAGACCTGGGCGGTCAGCTGGCTGGACCCTTAGCGAAAGGATTTCTACGTATCCCAAGAGGGAATCAAGCCAGTCGTAGTTCGTAGGTGCAAGGAGCCGCGCGTGGGGACCTTGACCTGAGCGAGACTGTTGGGAGGCATCTAAACCTGAATGAGACCATCGCGAGGTACCTGTACATGAATGGAGACTATTGTGAGGCGTCTGAACCTGGAATTTCTGAAACCTTTGAGGGCGTGTGGCGCCTCAGACTGGAGTTGCAAGAGCTTATGAGGGCGTGTGGTGCCTCAAACCGGAGTTGCTGAAACATACAAGGGCGTGTGGCGCCTCAAATCGGAATTGCTGAAACATATGAGGGCGTGTGGCGCCTCAAACCGGAGTTGCTGAAACGTACGAGGGCGTGTGGCACCTCAAACCGGAGTTGCTGAAACATACGAGGGTGTGTGGCGCCTCAAACTGGAGAGCTGGAATATACGAGGGCATGTGGCGTCTCAAACCGGAGTGCTGAAACATACGAGGGCGTGTGGCACCTCAAACCGGAGCTGCTGGATGCATTTATCCTGAGACAGAGGCGTTCGTGCCTTGAGTGCTGGACTTATGATGACGTCCAGGTTTATCCTGCTGGGGATAGGGTGGCAATGATGGGAATGGTTGTGTTAAACTGGCGTTATTAACAATGCGGAAGGATTGGCGTTTCTTCTTTAGAATCCTGCTGGGGATGAGCGTTCGGGCTTACCTTGATGGCCGAAGAGGGATTGTTGTGCAGGCTTACCTTGATGGCTGCTGAGGTGTAATGACCGGGCTTACGACTGGCGGCCGGGGAAGTGAACGATGGTGAAAACCAATAGGAATTTTGACGTCAGGAGACGGAATTGTAACTGGAATGTCCGGAGACGGGATTGAGCGTTTGAATGTCAAACGTCAACTTTAGATGAAAGTGAGCATTTGAATGTCAAATGTCGACAGGGGATTGAGAATTTAACGTCTGGAGACAAGCGTTAGTAAGGACTAACTGGGATTGATCCTCGGGGGAGGGGGTGTTAGAAATGTCTAACTGTGGGGAAATTTTACATTTTTGGGGGCCAAAAGGGGTAAAATTGGAACTGCGAAAAGTTGAGGGGTTAAATTGGCAAGGAATCTTTCTGCTGCAGAAAGTGTCCAGCCGGAGTGAACCTGAAGTTGACCAGGTTGTTATCAACGCCGAGGCAGAAGCTGAATTGGCCATTTTATTCCATTTTTCCAGGCGAAAAAGAGAGAAAGGAGGATCGTGACCTACCACTTCGGCGAAGAACTTGTGTAATTTGAGCCGGTTCCACAACTGCTTGTGAACTTGGTTCAGTCTCTACCATTGGTTCAATGTTGTTTTCGGGTTCTCGAATTTCTTCAAGATCTATTTTACTCCCACTAGTTCCTTTGCGAAGAAACTCCTTTTCTAAGAAAGTACCATTTCGAGCAACAAACACTTTGTTCTCGTTTCAGTTGTAGAAATAGTATCCTTTGGTTTCCTTAGGATAACCCACGAAAACACATTTATCAGACTTAGGTGCTAGCTTGTCAGAAGTTAACTTCTTGACATATGCATCGCAACCCCAAATCTTCATGAAAGACAAACTAGGTTTTCTTCCATGCCACATCTCATATGGGGTCTTTTGAACCGATTTAGTAGGAACTCTGTTTATAGTGAAAGCAGCAGTTTCTAGTGCATGTCCCCAAAAGGATAAAGGAAGCTCAACTTGACACATCATAGAATGAACCATGTCCAACAAGGTTCTATTCCTCCTCTCAGACACACCATTCCATTGTGGTGTTCCGGGTGGAGAGAGTTCTGAAATGATTCCACAACTCTTAAGATGACTGTCAAATTCTTGGCTCAAATATTCACCACCTCGATCGGATCGAAGTACCTTAATAGTTTTGCCAAGTTGATTTTGCACCTCATTTTGAAATATTCGAAATATCTCAAACGATTCATTTTTATGTTTCATTAGATAAACATATCCAAATCTACTATAATCATCAGTGAATGTTATGAAGTACCGAAATCCTCCCCTAGCATCGCTACTCATAGGCCCACATACATCGGTATGTATGAGTCCTAATAAGTTGCCCGCCCTTTCACCAGTTTTGGTAAATGGGTCCTTGGTCATCTTGCCAAGTAAACAAGATTCGCATGTCTCATAAGATTCATAATCATGTGAGTCTAAAAATCCATCTTTGCGGAGTTTAGAAATGCGTTTCTCGTTTATATGGCCAAGACAAAATGCCATAAGTAAGTGTGGTTTACATCATTGGGTTTAGATCCCTTGTTAATGTTATAGACATCATTATCACGATTTTCAACATCAAGAATATAAAGGCCATTGAATGAAACAGCAGTACAATAATGCATATCACTCTTGTAAATGGAAAATTTCTTATCACATATAAGAAAATTAAAACCTTCATTATCCAAACATGAAATCGAAATAATATTTCTACTTAAAGCTGGAACGTAATAACAATTGTTCAAAATAAGTATTAGTCCACTAGGTAAAGTAACTTCATAAGTTCCTACGGCTAATGCAGCAACTCTTGCTCCATTCCCCACACGTAGGTCCACTTCACCTTCCTTAAGCATCCTTCTGTTCTTTAGACCCTGCACATTTAAACAAATGTGAGTTCCACATCCGGTATCCAATACCCAAGAACTAGAAGTAGATAGGAATATATCTATAACAAAGATACCTGAAGTCGAAGCAACTCCTTTGCTCTTCTTCAGTGCTTCCTTGTATTTTGCGCAGTTTCTCCTCCAATGTCCAATCTCATTGCAATGGAAGCAGACTGCGTCCTCTTGGGACTTGGGCTTAGCCTCTTTAGGCTTGGAAGCCTCTTTGGGTTTGGCAACTTTTGCCTTAGGATTAGCAACCTTTGCTTTTCCCTTACCCTTGAAACCCTTCCCCTTGTTAACCATCAGCACTTGGTCGGGTTTCTTTTCGACAATATTGGTTTCCGCAGTGTTCAACATTTGAACTAACTCGAAAAGGTTTTTATTCGTTCCACCCATGTTATAGTGCATTATGAAATTACTAAAACTTTTGGGAAATGAATTCAATATTATGTCGGTAGCCAACTCTTGGCTAATTGGAAAGCCGAGCCTTTCAAGATGCTCAATGTGGCCCTTCAACTTAAGAGCATGGGGACCAACAGCTTGTCCTTCACTCATCTTGCATGAGGTCAAGACCGTAACTGTGTTGTACCTTTCTTGCCTAGCTTGTACTTGGAACATTTCCATCAGTCGATTGTTTAAATCAACTGTCCCCAAGTGCTCAAGATCCTTCTGAAGGTTCTTGCACATGGCGGAGAGCATGAGGCAACCAACATCTGTAGAGTCACGCTTGTGCTTCAGATATTGATCCCTCACTGCACTAGTAGCATTGGCAGCAGGTTCAGGTGGAATAGGTTCCTCAAGAACGTACAATTTTTCTTCTTGCTTGAGAACAATTCTCAAACTACGGATCCAATCCATATAGTTTGTACCATTCTCTTCCAACTTTTCCTTCTCAAGGACAGATCGCATTGAAAAGTGATTATTGTTTGATGCCATTTATTCTACAAAAAGATATACATAAAATATGAACACATATAAGTAAACATATCATATGAGACGTATAATGCATTTATATAAAATGCTCCCACTAAATTATACACCTTCAAATGCAAATAAGCATAATATACATTTAATGGGCTAAAATCCAACTTTAATTCAATTTCAAGTTTGCTATGGCAAACCGCTCAAAATTAAATTAATTAGGTAGAAAACATCAATCATATCACGTATTTGACTCTTAGATCTTTTATGAGATTTATTCAAGACATCATATGTCTAGGCATATTTTTAATCTCATCTTATGCCTTGGGTCCAAAACCATTTTGATAACCCAATTAAGTTCATTCACTTTAAACGTATAGGAACCACCATTTCCTCATCTTGCACGCATTCGAATAGAATCAAAGCACCTTGCTATGGCAAGCCCACCCAAAACTATCCGAATGGTCTCAAGTGTTTTAATCATGAATTGGCATAAAAGAACTTAAAAGTTAAATGAAGGTTCTTTAAGGCAGATTATAAGCATATCAGCAAAGATAGTCATAATCGTGCACCAGGTAAGTTCCCAGGAAGATAGGTGAGCCACAAAGACTACTTAAGTACCAACTCTTCCTTAGACAGAACTCTCCTAGATATGCACAATCAGAAATCAGCTCTGATTTGGCAACATAATCACTACCTTTTATAAACAATCAGTTTCCTTTTAAATTTCGCGTAATTATGACTTGTTTCCATAAACAATCATAAAACCAAAATTTTAATGTCTAAATCTAAACATATTAGGAAACTGTAATGCAATGTTTCAACTAAACATAAAATTTCTTAGCACATAAGAACAAGTAAATCATGCATCGCAATAATTATTAAAATCATATTTTAATCAACTAAGCATGCATGAACAATGAATTAATCTAGCATAGCCCTATAAACTCAATTTTATAGCATCCAGATTAACATACAAACGTATCAGATTGTAAACACATTCACAGATTAACCAGATTGTTCATCAAACCGTCTTGCCCATTGGGCTAAAAGTGTCGCGTGACAGAAGCAAGTTCTGTCGCATGACAGAAGCTAGTTCTGTCGCGTGACACAGGATGACAGTTTTCCAGATTTCCAGAATTCACTCAATTCTAAATCACAGAGCAATTAAATCATGCAAACGACTTTTAACAGATTTAATTCAATATCATTAGAACACGAATTAGGCATATTGTTTCAAAAACAATTAATATATCGCATACAAAACATGCAAAAGAACATATTAATGATTTTATATTACTTTTCTAGCATGTTAATTCAAACTTAATCATACAAATGGGGCTCTGATACAACTGTTGGGTTTTACGGGTCCATGCGCAGCAGATTAAGCATAAAATAACATAAAACCCAAGAAGCCCTAGGATCCGTTCTATATAATTAACTTGAAAAACTATGAGATAGATGTAACCAACCTTGAACGCTTTTCGTTCTTGAGCTATCGAATGACTTGATTATGTGATTTCGAATCACAAACATTGTTCTTCAACTTGCTTGAACTCTAGGCCTTGATCGATGAACAAGCGAAGACCCCCTTTCGGTATCCACACTTTTGAATGAATCCAAGAACATTTTCTTGAAGATTGCTAGATCCTATAAACCTTGGAATAATATTGAGAATATGTTTGTGAATTTATATTGAGAATTTCGGCTAGCTGTTTAGGGTTGACAGACGTTCATATTTATACTGCATTAGTATAGAATATGAATCCTAATCAAATTAGGAAAGGATTCTGTCAAACTGTCTCAGTGGCTTGTTGTGTCGCACGACCACACACATCACATGGCCTGTTGTGTCGCACGGCCTAACAAGGCCAGTGAGGAGTTTCTCAATCATTCTTCCAATGGTTTAATCAATTCATTCTAGTTGTGTGTGACCCACTAGGATTACATTATGTTGGCAATGAGTTCGATCATATCGACCCTCATAAGACATAAACGGACTCTAGCAAGCCATTATGTCTACCCAAATAATGTAACGTAAGAGTTCACGTTTCCAATGGTACACTTCCATTTCTCCCTTTGTCTCGCGATGTTATATTGAACACAAGTCATGGTCCTCGTCAACTTGTCTTTGTTCAATGCTTTCTCGATTTTGAGTATAATGATAATCCAATCGCATTAGGGTATGGCCATACACTTTCATCATTATCACTCATCGAGAGGCCCAAGCAAAACATCTCTCTATCGAGGGACAAATTCCATCTTGACTTATCATCCTTCCCATCATGAATCCGATCATGCCAAAATTAGCCTTTATAAATATCGTGTTAAGATATCGTTTGACTAAAATCAAACATGACTTTCATCATATGTAAGGTCATGATAATCTCAGGTCTAGGGACTAAATGAAGTAACCTTATGAGATTTAATTATGACATTTGACCATGACATAAATCTCATGCGGGTCAAGTCCAGTCAATTGTTCTCTAACAAGTACCCATAATTTCAATGTGCATCTCTATGCATATAATCATCGTATGATTATCCATTGACAATTATACTAATTATTCTCTTAATAATTAGGGATGCAGATTATTATAAACAAATATACAAAACATATATAATAATCAAATGATAAACATCTCATATAATAATAAATAATGTCAACACATAAGTCTATCAATCATAGGCCTAGGGCATAACACTAACACTGATCACCTTGACAGCTCGACCTTGAGGAGGACCAAAGCGGGGGCTAACCCTCGGAATCGTACTGGGAACGACATGGCTGACTATGAGGCCAATGCTGATCGGGAGGCCATTCAAAGCACGGTCATGATGGCTCGAAGCGAGGCAGCTCGAGACAGAGCTAGGGAAAGGGCTACGTTGACAGCTACAGTTTGACGGAGGCGTCGGGAAGGGTCCCTGAGCCAGGTAGAAGGACTACCGAAATATTCCCTGTGAAGGTGAAGAGCACTCGCCGTGGGAAAGGGAAGGGGAAGAAGGATGAAGGACCATGTACGGGAAACTAGGTTGACTTTGCTGTCCAGAGTATCCACCCACTGTCATTGCAGACACATTAACTGATTAATGTTTTATTGTAGTTTTACTAGCATGTAGCGAGTCAAGAGTTGACCGTGCTTGAACTCATCAAAGATTGTTTTAACCGTAATGAATTTGTAGGTTAATTGAAAAGAGTTTTTCGAAATGCAAGCAATTGATGCTTATTGTATTTTTTTTTGTTTTTGAGACCGAACCAATGATGGCTGCCTACGTTCCCGTTTTACAATTGGACTAAGGGGCTCAGGTCACCGTAGTTCGACACTTCAGGTGAATTTGGGAAAAACAAAGACAAAATAAGTGCGACCCTATTTTTTACCTGGATCATTAGCGGGAATGTATCCAGTTGGGTATTACACTTTTAGCACTTTAATTTTACTGAGGGGTGGTGTATGGGGAAGGAGAGTTGACTCGTGCTCTTCCTCAAATGAAGTATCTGCGGAGCTTGCTTCCGTTCACGGGGTTAACGAAAGGATTCTCGTCCAAGTCTGCTAACTTCATGGCTCCTCCGGAGAAGATTCTCTGTACCACGAATGGTCCTATCCAGGTAGGCTCCCACTTTCCGAGGGGATTGGTCTGCGTAGGAGGCTTTTCCTTTAGCACCAAGTCACCTTCTCTGATGTCTCGGATCTGACATTCTTGTCCAATGCTCGGGCCATTCTGCTCTGGTAGGCTCGAGTGTGTTCCATGGCTTTCAATCTGCGCTTGTCGAGTAGAGCAAGTTCGTCGTGATGGCTCTGTAGCCATTCGACTTCATTGATCCCGTTTTCCAAGAGGACTCGGAGGGATAGAATCGCCAATTCTACAGGTAACATTGCTTCCATTCCGTAGGTAAGTGCGAACGGAGTCTCCCCTGTGGCAGTTCTGACTGGTGTTCGGTATCCCCAGAGGGCTAGATGTAGCTTTTCGGGCCAGTCCTGACCTTTGGTGGTCATCTTTCTAATTATCATGGCGAGAGTCTTGTTTGCTGCCTCTACTGCACCATTGGTTTGTGGTCTGTAGGGAGAAGACTTGTGACGTGTGACTCTGAATTCGGTTAGCAGTTGGTCACAATCTCCTTTAAAGTGGGTCCCATTGTCGGATATGATCTAGTTGGGCACTCCGTATCGGCACATGATGTTCTCTTTGATGAACTCGGCCACCTTTTTAGAATTCAGTACCTTGTACGATCTGGCTTCTACCCATTTGGTGAAGTAGTCGACTGCGACTAGAATGAACTCGTGACCATTTCTCCCTAGTGGAGTGATCTTGCCGATGACATCGATTCCCTATATGGCGAAAGGCCATGGTGTAGTCATGCAATAGAGTTCATGAGGAGGGATATGATTGAGGTTGGAGAACCGTTGACATTTGTCGCAGCTTCGGACGAACTGGTTGCAGTCTGTTTCCATTGATATCCATTAGTATCCCATACGGAGGATGATCTGTGTCAATGCTCGGGCGTTCATGTGTAGACCGCAGGTTCCGTTGTGAACTTCGTTCATTAGCTCGCAGGCTTTTTTCTTTGTTTACACACCGAAGGAGTGGCCCTTGGTGGCGTTTCTTGTACAACATACCCCCGAATGATGAAATGGATGCCAGGCGTTTTAATGCCATCATGTTTTTTTGCTTTGATCCTTTCTTTGTATTTTCCATCTTCATTTGTGAAGGAAGCTTCTCCGCTTTGGAGGTACTGGTATATTTGATTTTACCAGGGTTCGTCGATCATTTCATTTTTTATTTCGATCTCACAGCAATAGGTGGGTGTTTCCCGTCTGCCTATTCTGTTTACCGATTTCCCATCGGAAATTTCGACAAGAGAGGCGAGGGTTGCCAGGGCATCTGCGAAGCGGTTCCTATCTCTTGGCAAATAGTGGAAAGAGATGTCCTTGAACTGAGCAATGATCTCCTCTATGTACGCGTGGTACTTCTGGAGACCAGAATCTACCGGCTTCCATTTGTTGGACACTTGATTGATGATCAATGATGAGTCTCCATATACTTCCAGTTCTAAGATGTTGCGCTCGAGAGCGGCTTCTAGACCGGCTGCACAAGCTTCGTATTCTACTGCATTGTTGGTTGTTTCAAAATTCAGCTTGATGGCTATGGGAGTGTGCTCATCCTTGGGATCGACAAGGAGTATTCCAATACCATTCCCCTTCTTGTTGGCTGCCCCATCGAAGAAGAGTTGTCAGCGGTTTGCGCTGTCGAGTGAAAAGATTCCGTCGTCCAGAAATTACGGATCAGGACCCTTAGGTTCACTGCTTGGGAAGTCTGCCAGCTGATCTGCCATTACTTCCCTTCATTGATTTTCTGACCATGTAATTGATGTCGAACTCAGCCAGGAAGAATGACCACTAGGCTAGTCGCATTGACAGGGATGGCTTGTTAAAGAGATATCGAACGGGGTCCATTTTGGAGACCAGGAGCACTGAATGTGACTGCATGTAGTGTTTCAATTTCCCGACTACCCATACCATGGCGGTACAAGTTTTCTCTAGTGCTGAGTAGCTGAGTTCACTTCCTTGAAGCTTCCGGCTTACGAAGTAGATTGCATGCTCAACCTTGGAATCTTTCTGTTCTTGTGCCAGCATTGCTTCGATTGACGTGTCTATTACTGTCAAGTACAGGAGTAGTGGCTTATCTTCATGTGGCGGACACAAAATTGGGGGATTCACCAAGTATGTCTTGATTTTCTCGAAAGCTGTTTGGCACTCGGAGTCCCATTTGATGTCGGCATTCTTCTTCATCAGTTTGAGCATTGGATCGCAGAGAGATGTCAACTGGTTGATGAAGCGACTGATGTACTGAAGTCTTCCCATAAAAATTTTCACTCCTGTCAAGGTCTGAGGCGGCTTCATGTCGATGATGGCCTTGATTTTCTTGGGATCGGCTTCAATACCCCTTTCTGTAACCATGTACCCCAGTACATTACCTCACCTGACGCCGAAGGTGCACTTCGCAGGGTTCAATCTCATGTAGTGCTTTTTGAGTCTGTTGAAGAACTTTCTCAGACCTGTCATGTGTTGCATGTCTGATCCTCTGGAGTGGATGATCATGTCGTTGACATATACTTCGATTTCATTGTGAATCATGTCATGGAAGAGGGCTATTGCAGCCCGCTGGTAAGTAGCCCCAGCGTTCTTTAGACCGAATGGCATGACCGTGTAGCAATATGTCCCCCACGGAGTGGTAAAAGCAGTCTTGGCTTGATCTTCCTCGGACATTTTGATCTGGTTGTATCCAGCGAACCCATCCACGAAGGACTTTACTTCGAAATTTGCCATGGTGTCGACTAGCATGTCGATGTTAGGAAGTGGGAAATCATCTTTAGGGCTGGCCTTATTGAGATCCTGAAAATCTACACAGCATCTGACCTTTCCATTGGCCTTGGTGACCATCACGATGTTGGAGAGCCAGGTTAGGTACTCAATCACTCTGTTGAAACCAACTCGGAGCATTTTCTCAATTTCTTCTTTAATTGCAAGGACCACTCTGGCTTGATCTTGCACAGCTTCTGTTTGACAGGCTTGGATTCGGGATCCAGGGGAATTTTATGCTCCACAATCGAGGGATCGAGTCCTGGCATGTCCTGGTTTGACCAGGCGAACACGTCAACATACTCTCGGAGGAGGCTTATCAGGGCTTCTTTTTCTGCATCGGCGAAGAAACTGCCCACTTGTGTCTCTTTAGGCTCTTGTACTGACCCCAGGTTCACTTTGGTCATAACCTCTTCGACAGCTTGGGCCCGGTTGTCCTCTTGGTCAACTACACGCTTGAGAACTTCTTTAATGTATTGTTCATTTAATGTGTCTGCTTCTTTATCAATTGAGTTATTAACGTCTTTTAAGTTGTTTGTAAACTTATCAGTTGTTAAATTGGCAATGAGAGGATACTCCGAAAGGTCAGACTTTTCATTAAACGAGGGGTTCAGCGGGCAATTCCTCGTGGAGGACATCCCATTCGATGTCCATACATTCAAGACGAGTATGACGGTGCTTGTTGACTTTTATCACGAAAATCTCTTCGCCTGGCGGGTCCAGAGAGTTGGCTTGAAGAATGCTGACGAATCTTTGATTGGAGACATGGGGTTTATGTGCCCGCATCATGGCGATGCTCAGTGTTTCTCTCCAGTCTGCCTCCAAATGTTGGAAATGACAGTTGAACTTGATGTATCGGACCGTCTGTGGTCTCGCACGCTCGAGTACGTTGACGTAGTTAGCATCTCCGAACTCTGAGGGATTCTGATGAGATTTGCCCCGGTAGTCCCTTGGTTGATTTGAAGGAGGTAGCCCCGGTGCCTGGCTGCGGGCACGCTTGGCTACTGTCTCGGCTTCGTTTCCTATGAGGAAACTGTCCCCTCTGATGACTTCAAGATCTCCCTAACGGTTAATGAACTTAACGCACTAATGGAGAGTGGAGGCTATGGCCTTCATGTGATGTAGCCAAGGGCGTCCCAACAGAGCTATGAATTCGGATGGAATGTCCATCAAGTGGAATTTTGCTGGCACCATTTGGGTTTCGAACCAGAGTTCCAGAGTCACCGTCCCCAGGATGGGACGAGACGTGCTGTCGTAGGCCTTGATAGTCCGGGTTGATGAAATCAAGTGGCTTTCATTGATACGTAGGGCTCGCATCATGCTGAGAGGGAGGATGTTAACGGCTGACCCGTTGTCCACTAATACTCCGGGGAGTGATATGGTGTTGAGCTTGAGAGTGATGTACAGGGCTTCATTGTGCCCCGAGGCATCTCTCGGCAGGTCTTTGTCACAGAACGTGATCATACTGCCATACAGTCGGGAATCGTAGGTCTGGTCTCAATCCGAAGAAGGAGAGTCATCAAGCCATCTATTTCCTGTTTTCCTCTTGCGAGGTAAAGCCTTTGCTGGAGCCTCGGGATTGTGTTGAGGCTGTTTGTGGCGGTTGCCGCCCTTGGTTAGCACGTTGATCGAGTGCGAGTGCCAAGCTGACTTTGATCTTCCTTTGCCGGTCCGTGCTCGGAAGCTGGACAAATTGAACCTTGGCTGATCCCACGGAAGGTTAGGCTTCTGACTGGCAGTAAGATTACCAAGATCTGAGGTATTTCGGTGTCCCAAGGTCTGAACTCTGTTGTCAGCAGGACTTTTCGGCTTTCCCACCCCTGTTTGCTCTAAAGCTGCATGGCCTGGAGGAAGGGAGGACTGGCTGGAGTAGAGTACGTAGTAGTCGAACCTCCCGGATGGCTCTCCGAGTGTACCCACACTGGTGTCTCCAGCTTCGTATCTTTCTCTCAGCTTCTGTTGAGAGAAATTCTTCTTCTGTTTTCTTGGAGGATTGCTCCGGACCATGTCTTGGGACTCGTACTCCAGGCATGCGAAGCAGTCACAAACACCATAGCTGATGTGGACATTGATGAGGACCCGGCTGGATGAGGCAGAGGAACTGGCTCTGCGGCATTCTTCTTGGGCACCCATTCAAAGGCATTCACACTGTTGTTGTTCAAAAAGGGGTTTCCGACAGTATTGGGCCCACGGGGGCGCTCCAATTTTCCTTCCTCTATCAAGTTCTGGATTTCGTATCGTAACCCCACGCAGTTGTTGGTGGTATGGCCGTGATACTAATGGAAGGCGCAGTACTTTCTCTTGTCAGTGTTGACTACGGGATTCTTGGGTTTGTAATTTGCAACGGGTTTAAGGAGACCTTCCTTGATTAACCCTTCCAGCATCTTGCTCAGCGGCATGTCAAACTTGTCGAAGTGTACGGCAGGCTGCTTCTAAGTAGAATTGTTGCTTTGTGGGACTGGGTTTCTGTTGCCCGACTGCTGTCCCTGATGGAAGTAGTTGACAGACGTATCTTTCCCTTTATCGGGGGCCGGTGCGGGATTGAATGCAACTGCTGATCGGTAACTGTATGGCTGTGCAGTAGCCAACTTTTCCTTGAGATCCTTCTCAAACTGTGAGCCGGCATTGACCATGGCCCGGAGATCTGGGAAGAAATGATGACTTATGAGAGTTCTGATGGATGGTCTTAAGCAGGACTTGAAGATCCGCATCTGTTCATCCTTGGAGAGTGGCTCCATGATCTCGGAGAGCTTACAACTCCACCTTTTGTAGAATTCTCTGACGCTTTCATCTGCTTTCTACTCATTGTTGATTAAGTCCTCACGACTCATTTCCCACTCTAAGTTGGATCGGTACTGCTCTAGGAAGATGTTACTGATCTGATCCCAGGTGTGGCAATCCGCAGGCTTGACCCTCAGAAACCATCGTAACGCTGAACTCTTGAGCGTATGGTGGAAGTGGTCGGCCATTTGCTGGAGGGTTGCTCCTTTCGCTCTCATGCCGAGAATGTAGGTGTCGACATGTGTTTGAGGACATTCGATTCCGTCGAATCGGTCTATCTCCAGCATTCTGAACTTGGCAGGGAGAGGCGTGACCATTACCGGATCTGTGGATTTGAGCGTTTCCTGCTTTGAGCTGCTCATGGTGGCTTTCAGGTCTTTCTTCTGTTCGACCATCCAGGCTAAAGTTGGGTCCAATGGTGGACTGTGAGGCTCGGCGCCGGGTGCTACCACGTGAGCGGTAGTGATTGGAGGTGGAAGGCTTGATATATGTGGATATATGGGGGCCTTTTTTGAACTGTATCGGGGTTTGTCCACGGTGTTTTGGGATTCGTGTATAGGCAATGGGATAAACCCAGGAGGGTATTGAAGGATATTGGCATCTGTCTGAGATGGTCCAGCGGTGCGCTGGTGGTATTGAGTGATGGGAGTAGCACTGGCCTGGCCATATATGACAGGGTTGCCCTGAGAGGTGGCAACGTGGAGCCTAGGTCGGCTGTTTCCTTGGTTCGAAGGAAACCCGTAAGTTGGCGGGGGAGGAACCTGGTTGAAGGTTTGAGGAATTGGTTTCGGGGTATCGTCATCCTCGACTAAGATGAAAGTACCATCTGAATGGCGGATAGCTGCTATACCTCGCTCATTCAGAAGCTGTACCACGAAATTCTGCTTATCTTTTTTCTGCCTCTTGTGAACCTCACAAGCCCGGATGGCTTCTTCCAAAGTCATATCTGTTACCGGTGGCGGGGGTCCTTCCCCGTCACGATTTCTCTGTGATTCTGGCGAGGCACTGACCCGGAAATCTGAACCACTTTCTGCTCCCTGCAGGGAACGAAAGGCAGGGTTTAGGCTTCGAAAAAGGGTATTTGGCTCAAGGTTTCGGGCTTGTGCAATGTGCAGTTACCGATTAATGTTTACTTAAAATGCATTTTCTCAGAGTCCTAATCGGTTGGAAAAGAGCGTGTCTTCTTTTTCGCAACTAACCCTAGAGCTCTAATCAGTAGATCTCATCACTACTCTTATAAGCCCCTCGTTTCCATTTGTAGATCTTCTTTCTCGGGACGGACAATCCCGAGCGAGGTCCTATAAGGCAAGCGAGTTCCACCGACAAAAGAAAAAGTGAACTTAAGGCTTTCTGATCACACAAACTTCCAACGTATGTGACGCACGGGCCACAGTCGAAGTCAATGTCCTTAAGTTAAGGCGGGGATCGTGCCAAAATTTCGGCATGACCTCTCCTGACTCACTTGTGCGAGGGGCCTTAGCTTTTGGCGTTGCCCAAGTTGTGGCTGGCACGATGCATATGGTGAGGGTTTGGTGACATGGTGTCACAGTGAACCTTCGGGTATATTTTTCGGCAGAGCTCCGCGTCAAAGTCAAGGCTGAAAAGCTCAAGACTTCGGGTCGGGAACGACCTTCGGTCTCAATTTCTCGAGCTTGACTCGTGGCGGAACCCGGCGTAAAAAACATACACTTAGGCTTTATGACACGAACTAAGCCAAAAACCAATCGGGGTCTTGGACGAAGTGTGACACAAAGAGTGCATGGCTTACACGGGCTGGGATGGGCTATTTGGGACGACCCCGTGCGCCCTCGAAAGTGTCTGGCAGACCAACCGAGGTGCAACTGAACGGTCATCCCGGGTTACGGGTCGTAGTGTGCAGTGTACCGAGGCAGCAAGTGCACGTGAAGTGCGGTGTACCGAGGTAGCAAGTGCGAGTAGTGTGCGGTCACTAAAATTCTTTTTCTGAGTAAAACAGAGATTTTTCAGAATGTGTCTTAAAGAATTTTGATGCGCATTTCAAAAGAGAGCATGAAAATCAAACATGAATGGGGATGCACAAACATGGTATGATTTTGAAAAGACGACAATGTAATGCCTTTGAAAAAAACCGTTTGAGGTTTAAAGTAACACACGCACACGAAAACGAGGAAGGGTAAATGAAAGTTTGACCCACGAAAGGCTTTTTTGAAAACAACGGTAGTTTTTAAAAAAGTATCCACGTCCCCAGCAGAGTCGCCAACTGAAATTACCCGGGGATTTTCGCGCGGACGCGAAAACGCGGTTGTCTTTCGCGGAGGTTTGGTGTCTGAGACCTCGCTTTTTGGGAAGGAGAGGAGTCGCCACGCGAATTTTGTATTTTGAGCCCAAACGTTGAGAAACGGCTATTGATTGAAAAAGGTGTCATTTTTATTGGCAGCAAAAACTTAGGAAAAGGCTTTGAAAATGGGGGGTCACTTTTATTGGTAGCAAAAACGAGTAAAAAACTTTTTGAGTACCAGAGATTGTTAGGTTCGAAGGTCACGTTACGTTTCGGGAAGAGTATTACGAGATCACCCGAAACACCTCGTATGACGAGTCTTTCTACCTTTCTCGAAATCGTGTGTGTGTGTGTGTTTGCATTTTGAAATGGGGGCTTGAATGACAAGCTTAATCCTGGTTTGAATGTCAAACGTTGATTAGATGGTTTGTTTGAAAAGGCGAGCGTTTGAATGACAAACGTCGGTTTTGAAGTTTTAGGAAAAGTGGCGCGAATGCTGATTTTAACTATTTATCTTAAGTGTCAAATGTTGACTTTTAAGAAAAGAGCGTTTGAATGTCAAACGTCGTATTTTGAGTTTGAAGATGAGCGTTTGGATGCCAAACGTCATTTCGCGCGTTTTAAAAGAGAGTTCGAAGGTCGAACTCCGGTTTTGAACCGGGCGTGTCATTGTTAATGATTTTACGGGAAAACGTATTAAATGATTTTGAATGTCAAAAGTCGGATTTTAAGTTTGAAGATGAGCGTTTGGATGCCAAACGTCATTTCGCGCGTTTTGAAAGAGAGTTCGAAGGTCGAACTCCGATTTTGAACCGGGCATTACATTGTTAACAATTTTTACGGGAAAAAACGTATTAAATGACATGCAATCAACGAATCGGGTTGCGACTCGGACTTTGAAAAGTAAATACTATCACGATCCAAACGGGTCGGACTTGTAAATGACAATATTTAAAGTTCGGTATCAACGGAATCAAGCGATCCGGAATTGTAAATGACGATCGACGAGCCAAACGACTCGGAATTGTAAAGTTGCATGAAATGTAAATGACGTTCGACGGATCAAACGGTCCGAAATTGTAAATGACAGAAATTTAAATGGCGTTCGACGGATCGATCGATCCGGAATTGTAAATGACATAAAAGTAAACGGAACGGGGTCGGAACGCCGTTTTAACCCCAGATTACTTCTCTTACGGGAAGAGAAGAGGATCTAGGGGCTAAAACGTATCGGACCCCGTTAGCGGACTCTAGCAAGCCATTATGTCTACCCAATTAATATAACGTAAGAGTTCACGTTTCCAATGGTGCACTTCCTTTTCTCCCTTTGTCTCATGATGTTATATTGAACACAAGTCATGGTCCAAGTCAACTTGTATTTTTTCAATGCTTTTTCGATACTGAGTATAATGATAATCCAATCGTATTGGGGTATGGCCATACACTTTCATCATTATCACTCATCAAGGGGCCCAAGCAAAACATCTCTCTTTCGAGGGACAAATTCCATCTTGACTTATCATCCTTCCCATCATGAATCCGATCATGCCAAAGATAGCCTTTATAAATATCGTATTAAGATATCGTTTGACTAAAATCAAACATACTTTCATCACATGTAAGGTAATAATAATCTCAGGTCTAGGGACTAAATGAAGTGACCATATGAGATTTAATTATGACATTTGACCATGACATAAATCTCATACGGGTCAAGTCGAGTCACTTGTTCACCAACAAGTACCGATATATGGGCGGCGTGAGTGCCGATGAGTTTGTTTTGTTTGGAGAGGAGTATGGGTCCTTCGTGAGGAGGAAGTTGAGGACGCCACAGGTGTTGGCGAGGGAGAGGGAGGCTGGCCCGCCAGGTCCCCCAGAGGTTCCGGTGCCTGGGCCGGATTTCACATATGTACGGGGGGATTCATTCAGGCAGAGGGTGTCGGTACCCGTCCCCGAGCAGGCTCCTGCTGCCTACAGGGTTGACCCTGATATGCTGGTGAGTGTGCTTACTCTTTTCCATCTTGGCATTTTTTCTGTATTTTCTCTTTTGTTGAGTATGCCTGTATCTTGTTAGCTGAGTGTTTCTATGGCTGTTTGTTTGTGCACGTCTCTGGGAGAGCCTATGATACGCTGACCCGCCGTTATGTGGCGATGCGGTCCTTCGCGAAGAAGTTGGCGGGAAAGCTGTCTTGCCGGTCTTCGCGGCGTGTGCCGGCGTACGAGCCGATGCCTTCGAGGCATTCTGTGGATGTTCCTCCACCGAGGGATGAGCCAGAGCCGCAGCAGGAGGGACCTTCGTGGGGGCGGCATAGCATGGATGCCGGGATGTCTTCGGGGGTCCGGAGGCCGCCAGTCTTTCACCAGTTCTGGCCTTCGCAGGAGGCACCGGGAGAGAGTTCATCAGAGCCTGCCTACATCGATCCTTTTGTCAGGTTCGACCCTTATGAGTATCTTGAGTACCTACCCCAGGAAGGGGTTCAGTATTCTGACGATGAGGGTGTGACTGGCGAGTTTACCGGGATGCCCAACTTCTCGCTTGATGATGTTGGTAATGATGTTGATGCTGAAGAGTCAGATTAGGGTTCATTTGCTTTTCCTCTTTCCATATCTTCTTTTTTTTTGTTTAGAAACAGACATTGTACCTGTAATAAAACATTCGCATTTGTATCGCAAAGCATTTTATTCTAAGATGTAATGTGTCTTTGTGATTCCCGGGAATTGTCCTAGGAATTGTTGCTATTATTTTTTTTATTTGTGCATGCCACGTGAGCTGAGAGTGCATTTGCGGGTAGCGTGTGTTTGCCGGAAATGGCTTTGGCCAGGGTTTGGGCAGTTTGGGGCAAGGTCCTGCTGGGAACAGTGGTTGTTGGCCTGTTTGCTGGGAAAGTGGGGCCAGGATGCAACAAGGTCCGTACGAACAAAATTAGGGTGTAAAGAGGTCTTTACGGATCACCTTTGCTTTTGGGAAGGGATAAATGCTTTTCGAATGTCTGGACTTTCCTCACTCCCCATTTGCAGCCATTTCGAGCTTTCTTCCCCATTTTCTCTTGGAACCTCCATTTTTGCCATGGATTATTCGTACGTTCCAAGAATTTTGCCAAGGCTTTCGCAGGAGCGGCAGGCAAACTTCCTTGAGCGGCTGAAAATGTGGATGCGACGCCATATGAGGCATCAGAGGCAGGCTTTCGAGGTAAGGTTTCGACTTTGCTCAGTTTGGTCCCTTAAGGAGTTGGTTCCTGATTGGGAGTTGTTGCGAGCTGCCGCGAAGTTCTGGGATGTTAGGAGGCATGTGTATTGCATCTCCTACAATGAGGTAGTGCCCACCTTTGAGGATTTTCGGGCTTTGATTGGAGGATCGGAGGTGGAGACCATCTCACTTTCTTTGATTGGCGGTGCTGCCGTGAGCGTGAAGTTTGCAGGCTTTCTTCGGACTTCGTTGGGAGAAGTGCAGGGCATGATCCTTGATTCGGGTCATATTGACATTTTTGCGCTGCCGAAGCGGTTCATGATTGATGATGAGAGTGATGTCTCGTGGGATGCGTTTGCCTTGTGCGTGATAGCGACGCTCTTCATGGTCAGCTCCCTTGGGGTTTGCGATGGTGCTTTGCTAGATGTGGTTGGACACTGCAGAGCGGGAGAGGATATTGTCCCGTTGGTGCTGGGGGAGACTCTTCATAGTGTTGATCGTCTGGCGACTGGGGATCGGTTCATGAGAGGGGGAACCCCGCTTTTCTCACCTTGTGGCTGCGAGAGAGACTTCAGGCCATGCCCGAGGCTCCGACGTCGTTTAGCCCGTGGTCATTTGCTCGGTGACCTCTTGTGTTGGATATGGATCAGTCTGCCTGGGAGAGATGGATGGCACGGCTGGGTACGCATCAGATCCGTTGGTGGGTTCCGCACTGGGGGATTGAGACTAGGAGGGCCTTTCAGGAAGGGTCCTATGTTGTTAGAGTTCCAGGTTTGTCTTGGTCCTCCTTCTATATTCCGTCGCTTGTTTCCCGACAGTTTGGGGTGAAGCAGGAGCCTTTGTTGGGTTGGGACGACCTTGCTACTGCGGAGATAGCTCCTCTTTGTATGGCAGCTCAAGGTGTTCTTTTGCATTTTCTGAGGGTATGGAAGTATTCTGCTTTCCCTCCTGTGGTGCTCCTTAGACGTCGGGAGAGTGTCGTATTGACGACTCAGTACCTGGCCTGGTATGAGCAACGTGTTGGGCAGTCCCAAGTGGCTTTGGAGAGCAGGCGTGGAGCGATTCTGGGGCCCGGTTGCCGTAGTAGCTATTGCCTTAGGAGTGCCGAAGCCTGGTCTGACCCTCAGGATGTGACGGGAGACACTTTGTTTGACTACGAGACTAGAGTTGATCGACTGACGGAGAGAGGTCCTCTTTTGCAGACTCGCAGGGAGGAGATCCGAGCCAAAGCACGGGCGAATGAAGCCCTGAGAGCTGCTGGATTGTTTGACTCTACGGGGAGGACCCCTAATCTCGGACTGAGAGACGCAGAGTTGGCTCGCGTGGAGCGAAAGAAGACTCGCCGGGGACGAGGGAAGAAAGGGAAGAATGGCGAGGGGACAAGCGCAGATGGCGCGGAATGACCTCCTAGGTATCCATTCATTGCATTGCAAACACATTATTTGTTAAATGTATTAAGCTGTCTTTTAGCATGTTGTGAACTTGAGAGTAGACCGTGCTTGAACTCATCAAGAAATGTTGTAATCGTTAGTGATTTGTGATTTACTTTTAAAGCTTTGTCGAGACGCAAGATCTCTTGTTCGCTTTTGTTTCTTTTGTGCACCTTGGCGGCGTCCATCTTTGGACTTTTCTGTTGCATTTGCGGACTGAAGCAGCCTGGGCCTTGACGGCAATCCCCTTTGCTCGGGCTCTGTGTTTGGCTGAGAGGTTGAATGATCCCCTGACCCATTTTGACGGTCTTTTCCGTAGATTTCTTGCCTCTTGTTTGCATCGGGCTCTTGACCTCCGTTTTTGTAGCTTCTGCTTGAGCTTCTTTTTTTTTATGAGCCCTTGCTCGAGCTCTTTTTTTTTTTTCGAAGCGCGTGAGGGTGAAGACAAGCCCCTGGCTTGGAAGCAGACATGGGTCAGTCGTTTGATGCTGAGTGACCTTTTGATGTCCTTTGATGTTGCCGTCGTTATTTGACTTGGTCAAGGTGATGGTTGGGGCATGCTCCTGGAAAGTGTGTAGTTTAATGGAGGTCTTGATTGACATTCAAACTTTTGACTTTTTGTGTGTTTTTAGACCGGACCAATTAAGGTTGCCTATGTTCCCCCGGACTAGAGGGCTCAGGTCTACGTAGTTCGACACTACATGGAGTGCCAAGAGATGCACAGTTGTTCTTCTTTAGGCGAAGTATCTGCGAAGTTTGCTTCCGTTGACTGGATTCATAAAGGGATTGCCGTCTAGGTCTGTCAGCTTCATGGCACCTCCGGAGAAGATCTTTTGAACCACGAAAGGGCCGATCCATGTTGGTTCCCATTTTCCCAGTGGGTTGGTTCGAGTGGGAGGCTTATCTCTGAGTACCAGATCGCCTTCCCTGATGTCTCGGGACTTGACCTTCTTGTCGAAAGCTCTAGCCATCCTGCTTTGGTAGGCTCGGACGTGTTCCATGGCCTTTAGTCGTCTCTCGTCTAGCAGAGCCAATTCGTCATGCCGACTTCGGAGCCATTCGACTTCGTTGACGTCATTTTCCAGCAGCACTCGGAGTGAGGGAATTTCCAATTCAATGGGAAGGACTGCTTCCATCCCGTATGTCAGGGCGAATGGGGTTTCTACCGTGGCTGTTCTGACTGATGTTCGGTAGCCCCAAAGTGCAAGGTGCAGCTTCTCGGGCCAATCTCGTCCTCGGGTGGTCATTTTTTGGATGATCCGTTCGAGGGTTTTTTTTGCTGCTTCTACGACGCCATTTGTTTGTGGCCGGTAGGGAGAAGACTTGTGGCGTGTGATCTTGAATTCAACCAGCACTCTGTCGCATTCCCCTTCGACGTGTGAGCCGTTGTCCGATATGACCTCATTCGGGATGCCGTATCGGCAGATGATGTTTTCGTTGAGGAAATGTGTGACTTTCTTGGAGGTGAGTACCTTGTAAGACTTGGCTTCGACCCATTTGGTGAAGTAGTCGATGGCTACTAAGATGAACTCGTGACCGTTGCTACCTGGCGGAGCAATTTTCCCGATGACGTTAATTCCCCAAGTGGCGAAGGGCCAGGGCGTAGTCATGCAGTAGAGATCGTGGGGAGGTAGATGATTGAGGTTGGAGAACCGTTAGCACTTGTCACAGCTTCGGACAAAGTGGATGTAGTCTGCCTCTATGGAGATCCAGTAGTAGCCCATCCTGAGAATGATTTGCATCAGGGCTCTGGCGTTCATGTGGGGACCGCAAGCCCCATTGTGGACTTCATTCATGAACTCTCTTGCTTCTTCCTGGCTGATGCAGCGTAGGAGTGGTCCTTGGTAGCGTTTCTTGTACAGCATGTCCCCAAGGATGACAAAGTGAGAGGCGAGGCGTTTTAGGGCCATGATGCTCTTGGCTTTGGTTCCTTCCCTGCGTTGACCTTCTTCGTTCATGAAGGTGGTTTCCCCGTTCTTGAGGTATTGGAAGATCTGGTTGTACCATGGCTCATTGATGGGCTTGGGTTCTGGTTCGAACTCGCAACAGTAGGCAGGAATTTCCTTTCGTCCGACTTTGAAGGACTTGATTGCTTTTCCATCAGGGATTTCCACGAGTGAAGCCAAGGTGGCTAAGGCGTCTGCAAACCGGTTTCGGTCTCTCAGCAAGTAGTGGAACGTGACCTCTTCGAATTGTGTGATGAGGTCTTCCATGCAGGTGTGGTATTTCTGCAAGCCTTGGTCTATGGTTTTCCACTTGTTGGAAACTTGGTTGATGATCAGGGCTGAGTCCCCATAGACCTCGAGTTTCTGGACATTCCTTTCGAGTGCGGCCTGTAGTCCAGCGGCGCAGGCTTCATATTCGGCGGCATTGTTGGTTACCTCGAAATTGAGCTTTATGGCGATTGGGGTGTGCTCGTCCTTGGGATCGACCAAGTGTTGGTGTAATGCCCTAGGCTTTAGTTATGTTTAACTGAAAACCGTTATGTATCATCTTTATCGTTTATGTTTATTATTTGATTATTATATAGTTTGCATATTTATTGTAATAATCTCCGTCCCTGATTATTAAGAGAATAATTAGTAAAATTGTCAATGGATAATCATATGATGATTATATGCATAGAGATGCACATTGAAATTATGGGTACTTGTTAGAGAACAAGTGACTGGACTTGACCCGTATGAGATTTATGTCATGGTCAAATGTCATAATTAAATCTCATTTGGTCACTTCATTTAGTCCCTAGACCTGAGATTATCATGACCTTACATATGATGAAAGTTATGTTTGATTTTAGTCAAACGGTATCTTAACACGATATCTATAAAGGCTATCTTTGGCATGATCAGATTCATGATGGGAAGGATGATAAGTCAAGATGGAATTTGTCCCTCGAAAGAGAGATGTTTTGCTTGGGCCCCTCGATGAGTGATAATGATGAAAGCGTGTGGCCACACCCCAATATGATTGGACTATCATTATACTCAAGATCGAGAAAGCATTGAACAAATACAAGTTGACGTGGACCATGACTTGTGTTCAATATAACATCGTGAGACAAAGGGAGAAATGGAAGTGTACCATTGGAAACGTGAACTCTTACGTTGTGTTATTTGGGTAGACATAATGGCTTGCTAGAGTCCACTTATGTCTTATGAGGGTCGATATGATCGGACTCATTGCCAACATAATACAATCCTATTGGGTCACACACAAATAGAATGAATTGGTTGAACAAAAGGAAGAATGATTGAAAGTTTCAGAATCGGCTAATTATGTCACGCGACATAACTAGCCACTGGCTAGTTATGTCACGCGACATAACTAGCCACCAGACGCGGATTGACAGCCTGGTCTCCTAATTCGATTAGGAAACATATTAATGCTAATGTAGTATAAATATGAGAGGTCTGTCAACCCTAATGGTCTAGCCGAATTTTTCAATAGAAATTCACAATCAAAATACTCTCAATATTCTTCCATAAGTTTTAGGAATCTAGCAATTCCCAACCCAAGAATTGTTCTCGACATTCATATTTGTGTGGATTACCAAAAGAGGGTCTTAGTTTTGTTCAAACAAATCAAAGACCTAGAGTTCAAATCTGAAGATCCAAAGGAGTTGAAGATTCGAAGATTTGAAGATCAAAAGTTTGTGATTACGAATCACATAATTATCCGTTCGATAGCTCAAGACCGGAAAGCAATTTAGGTTGGTAAATTCTATCTCATAGCAATTCAATTTAATCGTATAGAACGGATCTTAGGGCTTGGGTTTTGTGTTAATTTTATGCTTAATTCCGCTGCGCATGGATCCATAAAACCCAACACCAAGAGCATACTGATGCCGTTTCCTTTTTTGTTGGCTGCTCCATCGAAGAATAGTTGCCATCGATTTTCGCTTTCGAGTGCAAAGATTCCTTCGTCTGGAAATTGTGGTTCGGGGCCTCGAGCTTCATCGGTTGGGAAGTCTACCAGTTGTTCGGCCATTGCCCGTCCCTTGATTGACTTTTGGTTCACGTACTTGATGTCAAATTCCGCTAGGAAGAAAGACCATTTGGCTAGCCTCATTGACAGAGATGGTTTTTTGAAGAGGTATTTGACTGGGTCCATTTTGGAAACCAAGTGTACCGTGTGCGACTGCATGTATTGCTGTAATTTTCCAACAACCCATACCAGAGCTGCGCATGTTTTTTCGAGGGCTGAGTAGTTGAGTTCGCTGCCTTGAAACTTTCGACTGGCGAAGTAGATGGCGTTCTCAACTCGTGACTCTTTCTTTTCTTGACAGAGCATGGCTCCAACTGCGGTGTCGGTCACAGTTAGGTATAGCAACAGTGGCTTCTCCTCGTGGGGAGGACAGAGAATCAGAGGACTCACAAGGTACGCCTTTATTTTTTCAAAGGCATCTTGGCATTCTGAGTTCCATTCGATGTCAGCATTTTTCTTCATCAGTTTGAAGATTGGCTCGCACATGGAGGTCAATTGATTGACGAAACGGCTGATATACTGCAGGCAACCCATGAAGCTTTTCACCTCTGTTTGAGTTTGCGGTGGTCTCATTTCGATGATGGCCTTGATCTTTTGAGGATCAACCTCGATGCCTCTCTCGGTGACCATGTATCCCAAGACCTTGCCTCGGCTGACCCCAAATGTGCATTTGGCGGGGTTTAACCTCATTGAGTGTTTTCGGAGGTGATTGAAGAACTTTCTCAAGTCTGTGAGGTGTTGTCCATCTGATCCCTTTGAGTGGATGATCATGTTATCGACGTACACTTCGATCTCTTTGTGGATTATATCGTGGAAGAGGGAGGTTGCTGCCCGTTGGTAGGTAGCCCCAGCTTTCTTTAGTCCAAACGGCATTACTGTGTAGCACTAGGTTCCCCAGGGGGTTGTGAAGGCTGTCTTTTCTTGATCTTCTTCGGCCATCTTGATTTGATTGTAGCCGGCAAACCCGTCCACGAAGGACTTGACTTCAAAATTGGCTGTAGTGTCTACCAACATGTCGATGTTGGGTAGTGGAAAGTCGTCCTTAGGACTTTCCTTGTTGAGATCTCGGATGTCCACGCAGCAGCGCACTTTTCCGTTGGCCTTGGTGACCGTGACTATATTGGAGAGCCATGTGGGGTACTCGATCACCCTGATGAAGCTGACGCGGAGCATCTTCTCGATCTCTTCCTTGACTTATAAAGACCATTTTGGCTTGATTCGGCGTAGCTTTTTCTTGATGGGCTTAGCCTCGGGATTCAAGGGGATCCGATGTTCTACAATGTTTGGGTCTAATCCGGGCATGTCTCGGTAAGACCAAGCGAACACATCCACGAATTCTTTGAGCAGTACAGTCAATGCATCTTGCTCCGTGCCGGTGAAGAAACTTCCGATTTGCATCTCTTTTGGCTCTTCAGCAGTTCCCAAATTCACTTTGGTTAAAACCTCCTCAGCAGCTTGGGCCCGATTTTTCTCTCGTTTGACAACATGCTTAAAGATGTGCTTAATGTATTGTTCGTTTAATGTGTCTGCTTCTTTATCAAGTGAATCGTTATTAACTATTTGTGTGTTAGTTAATTTATCAGTTGTTAAAGATGCAATGAGAGGATACTCGGAAAGATCGAAGCATTCATTAAAAGCATACGGGAATACATTATTGGCAATGAGTTCGTAATCTTCTGGCGTGAGGTCACCAGATGACTCGAGAGACTCAAATTCAAAGATAAGGGACTCAGGATGGGTTTTGACACTGGACTCTAGGACTCGAGGGGTCAGACCAAGTTGTTCGATCATGTTCCTTTTGCTGGCGATGGGTCTGGAGAAGGCGGCCCAGTTATTGAGTGGCAATGAGCTTGATAGGAGGCGGGGTTTGAAAGTCTTTGTGTCACCGTTCCCAATCATGGTTATCATAGAGCTATCAGAAACAAAATCGATTAGGTCTGGCATCTCGATTTCTTCATTGAAGAGCAGGTGGAGCAGTGGCTCGTTCCAAGCATCGTCTGCGGAGTCTTTTGCTTTTGTCTTGGGCATTGCTAGCTCGAATGCAGACTCATCCCTCTTGTTGAAGGCAGGGGCATTGACAGAGAGTTTTTCGAGTTCTTCTGTCAAGGAGGGGGCTTTCCCAAACCAAAATTCATTGTGAATAGTGGTGGTCGTGGGTCCCGGCAGAGGTGGTGCGTCGAGAAATGCTCTTCGGACGGGATTTGCCTTGAGGCCTCTGAATCTTGCAATGTTCTGTTGGAGTTTGTCCAGGGTTATCGGCCAGCTTTGTTTGGAGTTGATCAACTCTGTTCCCTTTCCCGGGTCTTCCTTCAAGTTATCATCCTTTTTTATGAAGTACTTGGTCATGTCGAAGATGTAAGGGCGAAGATTGGAGGTTGCGTGCAAGCCTCTTGTGTTATCGGCGGAGCGTTTTCGTGCAGCTCGTTTGTCTTCCGCAATGTGTTCGGGAGTAGGAATGTATCCCAGGCCATGGAGGGTATTCTTCTCTTTGATATTAATGATTTGTTGGGTACCCTGATGGCATTTTCCCAAACCGAGCCCCGGGATGTAGTTCATGTGCTTCATCATTTTCATCAGGGGAGGGATCTTGTCCCAAATCAAAGGCAGATCTATGTGGCACACCTGGGCCTTTGGGCTTTCAATGGTGAACCCTGTTAGCATCATGCCATCATCGTCGTGTTTGATCTCTAAAACCGGGACGCCGTTTGTGTTTGTCCCTTCGGTGACTATGCTATCACCGTAGATGATGGTTAGATCTGTTCCTTGGACGAACTTTACGCATTAATGGAGGGTGGATGCCACCCCATTGATCTGGTGTAGCCAAGGGCGTCCCAAAAAGGCAGTGTTGGAAGTAGGTCGGGACTATTTGTTTTCCGAACCACAGGTTCAAGGTGGCTATTCCCAAGACTGGGCGAGACGTTGAGTCGTATGCCTTGATTGCCTGAGTTGAGGGCTTCAGATCAGCTGCTTTGATCCCTAGAAAATCCATCATTTTGGATGGCAGGACATTCATGGATGATCCCCCATCTACCAAGACCCGGGGGAGATGACGCTCGTCCAGTTGAACTGTTATGTAGAGAGGTTTATTGTGGTCAGCCCCAAATTTTGGGAGGTCGAGCTCTGTGAAAGTGATGATGTTGCTGTAATTGACGTTGCCAATCATCTGAACCGCTTCATCAGGTGTCACGGTGATGGGAACCATGGTCTGGGCCAGACTTTCTTCCAACTTGAGTTTGTGCGGGTAAGATGAAGTGAGTAGGGACTAGAGTGAGATGTTAGCCGGAGTACGCTTGAGCTGAGTTAAGACAAGATCTTCAGCCTTCGGGTCAAAGGTTTCGGCTTCTTTGGTGTAGGGCCCCTTTTCAGTTCGTGGCTCAGGTATGGCTGGCCTTTTGTCTTCCTATGGAGGATTCATCGGAATTTGACCGGAACGTGTCAGAACGTTCACCTCTGGCTTCACTGCTTTGCTTGTCTCTCCAATCTCTGTAATAGGAGGACCTTGATTGGCGTAGGGCCAGACTGCGCATTTCAATTCATTCACCGTCATAGCTTTTGTGGAAGCGTCAACAGTGGCTCTGAGATCTTCCCACGACAGGGGTTGAAGTATCTGGACCTTCGGACCGTCGGTGGCGTTGCGGAGCTCGTCCCAGCTAATCATGGCGCAGATGTTGCCGTGGCCTTGTGCAGAGCTAGGCTGAGGAGATTTGCTGGAGTAGATGACGTAGTAGTCAAACTTTCCTGAGGGTTCTCCGAGGGTTCCGACTGTGGGGTCACCGGATTCATACCTCTTCTTTAGTTTTTGTTGAGAAGAGGGTTTCTTCTTTCTTCGAGGGCGGCCCTCATTCATTTCATCTTGGAATTCCATTTCCAGACAAGCGGTGCAATCGCAGACTTCCCACCAGATGTGTTCGTTATTCGGCGGTGGTACCGGGACCTCAGGAGGCTGAATGGTCATGTTTTCCCCCGGGGGGTCTTGTGGCTTTATGTCATAGCAGCATGGCTCGTACGAGGGCAAAAGGTTGACTTCTAGGAGACAATGAGAGACGTTAGAGGCTGCAGGAGCAGGCATGACCTTGGAAGCCCCAGGTAGTTGGGTGGCTAATGTCCCGAAGTGGTGCATGGCACCTTCGATCCAGGCTTGTTGTTCACCTTGGCATTTCTCAATAGCCATGAGGGCCTGCCAAACTTCTTCCAATGTTGGGAAATTTCTTGGGGGTAAGGTCCCATTTTCCTCGTTGTTATCCACTGACTTGGCCATGGGGAGCTGACGGACTGTCCTAGTGACGGCGGTGGGAAGGATGTTGGACCTTGCGGCTTTGACACTGGGAGAGTAGTTCCCGGGTATTCTTGATCACTCTCGGTTAGCTGGAGGGGGTGACGGGCAAGGTTTAGACACGGGAAGGCCTTTCGGGATAAAAGGGGGAAAGCTCATGTGGCATGTGGTTTCCGCTTCTTTTATATTTATTATTTTTTGTTGTTTTAATTTACTTAAAACGTGTTTTCTCAGAGTCCTAGGTAGGTTGGAAAAGATTGCTCTTCTTTTTCGCAACTATGCTAGATCCTGGGTCAGTGGAGACCATCTGTGCGACTATAAGCCCCTCGTTTTGCACCTGTATTTTGACATCCCAGGGTGGACAGCCCCGGGCGAGGGTCCTATAGGGCAAGCGGTTTCCACCGGCCTAAAAGAAAAATTGAACCTAAGGACCGAGCCTGTCATGTTCGTTTTAATGCGTTAGCCATGTGAATAGTGAGCTGAGCCGGCACCTAAGTCAAGATCAGGTCAAGAGTTCGGCATGACCTCTCTTTACCTTGCTTGCGCAAGGGATCTGTGACGTTAGGCGTTGGCTGGGTTATATCGTCATGGCTGACGTATTAAAGGCTTGATGACATGGTGTCATGTGAGCATGGATGTATATCCGGGACGGAACATCGTCTGGGTGTAGCTTCGGAAATCAAGATCAGGTCAAGATTTTAGCATGACCTTTCATCGCTTTGCTTGCGCAAGGGATCTTGAGTTCCGAGCCTCGACTCAGAAAATGGCCGGCATGGGATATGTATCCAGCTTGTATGACACAGACTGGGTAAAAACCAACCGGGTCTGGACAGAGTGTGACTCAAGACTCAAACGTGCAGGGTTGACGCTTGGCTAGGATGGGATGTTTGGGATGATTCCGTGCGCGTTCGAGAGGCGTTGGAAGGCCAAACGAACTGCAACTAAGACCACCCCGGGTTAAGGGTTGTAGTGTGCAGTGTATCTGAGGCAACAGTGCGCGTAGCGTGCGGTGTAACCGAGGCAGCAGTGCGAGTAGCGTGCGGTGTAACCGAGGCAGCAGTGCGAGTAGTGTGCGGTCTCTAAAATTCTTTTTCTGAGTAAAACAGAAGTTTTTTGAATAATTTTAAATGTATGTACACAGATGTATATTGATGCATTTTTTTGTATTTTTATTTTTTTTCTTTTTGTAAAATAAAATAAAAAAGTAAAGCATATGCACACACACACAACAGTTAAAAAAAGGGGTAAAATGAAAGTTTGACCCTCATCATTTTTTTTAAAAATCTTTTGTTTTTTGTTTAAAAGTTTTTAAAACAAAAAGTCCCCAGCGGAGTCGCCAACTGAGATTACCCGGATCCGGCTCGCGCGCGGGGCCCCCGACATCTCGCAATTTCGTTGCGTCGCGTTCGGGAAAGTCGCCCGGATCCGAGAGGCAGCGCGTTCGCGCCCCGGCATCTGGCTTTTTCCGCTCTTGCATTTAGTTGGGAGGTGTCTCGCCGTGTTTTCGCTTTGTAGAGTCACCACGCCATTTTTATTAAGCCCAAAACATTGAAAAAGGGCATCAGTTTAAAAATAAACTATTTTTGTGTGATGAGATTTTGAGTTCGGAGGTCAGATGACTCCTCGGGAAGAGAATATTAGAATCATAGAGCTCACCCGAGTCGCCTCTTAAAAACGAGTCTTTCGGATACCCCTAATATTCTTTTACTGTTGTGTGTGTGTATGTGCTTTTAAAAATGCATGCTGTATCGGATGTCTACATTGTACACTGCGTATTGAAATGTATTGAAATATTGTAGGAAGGAAGCCTTACCAATGTTGGTTTGTGTCTGTCTTCCGCTGGTGAATAGTGTTTGAGGATGGAATAGTGTTCCGGTATAGACAGGGATTGCTTCGGGAGGAGCCGGTTGTCTACGGACAGAGTTTTGGTGTGCGTCGGGATTGTAGGTTGCGTTCGGACAGAGGTTCGGCGTGCGTTGGGATCGCAGGGATCACTTGGGCAGAGGTTCGAGTGCGTTGGGATTGTAGGGATCACTCGGGCAGAGTTTCGGCGTGCGTTCAAGTTGCCGGTTTGACTCGGAAAGAGCCTGGACGCCTTGGGAAAGACCAGGCAAGGCCTCGGAGTACCACGAGGGGCCTCAGAGTACCTCGAGAGTGCCTCGAGGCAACACGGGAGCGTCGCGGGAGCGCTCGGAGAGGCTTTGGAGCACCGCGAGGGGGCTCGGAAGGCCTCGGAAGGATCCGAAAGGGGCCGGGATTGCCCCGAAGGGTCTTAGAGGGGTGCCTGAAGGCTGGGGGGAGAGGAGAGAAGAGGGAGATGTGTGAAATGAGGGAGGGGGAGCCCTCTATTTATAGTGCCAGGATCTGTGCAATAAGGTCCGTACGGACCTTGCAGGTAATCCAAATTTTTGGTTTTCCTCGATTTGAGGGAATAATGTGGACTTTAAGAGGATTCTGAAATGATGATGTCTGGTTGCAATAAGGTCCGTACGGACCAACCTTGCATGCAGAAAGGTCCGTACGGACCAACCATGTAGGGGGTAATGATCACTTCCGGGATTTGAGGGAATAAGTTGGACTTTAAGGGGATTCAGTGATCATTGAAACAAAGAGGTCCGTACGGACCTTATTTGTTTTTCTGATTTCTGAAAAATTCCCAAAAGGTTCTTTTGTCCCTTTTTATCCCAAAAAGGTTCCTCCCTTGGTTTGGCCGGGGGTTTTTGGGTGTTTTGAGTGTCAAAGGTCTTCGAGACTGCGTTTGTGAGTCTGCGGTGTTTCCAATGTGCTCGGAAGAGGGTGATCCAGATTGGGGTACTTACACCTGGGGCTCCCGGGAAAAACAAAGACATACCCGCTCCCGCAGCTCCCAACGTCTCTCATTGTTCCCTGGGATACAATCCTTCGCTTCTATACGAGCTCCTCAGTTGCGACATGAAGTCATAAGAACTACTCGGGAGGGACATGTCAAGTCAGTACCCCGAGGTCCCAAGACCACCACAAAATGACAAGCACATTTGGTGGGACGTCTGCGATTGCCCCACTTGTCTGGAGAGGGATTTCCAAGACGAAATAAACGAGGATCGACCTCCAAGAAAGAAGAAATCCTCTTCCCAACTGAAACTGATAAAGAGGTACGAATCTGGTGATCCCATAGTGGGAACCCTCGGAGAACCGTCGGGAAAGTTTTACTACTACGTCATCTACTCCAACAAATCTCCTTAGCTTGACTCAACTCGAGATCACAACATTAATTGCTCCGTGATAAGCTGGGACGAGCTCCGCATAGCAACTAATGGTCCAAGCACTCTGGCACCCTAACCCCTATCTTTGGAAGACATCAAGGCCATCGTTGACGCTCCAACAAAAGCAGTATCAGTGAATGAGCTGAAATGCGATGCATGGCCCTACGCCAACCAAGGCCCTCCCATGAGAGAAGTGGGAGAAACAAGCAAAGGAGTAAAGCCAGAAGTTAATTTGCACGCGTTTCGGCCAGATCCCGGTGATTCCTCTAAAGAAGGACAAAAGGCCAGCCATACCAGAGCCTCGAGCAGAAAAAGGCCCCTACGCCAAAGAAACTGAAGTGCTTGACCCAAAGGCTGAAGATCCGATCTTGACCCAACTCAAGTACACTCAGGCCAACATATCCCTTTGGTCCTTACTCACTTCCTCCTATCCGCACAAGCTCAAGCTAGAAGAAAGCCTGGCCCAGACCCTGGTGCCAATCAATGTGACACCAGATGAAGCGGTCCAAATGATCGGCAACGTCCACTACAGTAACATCATTACCTTCATGGAGCTCGATCTACCAAAATTTGGGGCTGACCACAACGAGCCTCTCTACATCACAGTCCAACATGACGAGCGCCGCCTTCTCCAGGTCTTGGTGGATGGAGGATTGGCCATGAATGTCCTTCCATCCAAGATGATGGACTTGCTAGGAATCAAGCCGACCGATCTGAAGCCATCAACGCAAATGATCAAAGCTTATGAATCAACGTCTCGCTCAGTATTGGGGATAGACACTCTGAACCTATGGTTCAGAAAGCAGATGATGCCAATAGACTTCCATGTCATCAACATCCTGATCACCTTCACTGCCATCTTGGGCCGGCCTTGGCTACACCAGATCAATGGGGTGGCATCCACTCTAAACCAGTGCGTAAAGTTCGTCCAGGGAACTGATCTCACCATCATCTTCGGGGACAGCATAACTACCGAAGGGACCAACACAAACGGCATCCTAGTCCTGGAAATCAAGCACGACAACGAAGGCATGATGCTGACAGGGTTCACAGTCAAAATCCCGAAAGCCCAGGTATGCCACATAGACCTTCCAATGACTTGGGACCGAATCCCTCCTCCCATGAAGATGATGAAACTCATGAACTACATTCCAGGGCTCGGTCTGGGCAAGCACCATCAAGGCACCCACAAGATCATCGAGGTCAAAGAGTAGAATACATGTCATGGCCTAGGGTACGTCCCTACTCCTAAAGACGCTGCTGAAGACCGAAAAGCAGCACAAAAATGCTCAGCCATTGACAAAAGAGGCTCGCACGCAATCTCCGACTTTCGTCCTTACAGCTTCGACATGGCCCGGTACTTCATAAAGAAAACCGACGATTAGAACAAAGATACATAAAAGAAGACAGAGTTGATCAACGCCAAACAAAAATGGTCGGCAACAATGGACAAGCTCCTACAAAGCCTTGAAAGGTTCAGAGGCCTCGAGCCAAATCCCATCAGAAGAGCATTCCTTGACGCACCAACTCTACCGGGACCCATCACTACCACTATTCACAATAAATTTTGGTTTGGGAAAACCCCCTCTTTGGCGGAAGAACTCGAAAAACTCTCTATCAACACCCTTGCCACAAACAAAATGGACAAGTAAGCATTCAAAGTAGCAATGCCCAAGACCACAAAGGAAGTCTCCGCAGACAATGCCTGGAACGAGCCTTTACTACCACAACTTTTTAGTGAAGAAATCGAGGTGCCAGACCTCATCAATTTTGTTTCTGATAACTCTGTGATAACCATGATTGGGGATAGCAGCGCGAAGCCTTTCGACCCTCGCCTCCTCTCAAGCTCATCAACATTGCCACTAAAGAACTGGGCCACCTTCTCCGGACCTGCAGCGACCAAGAAGGAAATGATCGAGCAACTCGGTCTAACCCCTTGCATCCTAGAGTCTAGATCCAAAACACATTCTGAGTCTGTTGTCTTTGAATTTGAGTCTCTCGAGTCATCTGATGGTCTTACTCCAGAAGATTACGAATTCATAGCCAATAATGTATTCCCATATGCTCTTAATTAAAGATTCGACCTTTTCGAGTATCCTCTCATTGCATCTTTAACAACTGATAAATTAACTAAATCACAAACAGTTAATAACGATTCACTTGACAAAGAAGCAAACACATTAAACGAACAATACATTAAACACATCTTTAAGCATGTTGTCAAACGAGAGGAAAACCGGGCCCAAGCTGCCGAAGAGGTTTTAACCAAGGTGAATTTGGGGACTGCTGAAGAGCCAAAAGAGACGCAAATCGGAAGCTTCTTCACCGGCACCAAGCAAAATGCATTGACTGCACTACTCAAAGAATTCGTGGACGTGTTCGCTTGGTCCTACCAAGACATGCCCGACTTAGATCCAGCAATAGTGGAACATCGGATTCCCCTGAATCCCGAGGCTAAGTCTATCAAGTAGAAGCTATGTCGAATCAAGCCAGAATGGTCCTTACAAGTCAAAGAAGAGATCGAAAAGATGCTCCGTGTCGGATTCATAAGGGTGATCGAATACCCGACATGGCTCTCCAACATAGTCACAGTCACCAAGGCTAATGGAAAAGTATGCTGCTGTGTAGACTTCCGAGATCTCAACAAAGCAAGTCCCAAGGACGACTTTCCTCTACCAAACATAGACATGTTAGTCGAAACCACGACCAACTTCGAGGTCAAGTCCTTCGTGGACGGGTTTGCCGTCTACAATCAAATCAAAATGGCTGAAGAAGACCAAGAGAAAATGTCCTTCACAACCCCCTGGGAATCTACTTCTACACAGTAATGACGTTCGGACTAAAGAATGCTGGGGCTACCTACCAACGGGCAGCAATCGCCCTCTTCCACGACATGATCCACAAAGAGATCTAAGTGTATGTCGACGACATGATAATCCACTCAAAGGGATCAGACAGACAACACCTCATCGACCTGAGAAAGTTCTTCAATTGCCTTCAAAAACACTCAATGAGGTTAAACCCTGCCAAATGTACATTTGGAGTCATCCGAGGCAAAGTCTTGGGATACATGGTCACCGAGCGAGGCATCGAAGTTGATCCTCAAAAGATCAAGGCCATAATCGAAATGAGACCACCGCAAACCCAAACAGAAGTAAAAAGCTTCATTGGCCGCCTGCAGTACATTAGCCGCTTCGTCAATCAGTTGACCTCCATGTGCGAGCCAATCTTCCGACTAATAAAGAAGAATGCAGACATCGAATGGAACCCGAAATGCCAAGATGCCTTCGAAAAGATAAAGGCATACCTTGTGAGTCCTTCAATCCTCTGTCCTCCCCACGAGGAGAAGCCACTTTTTCTATACCTAACTGTGACCGACACCGCAGTTGGAGCCATGCTCTGTCAAGAAAAGATAGAGTCACAGGTCGAGAATGCCATCTACTTCATCAGTCGAAAGTTTCAAGGCAGCGAACTCAACTACTCAGCCCTCGAGAAAACCTGCGCAAATTTGGTATGGGTTGTCGGAAAATTACGACATTACATGTAGTCGCGCAAAGTGCACTTGGTCTCCAAAATGGACCCAGTCAAATACGTCTTCGACAAACCATCACTGTCAATGAGGCTGGCCAAATGGTCTTTCTTCCTAGCGGAGTTTGACATCAAGTACGTGAACCAGAAGTCAATCAAGGGACGAGTAATGATCGAACAACTGTCCGACTTCCCAATCGACGAGGCCCAAGGTCCCGAACCACAATTTCCAGACGAAGGAATCTTCAATCTTGAAGGAGAAAATCGATGGCAGATGTTCTTCGATGGAGCAGCCAACAAAAGAGGAAATGGCATTGGTATGCTCTTGGTTGACCCAAAAAGACGAGCACACCCCATTTGCCATAAAGCTAAACTTTGAGGTAACCAACAATGCCTCCGAATACGAAGCCTGCGTCGCCGGACTAGAGGCCACACTCGAAAGGAACGTCCAGAAGCTAGAGGTCTATGGGGACTCAGCCCTGATCATCAATCAAGTTTCCAACAAATGGAAAACGAGAAACCCAGGCTTGTAAAAATACCACGCCTGTATGGAAGACCTCATCACGCAATTCAAAGAGGTCACCTTTCACTACTTGCCAAGAGACCGGAATTGGTTTGCAGATGCCCTAGCCACCTTAGCCTCACTCATGGAAATCCCTGAAGGGAAGGCGATCAAGCCATTCAAAGTAGGAAGAAAGGAAATTCCTGCCTACTGCTGCGAGATCAAACCAGAACCCGAGCCCATCAATGAGCCGTGGTACAATCAGATCTACCAATACCTCAAGAACGGGGAATCCACCTTCATGAACGAGGAAGGGCAACGCAAAGAAGGAATCAAAGCCAAGAGCATCGTGGCCCTAAAACGCCTTGCCTCTCACTTTGTCATCCTTGGGGATATGCTATACAAAAAATGCTACCAAGGATCGCTCCTACGCTGCATCAGCAAAGAAAATGCAAACGAGCTCATGAATGAAGTTCACAATGGGGCTTGCAACCCCCACATGAACGCCAGAGCCCTGATGCAGATCATTCTTCGAATGGGCTACTACTGGATCTCCATGGAGGCATACTGCATCCACTTTGTCCGAAGCTGCGATAAGTGTCAACGGTTCTCCAACCTCAATCTGTTTCCTCCTCACGATCTCTATTACATGAGTACTCCCTGGCCCTTCGCCACTTGTTGAATCGACGTCATCGGGAAGATCGCTCCGTCCGGACTCAACGGCCACAAATTCATCTTGGTAGCCATCGACTACTTCACAAAATGGGTCGAAGCCAAGTCCTAGAAAGTGCTAACTTCCAAGAAGGTCACACATTTCCTCAAGGAAAACATCATATGCCTATACGGCATCCTGAACGAGGTTATATCAGACAACCGGTCTCACTTCGAAGGAGAATGCGACAGACTGTTGGCCGAATTCAAAATCACACGCCACAAATCCTCTCCCTCCAGGCCGCAAACTAACGGCGCAGTAGAAGCAGCGAACAAAACCCTCGAAAGGATCATCCAAAAAATAACCACGCGAGGACGAGATTGGTCCGAGAAGCTGCACCTGGCACTTTGGGGCTACCGAACATCAGTCAGAACCGCCATGGGAGAAACTCCATTTGCCCTGACCTACGGGATGGAGGCAGTACTGCCCGTCGAGTTGGAAATTCCCTCACTCCGAGTGTTGCTGGAAAACGAGATCAATGAAGTCGAATGGCTCCGAAGCCGACACGACGAATTGGCCCTGCTAGACGAGCGCCGACTAAAGGCCATGGAGCACATCCGAGCCTACCAAAGCAGAATGGCTAGAGCTTTCGACAAGAAAGTCAAGTCCCGAGATATCAGGGAAGGTGATCTAGTACTAAAAGAAAAGCCTCCCACCCGAACTAACCCGCATGGAAAATGGGAACCAACATGGATCGGCCCGTTCGTAGTCCAAAAGATCTTCTCCGGAGGTGCCATGAAGCTGACAGACCTAGACGGCAATCCCTTCACAAATCCAGTCAACGGAAGCAAACTTCGCAGATACTTCGCCTAAAGAAGATCAACTTTTCGTCTCCCGTCACTCATTGTAGTGTCGAACTACGGAGACCTGAGCCCCTAAGTCTGGGGGGGTAGGCAGCCTTAATTTGTTCGGTCTAAAAACACACAAAAACAAAAAATTTGGATGCCAATCAAGGCTCAGATCAATCCAAACACAAAATCCAAAAAATGGATGCCGTCAAGGCTCAGACTGCTTCAGTCCACAAAATACAATAGAAAGGTCCAAAGCTGGACGTCGTCAAGGCTCACAAAAAAAAACAAGCAAGAGATCTTGCGTCTCGACAAAGCTTTAAAAGTAAATCACAAATTACTCATGGTTACAACATTTCTTGATGAGTACAAGCACGGTCTACTCTCAAGTTCACAACAAGCTAAAAGAAAGCTTAATACATTTAACAAATAATGTGTCTGCAATGCAATGAATGAATACTTAGGAGGTCATTTCGCGCCACTCGCGCTTGTCCCCTCTCCATTCTTCCCTTTCTTCCCTCGTCCCCGGCGAGTCTTCTTCCGCTCCACGTGAGCCAACTATGTCTCTCTCATTCCGAGATTAGGGGTCCTCCCCGTCGAGTCAAACAATCCAGTAGCTCGCAGAGCTTCATTCGCTCATGCCTCGGCCCGGATCTCCTCCCTGTGAGTATGCAAAAGGAGACCTTTCTCTGTCAGTCGGTTAACTCTGGTCTCGTAGTCAAATAAAGTATCTCTCATCACATTCTGAGGGTTAGACCAGGCTTCTGCACTTCTAAGGCTGTAGCTGAGATGAAAACCTTGCCCCAGAATCGCTTCACCCCTGCTCCCCAAAACCACTTGGGACTGCCCGACATGCTGCTCGTACCAATCCAGGTACTCGGTAGTCAACACAACACTCTCCCGACGTCGAAGGAGCACCACAGGAGGGAAGATATCCGAAACTGAGCTTTAAGGTTCATCAGGCTAGAAGAGGACAAGGTGCAGCAGTCCAAGCATCCTGACAAGGCGTCATCATGTGACCATCCTGATAGAAAGATAGAGTCATCTCACCAAAGGCAGAGCAGATCCAGACTTTACCACAGAAATGACCATAACAAAATCAATTGTGTGGAAGACGATGGAGACGATGATGATTTTGAATCCCCTAAAATTTCTGATTATTGTTTCTCTGTTGATGTTTCAGGTGTCCTGTGTGCAATGAGCAATCTTGGAGATAAGGCAAGGTGGCCTCGAAAGGGTGACAAGCCATCTGGTTGGAAGGATAAATCCAAGTGGTGCGCCTACCATGAGGATTTTGGACATCTTACCGAAGATTGCATCGCCTTGAGGAAGGAGATTAGTTACCTGTTATCTAAGGGACATCTTAAAGAACTCCTTGGAAACCGCAAGAAAAAGACAGAGAACAAAGAGCCCGTTGCAACCAGATCGCAATCTCCTCCAGCAGTAACAAAGGTAGTTAATGTTATTAGTGGTGGTTCTGATATTTGTAGTAATTCTTATTCTGAAGCTAAAAGATTCGCAAAGCAAGCTAAAGATGAGAAGCCCGAGAGACTTTCAAAGATGTCGCAGCTCACATCCCAAGATGTCATCTCCTTCAAAGAAAGCTACAGGGACAATGTTATGGATCATCACCATGATGCCTTGGTCATTGCACTCCAGATCGCCAATTGCAAAGTCAGACGTATCCTAGTAGATGGAGGCAGTTCTTTAAATCTCATTATGCTAGATGCCTTGAAAGAAATGAAGATCCCTGAAGAAAGCATCGTAAAGAGAACCTCGGTGCTCGTAGGCTTCAGTGGAGAAACCAAAAGCACATTAGGAGAGATCACACTTCCAGTTTATGTTGAAGGTATCAACTCCATGGAGAGATTCTACGTGATTGATAGTGCTACATATTACAATGTAATCTTGGGAAGACCCTGGATCCATGGAATGAAAGCAGTGCCGTCCACCTATCATCAATGTGTAAAGATGCCGACACCTTGGGGAGTTGTTAAGGTTTACAGTGATCACCAGTCAGCTAAAGAATGCTACATGACATCCATGAAGGAGTCGACATCTCCCAAGACGGCATAGCAATTACAGAGAAAGGCCCGAAAGGTTCTGGAGGCGAAGGAGCATGACGTGAAAGAGATATTCTTAGACCCCTCAAACCCAGATCTCAAGGTGCTAATTGGTCAAGATGTTCCAGCTGAGAAAGAGGAAGATCTTGTCAACCTCTTGAAAAGAAGGATTAAAAGCTTCGCCTGGAAGCATGAAGATATGACAGGCATCAGCAAAGTCGTCATCACCCACAAACTCAACATTTACCCATCCTTCAAACCAATCCACCAAAAGAGACGGAAGTTCGCACACGAAAGGAATCTAATCATTCAGGAAGAAGTAGACAGATTGCTCAAATCTAAGATGATCAGAGAAGTTGAATACCCAAGATGGTTAGAAAATGTGGTGGTGGTAGAGAAGAAGAATGGCAAGTGGAGAGTTTGCGTCGATTTCACAGATTTAAACAAAGCCTGTCCCAAAGATCCATTCCCCTTGCCACACATTGATACTTTGGTTGATGCTACTTCTGGGCATGAAGTGTTGACTTTCTTGGATGCATCTTCAGGATTTCAGCAGATCCAGATGGAGGCATCCGATCAAAAGGAATCCGCCTTCATTACTCCCACAGGTATTTATTATTATATTGCAATGCCTTTTGGACTAAGAAATGCAGGTGCCACATACCAGAGGCTGGTCAATATGATGTTCAAAGAGCAAATTGGGGACACCATGGAAGTGTACATCGACGATATGGTGATAAAGTCAAAAAAAGCTGAAGATTATCAACGAGATCTAACTCAAGCATTTGACATCCTGGACAAATTCAACATGAAGTTAAACCCAGCGAAATGTAATTTTGGCATGAAGTCCGGTAAATTCTTGGGCTATTGAAAATGTGTGTGCGCTCGCCCGAAAAGTGTTAAAAAAGAGTCGCCATGCCATGCTTAAGAGGTGCACTTTGAAAAACCTATGAAAGAGAATGGGTTCGGGGTTCAGGTTACGTGTTGGGAAGAACAGAGAGTTCACCCAACATGCCTCGTCCGTAGATGAGTCTTCCTAATCAAACATCCAAGCAATCCATTGGTGTGTGCAAGCATTGATAATAAACAAGTGTGGTAAACATGCATTTTATTGATATGAATTGAGACTTACAACTTGTGAGCCAATTATTTAGGGAGGCCACATCCTACTACAACAATTCAGAACAAATTACAAAAGGAAATGGTTCCTGCAAACAGGCATAATGTGTCGCATGACACATGACATAGATGACCAGATGTGTCGCGTGACATAGGATCACCTATGAACAATGTGTCACGTGACACATAATGACCATCTGCAGGAACTTACAAATTTGAACACAAAATCAACAATAGCCAACACAGATCTAATTAATTGAACAGATTTGATTCGAAAAGTAGAATTAACAACAATTCGACCCCGGGAGTGTGGATATGGATAAATCCACACCCCCTTGGGGTCTAAACACCAAATTCAAACAATATCCAACAATGAAAGCTCAATTACTCAGATCAATCAAATTAAACAGAGAGATTGCGATTGGGATTCAGTAATCTAGACGGATAGAGTCTGATTACTGAATCCAAGAGAAAGTAAACGATAGAATTATGAAGGAATTAAGTAGAAGAGAGAGAGAAGAGGGGTTTGAGGATTGTTACCCTTGTTGCTTCCACGAATTCTGTATCTAGTTAGATACAGAATCCTTCAACTGCAGTTTCTGGTCTTGGGAGGCTAAGGAGGATTGGTCCAAGGGGCTCAAGTGGTTTGGTTTAGGAAGGGGTTTGAATTGGATGGAATTGGGGTAGGTTGAAGGTAGGAGAGAGAGAGGATTGTGTTTGGGGTGCTTTGTTATGACGCAATTTCTGCAGAGTAACAGTAGGTCAGGTTGGGGATCCATTTCTAAGAGGGGGAGGGTCTTATTTATAGGCTGCAGTTAGTGATCACCTTGTATCACACGACGTTACGTAACCACTTTCCATACCTCGACTTGTCGCGTGACACAAGGTGACACAACCGTTTTTGGCGCCAAAACCAGTTTCTGGAACATTCTGGCATAAATACCTAAGAAGTCCAAAAAGGTTTATTCCCAGCAGGTCCTTTGGCATGAGCAAGGTACCAAAAGGTACTTCCTTCGCGGGAAACTTATGAAACATTTCCGGAAGTCTCGGGACGGACCGGGAATTTACCAAAACGCCCCTTAATGCAATTTTATCCCATTAAAATGCATCTAAAAGGGTCGCGAATTGGATTGGCGTACTTACAGAGCCCCTCGGCAACGTCACTTTTGGAAAAAAGTGAGGTTGTCGATAAAATAAGACCCAATCCCAATTAGCAGCAAGGGATAAGGCAGAGGGTTAAACGGTGATATGGGGAAACCGGGTGGTTGGACCTTTGGAGAAAGGATTCCTATGTATCCATTTAAAAGGGAATCAAGCCAAATTGTAGTTCGGAATTACCAAAAGTAAAAAACAAGCAAGAAAGGGTAGAGATGTGTCTTCATACCTTTATTGTGCTTACCTGTGACTTTTTTGAGGGTTTGGTACTACTGCGGGTGGCTAGTAGCTGCCATTGGTGCCAGGTTGTAGCTGCCGAAGGGTCTCATGCTGCAATTGGTATTGGCGAGTAGCTGCCGGAGGGTCTCATGCTATCGCTGTTGACGGGTTGTAGCTGCCGGAGGGTCTCATGCTACAACTGGTCTTTGTGGATGCCGGAGGGACTCATACCACTTGTGTTGGTGCAGGGTAGCTGCCGGAGGGACTCACACTACTGCTGCTGGTCTTCGTGGATGCCGGAGGGACTCATACCACTTTGTTGGTGCAGGGTAGCTGCCGAAGGGACTCACACTACTGCTGCTTCTGCTCTTTGCGGATGCCAGAGGGACTCATACCACTTTGTTGGTTTTGGGTAGCTGCCAGGGGGACTCATGCTACTTCTGCTTCTCTTGGGGATAAGTGTAGCTACGGGGGGACTCACGCTACTACTTTCCTTTTGTTGGTAATTTACTGGTTCTGCCAAATGCTGGACGATCCTTGTTGACGGTTGCCTTTTATGTCCTGAGCTTTGCTTGATATGCTGGGGACTTTGCTTGCTAGGGAGCGGGCTTTTGCTTGGTGATTTGAGGTCATTTGTCTGGGAACTTTGATCTTGGTGTGCTCTGCTTGGGAGACTAACATAGATATGGACTTTTTGTTTTTGTCTCGGCTTTGGCTGAGGGCCAGTCTTCGAGGTTCGGTGAGGCTCAGTTGATCATTGTACCTGCAAGGGGAACAACACTCCAAGAGCTACAGAGTATACCATCAGGGGTTAGAATTGTAAATCAGCAAAACACAGGGGTAATTTTGAAAATTTGGCCAAGAGGCTCATTATGTCGCATGACTGTCTAAAGCCTGTGAACAGTCTTTTATAAAAACAAACAGCCTTCATTTTTTGAAACACATTTTAGAGGGAGGTGAGCGGTTTTGAGAGGAGAAACCATCCTTTTGCTCAATTTCGAGTGTAATCAAGGGATTCTAGGGTTCGATTAGGTTTTTTGTCTTGCAACCATGCCTCCTAGACCTCGTCCCACGAAGAAGGGATCTACACAAGCTCAGTTCGCTGCTCGGAGGAAGAATGCCCAGCGGAATCAACGGACGTTCATCCCTCAGACAGTGAGAGGAGACTTTTATCCGCAGCTTAGAGAGCACACTTCTGCAGGAGTTGTGTACCCGAGGCTCACCGGAAGTTATCGGCCGGTTGTGGGATCTTCTGCCCGGCAGTCAGGAGCTAGAGCTTTCGCCGAAAGGCTTAGTGTACGCTGCAGGGTTGGGTCAGTTTTTTTAGATGGCGAAGGCCATCGGGGATACTCAACGGAGTGCGGGGCTTGTGAGGGCATTCCGGGAGTTTTGGTGGGAGACTACCCACTCTTTCCACTTTTCTTGGGGAGAGGCGACGGTCACGCCATATGATTTTGCTGTTATTACGGGCCTTCCCTTCACTGATGAGTCATTGTTTCTGGAGGAGCCTGCTTTGGAGGATGACCCACAGCCTCCTATTGAGGCCTATTTCACGGAGTTGATCGGGTTTGTTCCCAAGGACAAGAAGGGGAACGGGTACAAGCTAGGGGATCTCCATGGTCAGATGGTTGTGCAGAGTGGGGGTTATCCAGTTGATGTGGCAGACACTGAGGAGGACCGGTTGAGGGCTTTGAGATTGGCTAGGGCTTTTGTGTAGATCAGCTTTTACGATATGTTGTTCATCAATGGCACGTCTTCTGCTTTGCTTTCTTTACTGGAGCTTTTGAGAGATTGGGACGCTGTTGGGACTTTGTCTTGGGGAGAGGCTGGATTAGCTGAGCTGTACTTAGCCCTGGATGATGTCAGCAGGGGGGAGGCTAAGTCCTTCAACTGCTATCACTTAGATTTTGAGGTATTTCCCAGTCTGACTCCATTCTTTGAATATCATTTCTTTCTGTCATTTCTTGCTATCAATTTGACCTTGCTTTGCTCCTCATTTTCTCAGGTTTGGGCCTATGAGGTCATCGGCTGCTATGCTTGGCGGGTTGAGGAGGCATACCCTGCCACTATGTTTCCTGCTATGAGGCGCTGGGTGAAAAATGTGCGGCAGAAGGTCCGGACAGCGGACACCAGGGGACGTGTGACGGCTTCTTACTCTGACACCTTGATCTGCCTGCGAGGGACTCCCGAGAGTTTGAATCTATTTCCTTGGGCTGACCAATATGTTAGGGTTGATCTGGAGTATGCTTTACATCTCACTGAGTGTCGTAAGCTCTTGGTAGGCCCTGGTAGCACTGCTAGAGTCCCAGTTGATCCTCCTACTGATATATGGTTTCCTCAGAAATTGGAGGACACGGCTGCTTTGGTCCAAGGGGAGGTTGCATTCAACTACCCTGTGGATGGAGATTACGGGGCTTATGTGACTACGAGGCTGAGGTCACCGCAGGTGGCTCCGAGACGTGATGCTCAGGGTGCCAGCCCCTCTACTAGGTATATGGCAGATGCTCCCTTACCTCCTTCCTTCATTGACTTTCAGGATGGGGACCATATGAGGCAGGCCCCTCTCGATACCAGCTGGATTTACCCATATTTTCAGCTTCCTGAGGGCACTCAATCTGTAAGCAACTGCCTTTTCTTCCTTTATTGTTTTGAACTGTTTAAAACCCTTGTCTTTCATGATAACTGGTTTCTGATTCTTACTCTGCTTGATTTGTACCAGGTCTCGGTTGACATTTACTGGGGTTTTGCTCGTCATTATACCGGAGCCATGGATATGATTGATTAGCTGGTGAGGAGCAACCGTTATTGGAGGGAGCGGTGTCCGGCTCATAGCTCTGATGATGGTGATTCCACGCCTAGCTTGCCTGACAGGAAGAGGGCTCGTACTGATATGTCTGCTGATGATACCCACAAGCCCAGGACCAAGACTGCTCCTCGTCATCCCCCTAGTCCTCCCAGTTCTGAGTATGAGAGTGATGCTTTCGGAGATCCTCACGAGCTTGAGACCATAGCTATTCCCGCTGTCCATGAGCTTTTCCGAGATGATCCTGTTGTTTATCATGATCCTGCTATCGGTCCCGATCATGCACATGCGGAGGGCAACGATACAGATGGAGAGGAGACCGAGGGAGGTGACGATGATGATTCTGATGATGACGGAGATGCCTATGTTTCTGAGGGCGATGGCTCGGAGTAGCCTCTTGGATCAAAATGCAGCCCTTTTGATTATTGTACCCCTTTTTCGGAAAGAGACGGACAAACACTATTTTTTTTATTTGTATTTGTAAAAACTTATTTGCTTTTGCCTTTCCTAGACTCAATACATTATTAGCTTTTATGTTATTCTTGTTGTTTGCACGAGTCCACTTTTTGGAAGAATATGAAGGAATGTTTTTTGGAATGGTTATTGGCATAAGTATGAATGGTTTATATGGTTTGGCTTGTATATTAATGGTGAATGTGTATGCTAGTTGAATGAATCCTTCCCCCATGATGCTTGCAGGGTGTCTTTCCTGTTTTGCAGTTTGAAACAAGTCGGGGCGTGCCCTGGTACAGATCAGATTGTAGCTTGCTGATGTATGGTGTTGGACTTATTGTATCGCACGAATCAAGACAGCTGGGGCATATTCTGTCACGTGACACAACAAGTCATGCTGACAGGCCTTCCAATCTAAGCTTCCACATTATTTCAAAACTTCTCCCTTTTGCCTAGGGTATGAAACTCAGTAGCCCCAACATGAGGTATGCCTTTAGTAACAAATCCATTTCCAAGGATCGAGATTATAGAACCAACCCTAGGAACTGCACAAGTGCACAAATCATTCTCCTCCTCTGGTCAAGCCCCAGCCTGACACCTAGTCTTATTGTAGTCAAAACAAATCATACAACTCAGGGGGAGGTTATTCTTCAAGTTTCAGTCAGTCAGTCGGCGGACAAGACTCAAGGACGTATATGTGCAGGGGCATATTCTTCGAAGGTGAAATGAATCCTTTGTGTATGACATTCTCGCTTTAGGTTTGACTCTTTTGGGAGAGTATAGGCATCACAAGGTGTGGAAAATGTATGGAAGCCCCTTCTTGACAGAAATACAGTGTTTAGCTCTATATATCCCTAAAACTGTAGAGAGGAGGACTTGCCGAGACACTTGAAAATCTGTCTTATTCACAATGATCACAAAGCTGCTTAAAACCCTTTATTGATGTTCGGGTTATTCAATACCAAAGCCGATATGAACAAATATTTCAATCAATCTTGAGGAGAAAGCCGACTGATATCAAGAATTAAACTTCGAAGGATGGACATTGTATGGGCATGGTCCTTGAGGAGACCAGATTTTCTGATATTTGTTTGTGATTTCGACCGAACCAGTTATGGTTGCCTACGTTCCCCTCCATAGGAGGAGCTCAGGTCGCCGTAGTTCGGGCTTATCCTGAATGAAAAGAATGAACACTGGAATTCGGGGATGTGAGGACCTTTGAGGATTTTAAGAATTAAAAGAACATGTCCTCTTGGAGTGTCGATGGGAGACACAGATGTGAAGCCCTAGTGGGACGTTCACGGCAGGTGTTTGCGGAGGAGAAATGAAATATGCTCACATAAAACGTAGAATGAACTGAGGGAATTTTCACAATATTCGCTTGACGGTCCTTTGAGCCGAGATGAATTTGGCTCCGCTTTAAGCAACAATCTATTTTTGGATCTCGACGATATTGGAATGAAGCTGCTATCCGATAGGAACTGCGACTGGGTCTCGGGGCTTTGATCGGCCCTTGGGTGATTTAGGATATCATGACCTCTTAAAACGAGAGGTCGACTAGGCCTTTTGCTGGCTGAACCTCTAAAGATGAGAGGTTGGCTTGCAGGGAAGTGTTTGGGATTTCTAAGGTGAGGGAAATCTGTGGTTGCATCTTTGCTGCCTCTAAGAATGAGTGGTCGATCTTGGCTTTGGCAAGGGCAAGGGTCATGGTAATGGGCATATCCTCTAAAATCGAGAGGACGGCTTGGGATTGGTTAGAAGTACTGGTGAGGAACATCCGTGCTGTCTCTTTATTCACTCTGAGACTCCTCTTTGAGAAACTACCGGATCCTTTGACTTTTGCTTTTGAGAGAATTGCTAGGGACTAGGCTCTCTTTCTTTTTTCCTTTTCTTTTTTTTATTCTTTTTTTTTTGTCTCTCTTTCTCTTTTTTTTTTTGGAGGAGAATTTCAACTAGTCCCCAGGATTGGATCATAACTTTCTGCAGCTCTTGAACTTGGACCAGGTCGATCTTGTTTTGAATCACGGGAGCCTCAAGGATAGTCCCTCTTCTACTGGCGATGGCTAAACGAGTTTCAACATGCGCCGATCTTGAAATGAAAGGGTATTGTTTAGTGAGGGTGAGGTAATGGCTTTCCTATGGGTGAGAGGTTTCAACCGCAGTCCCTACTGGATGATCCGAACGAGATCGAGTCTTCATTGCTTGCTTGAGCTTACTTCGAGGAAGATCCGTGCAAATTTATCGAGCAACGAGATAGCGAGGACGACGGAAAGTATGTGAGCATATGGGAATCGAGGTGGGGAGTTGATAATCCCTAATTTGGGAAGGATATCAGTCGATTTTCTCACTCCGATTAATTTAAACATTAGTCATTTCAAAGCATTAGTCAAGTGAGCAGCACAAGTGATTATGTAGAATAAGACCATTTCAATTAAATGTAATGGATGTGCAAATAATGTCTCGAGTCTAGCAGGAATAGAAGCAAATATCTTATTATTGAAATAAAAAGACTCATAACATGGATGTAGCAGACTCAAATCGTGAAAGAACACTTGCTAGCAAAATAAAATAAAACGATCTAGGACCCTACGATGCCTGACTGATTGACTTCTTCACATGGGGAATCCTTGGAATTGCGGGAGAGGATTATCGATCACTTTAGGAGGAGCTTCTCAATTATACCCTCATCAACCAACTTCTGAATAAGCATCTTTAGAACAGAACAATCGTTGGTTACATGCCCAGGGTACTGATGGTAATAAAAATACTTGCCACGGTCCAAATTCGGATTGGGTTTGGTGGGGTGATAATCATCGAGCGGCTTTATCATTCCCCTTCGCATCAACCCATTGAAGGCTTCTTCAGTTGTTATTCCCAAGTCATCAAATTCTCTTCGTTTGTGAGGTGGATACTGACTACGATTCTGGACACCATTTTCTTCATGAGAACTCATCTCGATCTTTCCTTCGTCAATGAGTTTTTGAATGATCACCCTCAACTGTCTGCATTCACAAGTGTTATGGCCATGATACTGGTGATAGTAGCAGTATTTACTTGGATCCAGCTTTATGTTGTTATGCAGGGGGCTATAATTGGTTAATGGTTGAACCAGTCCTCCGCTCACTAAAACCTTGAGGAATTGAGTCATAGGCATTCTCACCTTTCCCCAATACGCTTTCTTCCTTTCCATTTGAACTGCCTATGAAGGAGACTCGGATATTGGCGTCCCTTGCTGGATAGGATTCGCGACTGAAATGAAGGGCATTTGATTCACAATTATGTATGATGTTGGACCTGAACGTTGATCTTGAGGAGGTGATAAATTGAAGCCGCATGAACCCATCGGTGGTTGAGAAACACTTCCCTGGAGTGGGGCTTGGTCAGGGTGGAGTAGCAATGATCCTTTCTGAGCGAAATAATGACATGATCCTTGGGAGTCTGGCTGATACTGACTTTGCAAACCAATTTGATTAAGAGAATCAAGAATGTCGGGAGTCAATTGTCCTTCCGGAATCTGAGTTTGGACCACCTGAGGTGCTAGGGGAAGAATCTTATCCTGCTCATCCTCATCTATCCTTTTCATCACATTTCCCATTCCCTGTTCAACATTACTGGCATCGATGATTTCTTCGTACGACCCATCTTCATGACGAATTAGTATGATTCCCCGAATGAGCATCGCTTACACAAATCTAGCATATGTTTCTTCTTCTCGGGCTTTGGCAACTTGAGCGAGCAATTGGGCTTTACATTCACGAATCATGGCAGCATCAAGAGCAGCTCGTAACTCCGCCACCGACAAATCATTCATGTCTAGTTGACCAGAAGTGAGAGGAATCCCAGACTGAACGGAGGGTATAACTTTTGCACCAGACATCTTGAACAGTAGAACAGATGGGAACTTCGGAGGAATTGCAAATATTTCGGAGACGTGAACTAACTGATCACTCCTCGTACCAGAGCACGTACCCCACTTGTCACTACTACAAAAGGGGAGATACGGGTTTATAAGGTAGGGGAAAAAAGATTTCGAGAGAGGGAAAGGAACGAGGGACAGACTCGCACAATCAATGTCTTAAATCCTAAGTACGGTTGGGAAAGAAAAAGCCTTTATTCATACTAACTACACCTTGGGGAAGCCTAGGGACGCAACGTTCAAATTACACTAAATGCCTTGCGTTGAAATATATAATAGGTAATGATACCTAACCAAATCCTAACATCATATGGAACAGAGAGGTTGTCCAAATTTCTGGGGAAATTTGGGCAGCATAACGGGTATTCTCGAAGAATTTCGAAGAAAAATCCGGCATGACCTCTCGTTGGTGCACGTTGACAATGCGGTATGCCTCTCGTTTAAAACACGCCATGGGAGTGACATGTCCCCACGTGAAATCAAGTTGCGTTGGCAACATGCCCACAAGATGCGAGGTTTTGGGGGAAGGTATAAGGACCTACGATACGTTTCAAAAACAATTCATTTTGGTGTAATAAAAATGTTGTATCAAAAACACACCGTGGGTAAGGTTTAAGTGTGGTGCCACCTATAACGCACTAGTTGGTGATCTAGTCATACGCAAAGTGTTTCAAAATACAAGAGAGCCCAATGCTGAAAAGATGGCCCCCAAATGGGAAGGGCCATACTTAGTTGATGCCGAAGCAGGTAAAGGTTCATATTGGCTATCAACCCTAGATGGATCAAGGATCCCTCGAAGCTGGAATGCCATTCACCTTAAGTCCTATTTTATGTAAGTTTCAATGATTACATTCCAATGCAAATAAAACCAAGGTATGGTCTTTACAGTTTTATTTCCAATAAAAGTACTTTTTCAATCTTCTTTATCTTTTGAACATTTACTGACTTAAGCATCAGAGGGGTGTTAGCTAAGCTAACACCCACCCCTAATGTGTTTCTATTTTGCAAGGAAACAAGAAACATTCGAATAAACCACGCAACAAGTGAAGATGTTAACATCATTACAAGAAGCTAACATCTTATCAGGTACAGTCATTACTTGTTTAATTATTTCCTTACTTCTTGTTTAAAATAATTTTTTTGTGAAATTCTAGCACTCTTTTATTTCCTTTTATCAAATAAAAATAAAATCAGAATAGATGTCAAAATCTTTCACTGTCTTATTATTTTGCAAGAGGTCGTCGATTCAAACAAATTCTCATGAAGGCAACCGTTTGAGACTGGCCATCTCACCTCCGTTAAAGGTACTTAATCCCTTCAAAAGATTAAAGAAATTACTTTCTTTCATCTCAATAAGGTTTAAACACCTCGCCTGGAACGCACGATGTCAACCTTGATTGAGGTGTGTGATGGGCCCGTATGTTTAATATATACGAATTACCCATCTCCACTCAGTCAATGTGTTTTGACCCTAAGAATTTATCAATATGGTTGTGGCATATTCATGCCACCTAAGAGCAAAAGGTTATTGACATTTACATGTCAATCAAAGTAATTGCAAGGATTTATACATCCATTCGCAAGTTGCCAACATCTCCGAAAAGGTTAACATGTCAACCTTCTATTTTCATTTTTCAAAAGACATACGCAAAAGGTTCTTTCAAAACCCAAGCAAAACAAAGTTTTTACCCTACGAAACCTAAAAAGTGTTGAACCAACCCAACACATGAAAAAAGCATAATGTCTTTGGCCCTTATGGACCGATTACAAACCCAAATGTTTAAAATATTGTCTTCGTGACGCAGCCCGTCATCAAACCAAAGTTTTTAAAAAACAAAAGAACCATTTTTACCTTTCATGGGGTGACTACTACCGCAGGTGTTGTAGTGACTTCCTCCAAGGTGTCATCATCCTTCACTCAAGATGACACTTCGCCTACTTGTAAGTACCCCAATCTGGATCACCCTCTTCCGAACACACGGGAAACACCGCAGACTCACACAAACGCAGTCTCGAAGACCCGTGACACTCAAAAACCTCAAAACCCCCAACCAAACCAAGGGAGGGACCTTTCTGGGACAAAAAGGGACAAAAGGACTTTTTAGGAATTTTTCAGAAATTGGAAAAGCAAACATGGTCCGTACTGACCTCTTTGTTGCAATGATTACTGAATCCCCTTAAGGTCCAAGATATTCCCTCAAATCCCAGAAGTAATAATCACTCACCTACATGGTTGGTCCGTACGGACCTTATTGCATGCAAGGTTGGTCCGTACGGACCTTATTGCAACCAGACACCATCATGGCTGAATCTTCTTAAAGTCCACATATTCCCTCAAATCGAGGAAAACCAAAATCCTGGATTACCTGGAAGGTCCGTACGGACCTTCTTGCAATTTTCCATGGCTATAAATAGAGGGATCCCCCTCCCTCATTTCACACATCTCCCTCTTCTCTCCTCTCCCTCTTCTCTCCTCTCCCCCCAGCCTTCTGGCACCCCTCTAAGTCCTCTCGAGGCACTCCCGGCCCCTTTCGGATCCTTCTGAGGTCTTCCGAGCTCCCTTGTGGTGCTCCGAAGCCTCTCCGAGCGCTCCCGCGATGCTCCCGCGCTGCCCCGAGGCACTCTCGATGTACTCTGAGGCCCCTCGTGGTACTCCGAGGCCTTGCCTGGTCTTTCCCGAGGCATCCCGGCTCTTTTCGAGTCAAACCGGCGATCCTGGCCCACGCCAAACCTCTTCCCGAGTAACCCCTGCCATCTCAACGCACGCCGAACCTCTGCCCGAGTGATCCCTGCGATCCCAACGCACGCCGAACCTCTGCCCGAGTAATCCTTGTGATCCCAACGCACGCGGAAACTCTGTCCGCAGACAACCGGCTCATCCCGAAGCAATCCCGGTCCGTACCGGAACACTATTCCATCCTCAGACACTATTCCCCTGCGGAAGACAGACACGAACCAACATTGGTAAGGCTTCCTTCCTACAGTATTTCAATATATTTTAATAAAGCAGTGTACAATGTAGACATCCGATACATCATGCATTTTTAAAATCACATACACACACATACAACAGTTAAAGAATATAAGGGGTACCGAAAGACTCGTTTTTATGAGGCGACTCAGGTGAGCTCTAATATTCTAATATTCTCTTCCTGAGGAGTCATCTGACCTCCGAACTCAAAAATCTCATCACACAAAAAACAGTTTATTTTTAAACTGATGCCCTTTTTCAATGTTTTGGGCTTAATAAAAACGGCGTGGTGACTCTACAAGCAAAAACACAGCGAGACACCTCCAATCGCAAAACGGAATAAGCCAGATGCCGGGGCGCGATCGAGCTGCCTATCGGATCCGGGAGACCTTTCCAAATGTGACAAAATGGGAGATGTCGGGGGCCCTTTCGCGCGCGAGCCGGATCCCAGGTAATTTCAGTTGGCGACTCCGCTGAGGACATTTTATTTTAAAAACTTTTAAACAAAAAAAAAGAGATTTTTAAAACGATGATGAGGGTCAAACTTTCATTTTACCCCTTTCTTTAATTGTTGTGTGTGTGTGCATGTGCTTTACTTTTATTTTTTTAAAAAATAAAAATACAAAAAAATGCATCAATATACATCTGTGTACATATATTTAAAATTCTTCAAAAACTTCTGTTTTACTCAGAAAAAAAATTTAGAAACCGCACACTACTCGTACTGCTGCCTCGGTTACATTGCACGCTACTCGCACTGCTACCTCGGATACACTGCACACTACAACCCTTAACCCGGGGTGGTCTTAGTTGCAGTTCGTTTGGCCTTCCTACGCCTCTCGGACGCGCACAGGATCATTCCAAACATCCCATCCTAGCCAAGCGTCAACCCTGCACGTTTGAGTCTTGAGTCACACTCTGTCCAGACTCGGTTGGTTTTACCCGGTCCGTGTCATACAGCATGGATAAATATCCCATGCCGTCCATTTTCTGAGTCGAAGCTCGGAACTCAAGATCCCTTGCGCAAGCAAAGCGATGAAAGGTCATGCTAAAATCTCGACCTGATCTTGATTTCCGAAGCTACACCCAGACGATGTTCCGTCCCGGATATACATCCATGCTCACATGACACCATGTCATCAAGCCTTTAATACGTCAGCCATGACGATATGACCCAGCCAACGCCTAACGTCATAGATCCCTTGTGCAAGCAAGGTAAAGAGAGGTCATGCCGAACTCTTGACCCGATCTTGACTCAGGTGCCGGCTCGGCTCACTATTCACATGGCTAACGCATTAAAACGAACATGACAGGCTCGGTCCTTAGGTTCGATTTTTCTTTTAGGCCGGTGGAAACCGCTTACCCTATAGGACCCTCGCCGGGGCTGTCCACCCTGGGATGTCGAAATACAGGTGCAAAACGAGGGGCTTATAGCCGCACAGATGGTCTCCACTGACCCAGGATCTAGCATAGTTGCGAAAAAGAAGAGCAATCTTTTCCAAACTACCTAGGACTCTCAGAAAACACGTTTTAAGTAAATTAAAACAAAAAAAAAAAGAAGCAGAAACCGCATGTCACGTGAGCTTTCCCCCTTTTATCCCGAACGGCCTTCCCGTGTCTAAACCTTGCCCGTCACCCCCTCTAGCAAACCGAGAGTGGTTGAGAATACCCGGGAGCGGCCTTTTCAGTATCGAGGTCACAAGGTCCTTCAGCCCTTCCAGTTCAACAGTCCGCACCGCCCGCTACTCCCCCATGACGGGATCAACAGATAACAGTGAGGGAAACGGAACCCCACCACTAAGGAACCTTCAGACAATGGAGGAGGTGCTGCGAGCCTTCGAAACTATCAAGAAGCGCCAAGAAGAACAGCACGCTTAGATCGTAGACACCCTGCGTCTTCGAGGAACCGTTGCAGTCCCCCAACCCGATGGAACCTTCGTTCTCATAGAAGATGAAGAAATACTGGCTCCCCCGGTTTCTCAAAGCTATCAGCAGGTCCCGCCTCCGCCAAGCTACGAGATCCCAGCAATGCAAAGCAGCTCTCGCTCAAAGCTCCACTCAGGCATCAGTCAAGCAGCTTCGACATGCCCGCCTCAGCACAGTCAGTTTCCCGACTCTGCACATCAAGCTCAGTATCAACAGCACATATACGTGCCTGCTCTGCCAGATCCTAATGCATCTCCGTATACCCCAGGATTCAATCCTCTGCCTCTATACGAGCCTTGCATCCATACCCAAAAATCCCCATGCTTAGCTGGGACAGGCATCCCAAGCGGATATCCCGACATTTTAAGCCTGCCACCCGCTAGTCTGCCACTTGGGGCTAATGAAACATTTCCCCGATTCCCAAACACAACCCCTAGCGAACCTGGCAATCATGCCCTTAACTTCAACACTCCAGGGTATGGGTTGGTATATACTCAACTACCTCCCCAAGACTCCCGAATGGCGATCCCATCAGCCAATCCACCTCCATCTTCGGTTTCCATCCCTGAAAACGGCAACCCGCCTCAACCTGCCGATCCCCACATGGCTTGGCTGATCGAGCAAATGAAGGACATGCAAGGCAAGCTAGCCAGTTCTCGGAAGGACTCCCTCCTGCCCACTGATCCAAACAAGGTAGTCCCGCTCCCTCCGAAATTCAGGATGTCGGAAATGGAAAAATTTGACGGAACAGAATGCCAAAAAAACCCACATCGACACCTATGTCTTGGGAATGAGAGCCAAGGGGCAACCCCTCAACAGATGGCTGATCACTTTCAGCATTCTCTCAAATCTACGACGCTAAGGTGGTTCCTCAATGTAAAGGGAGAAAACCGCTCCACGTGGGACCAAATCAGCGAGATCTTCCTAGAGAAGTACCGCGCCAACCTTGAGTGGGAAACAAACCGCCACGATCTGCAAGCCACCGAACAAAAGGATGACGAACCAGTAGGCGAGTTCTACAAAAGATGGAACTGGAAGCTTAGCGAGATAATGGATCCGCTTTCCAAAGAAGAGCAAATGGACATCTTCCATTCCTGTCTCAAACCATCTCTGAGGACCTTGATCACCATCACTTCTATCCAGACCTCCGTGCCATGGTCAACGTCGGAACTAAGTTTGAGAAGACTCTGAGCCTTAAGAAGACAACAGCAACCCCTGCTTCCCCCGAAACGACAGGGTGAACGCGATAGCCTTCAACGAAACTCCAAGAGAGCAGGCCCCCTGCAATTTCTGAAACCGTCAGCATGCTATCCCGCTATGACTGGGAACGTGAAACCAGAGTCAAACGGTCTCGTGACCGAGAATCCAGACAAGAACGCCCAAGGGCAAATGTCTCTCTACGATCTCTGCCACGACCAAGGCACACCAATGGATGGATTGAACGCTCCCCAGAGGAGACTGAGTCAAATGGCAGCACGGGAAGCGGTCTAGCCTTCACAGACAATGACTTGCCGATGTGTGAAAACAGACACAATAAGGCTCTCCTCATCCTCATAAAGATAGAGATGTTTTTCCTCCGAATGTCTTGATCGATAACGGCTCCGCAGTTAACATCATCGCCTTGAGCACATTGAAACGACTCCGTATCGACCGCTCCCTGATAATGCCTTCTCCCCGGATAATCCGAGCCTACGACTCCACTCCACGACCAATCATAGGAGTCATCAATCTTAGGATCCAATTCGATGCACAACTGGAGTCGGTAGAGTTCCAAGTCGTGGAGATCAAACCAACCTTCTCTGGCCTGCTGGGACGACCTTGGATACATCAGATGAAGGCAGTATCATCTACTCTTCACCAATGCGTGAAATTCGTCAACGCCAAGGGAATACTCGAAGTAATCCGCGGAAGCAGCACAATGACAAGCGCTTGGCCAGCAAGCTACGACCCAGAAGAAGGTCCCGACATGACCGAATACTCTTCTGCAGATGAGTCTCCAGTCCTTTCCCGCTACGAAGTGGATCCCTACATCCACGCTTTAAGCCGCGATGAGCTAGAAATCAAAGAGCTCATGGGTCAAGACGACAACTCCGACATATGCGACTGCGAAGAATGCTTAAGAGAGGATCAAGAGATGGACGCCCAAATGGAGATTAACCGAGGAGTAGACCCCTACTTCGCCGAAAACCCTCTTGCAAACTGGCTCATCACCGACCCACTGGTACATGACAACCCTCTGGCCGACACTCTCGGATTTCACGGGGACAGCCATCACAGCATAGTCCAATTTAACATCCCGGTGTCTGACCTAGATGAACAGTGGCGCAACCTCCTCCAAAGCCTAATCAGGGAAGGAGAGATAGCATGCCCCCTCGAGTCAGATATTGTAAATATCGTCCAAGCAAAGATCCCAGATAAAGAAGCGGATTCTATGAAAATGATCAACATCAGCAAGAATCAGCTCCGAATCAGCGAATGCTTCGCCCTTCTGGAAATAGCTCTCAACGACTTCTATCATCAAGGACCCCCAAGGACTGGTAACAACATTAATGGAGGGACATCATCGGAGGAGCAACTAAAAACCTCCGCAATCTGGTTTGAAGTCAAACCACATGCAAGCTATCCTCCGGGAACAGCCTCGGGTTAAGTCTGGCCACCAGAGCCATCGCCACCCTCTCTAGAGCTACAGCTCGCCAAGAGTAATGAAGCCTGGTCCAATCCCTCATCGCCTATAGTCTAGATTCGAGTCGTGTTGTCTGTGAGTTCATGTCTTTCGAGTCATCTGATGGCTCTACGCTGGAAGATCGTGAGTCCATAATCAACAATGTACAGTCTTTGCGCTTTCAATAAAAGGTCCTACCTTTCTAAAATATCCTTTCATTGAATCTTTAACAAATGATGAATTAACTAACACGCAACCGTTAATCACAATTCATCTAAACAAAGAAGCAAGCACATTAATTGAATAAATGCATCAAGCAAACATTTATGCATGTTGTCAAACGAGAGAAAAACCGGGCCCAAGCTGCCTAGAAGGTTTTAATCACAGCGATTTGCGAGATTGCTGAAGAGCCAAAGAGACGCAAGTCCGAAGCCATTTCCATCACAGTTCAGATCTTCCAATACCTCAAAAATGGGGAAACCGCCTTCATGAACGAGGAAGGTCAACGCAGGGAAGGAGTCAAAGCCAAGAGCATCATGGCCCTAAAATGCCTCGCCTCTCACTTTGTCATCCTTGGGGACATGCTGTACAAGAAATGCTACCAAGGACCACTCCTACCCTGCATCAGCCAGGAAGAAGCAAGCTAGCTCATGAACAAAGTCCACAATGGGGATTGCGGTCCCCACATGAATGCCAGGGCCCTAATGCAAATCATTCTCAGGATAGGCTACTACTGGATCTCCATGGAGGCAGACTGCATCCACTTTGTCCGAAGCTGCGACAAGTGTCAACGGTTCTCCAACCTCAATCATCTACCTCCTCACGATCTCTACTGCATGACTACACCCTGGCCCTTCGCCACTTGGGGAATTGACATCATCGGGAAAATTGCTCCGCCAGGCAGTAACGGCCACGAGTTCGTTTTAGTAGCCATCGACTACTTCACCAAATGGGTCGAAGCCAAGTCCTACAAGGTGCTCACCTCCAAGAAAGTCGCACATTTCCTCAAGGAAAACATCATCTGCCGATACGGCATCCCGAACGAAGTCATATCAGACAACGACTCCCACTTCGAGGGAGAATGCGACAGACTACTGGCCGAATTCAAGATCACATGCCACAAGTCTTCTCCCTGTCGGCCACAAACGAATGGCGCCGTAGAAGCAGCAAACAAAACCCTCGAAAGGATCATCCGAAAAATGACCACCCGAGGACGAGATTGGCCCGAGAAGCTGCACCTTGCACTTTGGGGCTACCGAACATCAGTCAGAACAGCCACGGGAGAAACCCCATTCGCCCTAACATACGGGATGGCAGCAGTCGTTCCCATTGAACTGGAAATTCCCTCACTACGAGTGCTGCTGGAAAATGAAATCAACGAAGTCGAATGGCTCCGAAGCCAACACGACAAATTGGCCCTGCTAGACGAGTGACGACTAAAGGCCATGGAACACGTCCGAGCCTACCAAAGCAGGATGGCTAGAGCTTTCGACAAGAAAGTCAAGTCCCGAGACATCAGGGAAGGCGACCTGGTACTCAAAGAAAAGCCTCCCACTCGAACCAACCCACTGGGAAAATGGGAACCCACATGGATCGGCCTTTTCGTGGTTCAAAAGATCTTCTCCGGAGGTGCCAGGAAGCTGACAGACCTAGACGAAAATCCCTTCATGAATCCAGTCAACAGAAGCAAACTTCGCAGATACTTCGCCTAAAGAAGAACAAATGTGCATCTCTTGGCACTCCATGTAGTGTCGAACTACGCAGACCTGAGCCCTCTAGTCCGGGGGAACATAGGCAACCTTAATTGGTCCGGTCTAAAAACACACAAAAAAGTCAAAAGTTTGAATGTCAACCAAGACCTCCATCAAGCTACACACTTTCCAAGAGCATGCCCCCACCATCACCTTGACCAAGTCAAACGACGGCGGCAACATCAAAGGACATCCGAAGGTCACTCAGCGTCAAACGACTGACCCATGTCAACTTCCAAGCCAGGGGCTTGTCTTCGCCCTCACGCGCTTCAAAAAAAATAAAGAGCTCGAGCAAAAGGCTCTCAAAAAAAATAATAAGCTCAAGCAGAAGCTACAAAAGAGGTCAAGAGCCCGACGCCAACAAACAAGAGGCAAGGAAGCTACGGAAAAGACCGTCAAAACGACTTGTCAAGGGATCATCCAACCTCTCAGCCAAACACAAAGCCCAAGCAAAGGGGATTGCCGTCAAGGCCCAGGCTGCTTCAGTCCGCAAATGCAACAGAAAAGTCCAAAGATGGACGCCGCCAAGGTTCACAAAAGAAACAAAAGCAAACAAGAGATCTTGCGTCTCGACAAAGCTTTAAAAGTAAATCACAAATCACTAACGGTTACAACATTTCTTGATGAGTTCAAGCACGGTCTACTCTCAAGTTCACAACATGCTAAAATACAGCTTAATACATTTAACAAAATGTGTTTACAAATTATATGAATGGATACCTAGGAGGTCATTCTGCGCCATCTGCGCTTGTCCCCTCGCCATTCTTCCCTTTCTTCCCTCGTCCCCGACGAGTCTTCTTTCGCTCCACGTGAGCCATCTCTGTCTCTCTCAGTCCGATTAGCGGTCCTCCCCATAGAGTCAAATAATCCAGCAGCTCGCAGGGCTTCATTCGCCCGTGCTTCGGCTCGGATCTCCTCCCTGCGAGTCTGCAAAAGAGGACCTCTCTCGGTCAGTCGGTCAACTCTGGTCTCATAGTCAAACAAAGTATCCCCCCTAACATCCTGAGGGTCAGACCAGGCTTCGGCACTCCTAAGGCAATAGCTACTACGGCAACCTGAGGCCCCAGAATTGCTCCACGCCTGCTCCCCAAAGCCACTTGGGACTGCCCAACAAGCTGCTCATACCAAGCCAGGTACTGGGTAGTCAATACGACACTATCCCGATGTCTAAGGAGCACCACAGGAGGGAAAGCGGAATACTTCCATACCCTCAGAAAATACAAAAGAGAACCTGGAGCTGGCATACAAAGAGGAGCTACCTCCGCAGTAGCAAGGTCATCCCAGCCCAACAAAGGCTCCTGCTTCATCCCAAACTGCCGGGAAACAAGCGACGGAATATAGAAGGAGGACCAAGACAAACCTGGAACTCTGACCACATAGGACCCTTCCTGAAAGGCCCTCCTAGTCTCAATCCCCCAGTGCGGAACTCACCAACGGATCTGATGCGTACCAAGCCATGCCATCCATCTCTCCCAAGCGGACTGATCCATATCCAACACAAGAGGTCGCCGAGCAAATGACCATGGGCTAAACGACGTCGGAGCCTCGGGCTTGGCCTGAAGTCTCTCTCGCAACCACAAGGTAAGCAAAGCGGGGCTTCCCCCTCTCATGAACCGATCCCCAGTCGCCAGACGGTCAATACCATGAAGAGTCTCCCCCAGAACCAACGGGAAAATATCCTCTCCAGCTTTGCAGTGCCAAACCACATCTAGCAAAGCGCCATCGCAAACCCCAAGGGAGCTGACCATGAAGAGCGTCGCTATCACGCACAAGGCAAATGCATCCCACGAGACATCACTCTCAACATCAATCATAAACCGCTCCGGCGGCGCAGAAATGTCAATGTGACCCGAATCAAGGATCATGCCCTACACTTCTCCCAACGAAGTCCGAAGGAAGCATGCAAGCTTCACGCTCACGGCAGCGCCGCCAATCAAAGGAAGCGAGATGGCCTCCACCTCCGGTCCTCCAATCAAAGCCCAAAAATCCTCAAAGGTGGGCACCATCTCATTATAGGAGAAGCAATACACATGCCTCCTAATGTCCCAGAACCTCGCGGCAGCCCGCAACAATTCCCAATCAGGAACCAACTCCTTAAGGGACCAAACCGAGCAAAGTCGAAACCTTACCTCGAAAGCCCGCCTTTGATGCCTCATACGGTGTCGCATCCACATTTTCAGCCGCTCAAGGAAGTATGCTTGCTACTCCTTCGAAAGCCTCGGCAAAATTCTTGGAACATACGAAGAATCCAGGGCAAAAATGGAGGTTCCTAGAGAAAATGGGGAAGAAAGCTCGAAAATGGCTGCAAATGGGAAGTGGGGAAAGTCCAGACATTCGGAAAGCATTTATCCCTTCCCAAAAGCAAAGGTGATCCGTACGGACCTCTTTGCATCCCAAGTTGGTCCATACGGACCTTGTTGCATCATGGCCCCACTTTCCCAGCAAACAGTACAACAACCACTGTTCCCAGCAGGACCTTGCTCCAAACTGTCCAAACTCTGGCCAAAGCCATTTCCGGCAAGCATACACTACCCACAAACGCACTCCCTGCTCACGTGGCATGCACAAATAATAAAATAGCAACAATTCCTAGGAGAATTCTCGGGAATCACAAAGTATGGCATTACATCTTAAAATAAAATACTTTGCGGTGCAAATGCGATTGTTTTATTACAGGTACACATAATGTCTGTTGCTAAACAAAAAAAAGAAGATATGGAAAGAGGGAAAGCAAATGAGCCCTAATCTGACTCTTCATCATCATCATCAACATCCTCAAGCGAGAAATCGGGCACCCCGGCAAACTTGCCAGCCACACCCTCGTCGTCAGAATACTGAACCCCCTCCTGGGGTGGGTACTCAAAATACTCGAAAGGGTCAAACCCGGCAAAAGGATCGAAGAAGGCAGGCTCTGATGAACTCTCTCCCGGTGCCTCCTGCAAAGGCCAGAACTGGTGAAAGACCGGCTGCCTCTGGACTCCCGAAGACGTCCCGGCATCCATGCTATACCGCCCCCGAGAGGGTCCCTCCAACTGCTGCCCCGGCTCAACCCTCGGCGGAGGAACGTCCACAGAATGCCTCGAAGGCATCGGCTCGTATGTCGGCACATGCCTCGAAGACCGGCAAGACAGCTTCCCCGCCAACTTCTTCGCAAAGGACCGCATCGCCACATAACAGCGGGTCAGCGTGTCGAAGGCTCTCCCCTGGACCTGCACAAGCAAACAGCCAAAGAAACGCTCAGCTAAAGAAATACAGGCATACAAAAAGAGAAAAATACAGAAAAAATGCCAAGATGGAATAGAGTAAGCACACTCACCGGCATATCCGGGTCAACCCGGTAGGGCAACTGAGCTCGGCCAGTGGACGGCACCGACACCCTCCGCCTCGATGAATCCCCACGAACATAGGTGAAATCCGGCCTGTGCACCGGAACCTCTAGTGGGACTCCGGCGGGCCGTCCCCGCTCTCTCCTCGCCAACACCCGCGGCGTCCTCGCCTTCCTCCTCATAAAGGTCCCATACTCCTCTCCAAACAAAACAAACTCATCGTCACTCACGCCGCCCGCATATCTCTCAAACTCCAAGACGTCCTTATCCCTGAATCCATCATCCCAAAAGGCGGGTCCCTGAGCCAGGGAGCATACCTGTGCCATGCCGCGTAAGACCCTCTCTCCCAAGTACATGACATCGCAGGTCAGCCCCGCAAGAAGATCTTCCTCTCGCGCCGTCACCACGGAGCACCACTCAAACTCGCCCCCATACCGAGCCCAGGGGTACAGATCAAACTCCGCCGAACTATCTCTCCCCTGATGCTCCTACACATCCCCGTAGGCAATGGTGAGCTTCCCCCTACTCGTTTGCCTCCTCCTCAACGGGCGAGCCTAGCCCAACATAGTAGGATAGGCCGCGATGGCCTCAGCATCTCGATCCCACGGGAAGCACCGGAAGATCTCATAGAACCACACCTGCGACAAAAGCAGAAAAAAAAAGCTCAGTGCAAAGGAAAATGGAGAAATGACAGATTGCTAAATCAAAAACAAAGAATAAACTCATACCTCCAAAGCAAAATCAAAGCAGTACCCAAAAGAACCGGCCACGCCTCGGCTAAACCAAATGAAAAGAGAAATAAAGCTCGGCCTGTGCCCGCCTCATCCCAAGCTATATCACAAACCTCGCCAAATCAATCGTACTCTCCAAAGAAAGCAAAAGGAGCCGTAGTCGCGTGATTCGAGAACAGAGTCTCGGAAAGGGCAAAACCACAGAAGGAGCGTGCTAGGGTGCTCCGCCGTCACCGCAGCCGGCACCACGGCAATAGGCCCCACATACCGGCCGTAATCCGCATCTCTACGTCATCGTACGCATGCCTGTGCCCTCGCGAGGAAGGGGCGCGAAGCCCAACACCTCAGCCAGAACCTCATCGAATATCCTGTCCCTCCACCGCACTGGCCCTCCTTTGAATGAAAGCCCGTGATAGCAAAGAAATCGGTGGGAGTCACCGTCACCTCGCCCGCTCAAATGGAAGGTGTGGGTGGTATCCCACCAATACTCGGGACAAACCCAGAAGATACTCTTGTTCTTCCTCGTATCATAGATCCCCTGCCAAGTTCTCCACGAACGCGCCTAAGCCGAAAGCATAGACTAGCCTCTTGTGGCTCTGGCCGCTTCCTCCATAGAGATGTCCGGCAAACCGGCCTGCCACAGCCTCCACTACACGCCTCGAGCGACTCCTCGAGACTTCATCTTTTTGGCTTTCCTGCATAAAAAGCCCCTCGTCCGACTGTAAACACAAAGCAAATGTACGCGCCACGCACTTAACGCAAAATACCGAAAGGAAACCAAAGCATAAAAAAAAAGAAGTCCGTCACAAAACACGGCACACATTGCACACAATTTTCACATGTAACCCGTCACAAAACAAGGCATGCATCGCACATAATTTTCCCCATGCAGTCCGTCACAAAACACGGCACACACTGTACAAATTTTCTCAACAGAGGGATTAAGCCCTACACGACACATTTTCAAAAAACCCGTCACGAAACACAGCTCATATTACACATAAACTCCCCACAAAGTCCGTCACCAAAAACATGGCACACACTACATTACACATTTTCAGAAAAGTCCGTCCCTACACGGCAGATACTTTCAGACAAAACCCGTCACAAAACACGGCACATGTCACATTTTTCACAAAATTTGTCCCTACATGGCAATTTTTCTCACAATGTACACACAGAAATAGCATAAGGTACAAAACACCCAAGCATGCATTTCAAAGAGAGGCACTTTATTTTTACAAATAAGAGCTAATCTACACATTTTTGCACAAAAATCACATACCCACAATTTTTACATGCTCAATTTCAACAATTCATCACGAATTTCACAAAGAAGCATGGCAAACAACAAAAGCCCCAAATATGCGAAAAACTAAAACCTAGTTCTAGCATTCAACAATTCAAGCAGGGAATCAAGACGAAATTGATTTCTTACCTCCCCGACGTTCCTAGCTCGCCTAGTGTGCACCTCCGGATTCGTGTACAACACATCCGGGTTCTTCGAAGAAGGGACGAAGGAGATGCAATTCCTTTGAAGCTCCGCCCATTGCTCGATCGCCTCTTGGCTTCGTTGACGACGACCTCTCCGTGCTCTTTCCGCCATTACAAGCGATTCAAGCTAAATTATGGAGGAATTTCTAAGCAATTTGGGGCAACAATGGAGTTTCTCTCCCTCTCTCTCGCTGGTTCACGAACTGGAAGAAGAAGAATGAAGGGTTGCCTCGGTGCTGAAGCTGGTCAAAACCTAGGAACTGTAGTGGCTCAAGATTTGGTCCGTACTTTAACCTCTTTGTAGAGAGAGAAAATCCGTACGAACCTCTTTGCAACATAAGGCCAAATTACTTCTTTGCCCTTATAATCTTTGCCCCTGGTTATCCAAAGGCCTATTTCAGCAGATCTAATGCAGTTTGGTCCTTAACCCAACAAAACCAACACCGGCCGTCATCGTAAGCCCGGATTTTGCCCACTAAACGGCAACTCAAGCACCGACCGTCATCGTAAGCTCGGATTTTGCCCACTAAACAGCAACTCAACCATCGGCCGTCATCGTAAGCCCGGATTTCGCCCACTAAACGGCAACTCAAGCACCGGCCGTCATCGTAAGCCCGGATTTTGCCCGCTAAACGGCAACGCAACCACCGGCCGTCATCGTAAGCCCGGATTTTGCCCATTAAACGGCAACTCAAACACCGGCCGTCATCGTAAGCCCAAATTTCGCCTACTAAATGGCAACTCAACCACCAGCCGTCATCGTAAGCCCGAATTTTGCCTACTAAATGGCAACTCAACCACCGGCCGTCATGTAAGCCCTGATTTCGCCTACTAAACGGCAACTCAAGCACCGGCCGTCATCGTAAGCCCGGATTTCGCCTACTAAATGGCAACTCAAGCACCGGCCGTCATCGTAAGCTTGGATTTTGCCCACTAAACGGCAACTCAAGCACCGGCCGTCATCGTAAGCCCGGATTTCGCCCACTAAACGGCAACCCAAGCACCGGCCGTCATCGTAAGCCCGGATTTCTCCCACTAAACGGCAACTCAAGCACCGACCGTCAATGTAGCTCCGACTCTCGCCACTAAACGGTAAAGCGAGCGCAAAAGGAGCCAAGACTTCCAAACGCCCACGTCCTTACCATCGACATATACGGTCCCCCGAGATGCCTCCTCGTCTCTACCATCGACCTATACGGCCACTCCAGATGCCTCTCTACGTCCTTACCATCGACCTATACGATCACTCAGGATGCCTCCACGTCCTTACCATCGACATATACGGTCACCTAGGATGCCTCCATCGCCCTTACCACACGACCTATACTGGCCACCCACAGATACCATCGCATCCACAAACAGACAGTTCCGGGGCCAGAGGACATCTCACGTCCTCGTACACAACAACACTCACACCACACACGAACTACGATCGCTTGATTCCCGCTTAGGGATACGTAGGAATCCTATCACAGGTCCAACTAACCGACCTAAAATCGGTCACACAACAGACACCGCCATACGTTCTCACAAACCGACCTACACCTGGTCACTTCCTCTCCCAAAGACACGATCTAGATTAGGACTCCTATCTTTATCGATGACCCCACTTCCTCCGTGTAAGTGACGTCATCGAGGGACTTCAAAGTACCTAACTGGATCACCCTCTTCCGAACACACTACGGGAAACACCGCAGACTCACACAAACGCAGCCTCGAAGACCTCGTGACACTCCAAAACCTCAAAACCCCAACCAAACCAAGGGAGGGACCTTTCTCGGGACAAAAAGGGATAAAAAGGACTTTAGGAATTTTTCATATATTGGAAAAGCAAACATGGTCCGTACCGACTCTTTCAAGGTAAATGATTACCGAATCCCCTTAAAGTCCAAGATATTCCTCAAATCCCTAAGTAATAATCACACTACATGGTTGGTCCGTACGGACCTTTATTGCAAGGTCCGTACGACCACACACCATCATGGCCGAATCTTCTTAAAGTCCACATATTCCTCAAATCGAGGAAAACCAAAATCGGATTACCTGGAAGGTTCGTACGGACCTTCTTGCAGCTTTTTCCATGGCTATAAATAGAGGTCTCCCCTCCTCATTTCACACATCTCCCTCTTCTCTCCTCTCCCCCAGCCTTCTCGGCACCCCTCTAAGTCCTCTCGAGGCACTCTTGCCCCTTTCGATCCTTCCGAGGCCTTCCGAGCTCCTCGCGGTGCTCAAGCCTCTCCGAACGCTCCTGCGATGCTCCCGTGCTGCCCCGAGGCACTCTCGAGGTACTCTGAGGCCCCTTGTGGTACTCCGAGGCCTTGCCTGGTCTTTCTCGAGGCATCCCAGCTCTTTCCGAGTCAAACCGGCGATCACGGCCCACGCCGAACCTCCGCCCGAGTAACCCCCGCCATCTCAATGCACGCCGAACCTCTCGCTCGAGTGATCCCAAATGATCTCAACGCACGCCGAACATCTACCTAAGTAATCCTCGCGATCCCAACGCACGCCAAAACTCTTTCTCGCAGACAACCGGCTCATCTCGAAGCAATCCCGATCCGTAATTCGAACACTATTCCATCCTGGGGACACTATTCCCCGCGAAAGACAAGACACGAACCAACATTGGTAAGGCTTCCATCCTACACTATTTCAATACATTTCAATAAAGCAAAGTGTACAATGTAGACATCCGATACAGCATGCATTTTTAAAAGCACATACACACACGCACACAACATTTAAAGAATATAAGGGGTACCGAAAGACTCGTTTTTACGAGGCGACTCGGGTGAGCTCTAATATTCTCTTCCCGAGGAGTCATATGACCTCCGAACCTAAAATCTCATCACACAAAAAATGGTTTATTTTTAAACTGATGTCCTTTTACAATGTTTTGGGCTTAATAAAAATGGCGTGGCGACTCTACAAAGCAAACACACAGCGAGACACCTCCAACCAGTAAAAAACAGGTATAAGCCGAATGCCGGCGCGATCGTAGCTGCCTATCGGATCCTAAGACCTTTCCAAATGCGACAAAAATGCGCACTTAGATGCCGAGGGCCCTTTCCAGTAGCGCTTGTAGCCGGATCCCCGTGTAATTTCACTCACTTCATCTCCTTCACTCATTCAAGACCTTCTGCAAAAGTGAACGATTGCTTTGCTCAAGCGTCCCACTCGTGTGCCTTCCGGACTGGAACTCTTCCATCATCCTGGATTTTTATCGCTTATCATGCTCTACGGGCAAATTGAAGCCATCATATTCTTCTTCACCTCCTCAATCTCCGCAAGTAGCTGGGGGAATCTTGAATTGAAGCAGACATCCCCTTCATCAAACTTTCAACCTCACTCTGTAAGTCTTCCACCCCTCTTAGTCAAAACAACCTTCTTCTTCTTCGCTTGTAACACTTCCAAAACCACTTCCTATTCCTCTTCTTCGAGGCCGTTCATTTTTATCTCACCGCATCAACACCCCGCAAAAAACAAATTTCAATGGTTAAAATCTAGGGTGTATACTCCAAAAAATTCTTTTAAAAAAACTCTACTTTCAAAAATCAAAAAACTTCCCATTGACAATTTCCGGGTAGAGTGCTTCCTTAATGTCTCGCACGCTAAGACCCATTTCGTCAACAACATTTATTATCTCCTTGAAGCTGCCCTCTTTCCTCTTTCTTTTTTACTCTCTGCTCTCCAACAGATGGTGCTCTCCATCTCCCTTTTTTTAGGCATCATCATTGTTGGCGGCTAGCATGAGTCTCTGGCTCCCACAAAATCTTACTGCAGTCCTTCAAGGAGAAATGTAGGCTGTGGATTTAAGAGACCGTCGAAACAGCAGTATAAGCCATATGGGCTAGAGACAGGATTAAAATGCGAAAGCATTTTTGAATAGACAAGTAGAATATTACCTGATAGACATCTCGGTGGATTGGAGGTACCTCGTGGTCTTAGCTTTAAACAACTCTTGCTTCAAAATGGCCTAAAGGATTGCTCCTCTCTCGAAAATTCCAACAACACCTCCCTCACCTTACCCTCGCTTTGCTAGAAGCGAGGGAATAGATTTGCCCAATCAATGGTCAGTAAAGGCAAAACAAAGAAATTACAAATTCAAGTAAGTTGCGGGAAAAAGAGAAAAACATAAGTTTAAAGAAGGATACAGCTTCCCTATTGCCCCATCCCGTTGCCAGTTAAAAATCTCCTTCCTCCAAGGAATCCTTCTCAACAAAGAAGTATCTCGAATTTCTAACCACTACAAGAAAAAGGTTTTGTAGGGTCGGCACTTTCCCCGTCCCAAATAGTCATTTTGCCAGACCTAAATAGTATTAAGGACGACAATTAGGTTGGGAAACTTGAGGGTCCTAAATAACATGCGACTCTAAAAGTTTTAGGACCCCGTCCTGCCGTCTCCAAATACTATATTTAGGCCACGGGACTGCAGATCCCTAAAAATATTTTTTTTTTTTTTTTGCGGGGAGGATTTTTGGAGCCAAATAGTTTTTGGTACCGCGTTGTTAGGAAGCGAGATAGCCGACCCAAAGATAATATTTAGCGCCTTTTTTTTGAGGGAAATTATTAGGGACCACTATCACCCTACACCCAAATATATTTTTGCGCCAAAATCACATTTTTTGTGGGAAAGTAATTAGGTCGAATATAGACGACCCAAATAAAATTTGATGTCAAAATTTGAATATTTACCATTAATTATCAAACACTACTAATCTTCTACTAATTATATATCTACTAATTATATATATACACATGCATACATTATACTTGTAAATATATCAATTTATAATTGTAAATATATCAAAAGTACCTGACAATAAGAAAGTAATGCATTAACTAAATTTAATAAACCACGTGCCATCTAAATAAAAGTTAATCTGTTACCTAATAACTAAGGTAGATTTGAAATAGAAGGATTTCAATACTCCTTTTAAAATAATTTGATTTAAAACTATTCTCTAAGTAAGTCGACATTATCCATATTGCATATTGCATACGTGGAACGTGCTCCCCCAAAAAGATTGTTGGTCGATATCATTCCTCCATCACGCTCCCTCGATCTTCACAAAATCGTACATTGATGGAGCTAACTTTAGTAGGAATCTCTAATAAAAGACAATGACCGGAACTTCATGACCAAATCTCGTTATTTCATGAAAAATAATGATGGGTTTCGTTAGCTAGATTGCTGAAGAATCGGTAAGAAAAGAAAAAGTTATAAACAAAGAGCAAATTCAACTGTCAATCCAAGTGAACATGCAACTACAGAGTGTAAATGCTAGTGCTACTCGAGAATTCAAGCTCACATGCGAAAGTGCAATTGTAAATGAAGGTACCGAAAATATAAATGTTGATGCTAATGCTAGTGCAAAAGCTGATCTCAAATGCCATGGCTAATGCTACGTAAGCTCCAAATGTTGTTGCAAATGCAGCCATGGCAGGAGTATTCTTGCTCTTTTGTAAATGTAACTAAACACTACATCACTCTCCGATCCGGTGCGAATGCGATCTTTGCCAAGTAAAGAAATGAAATGAAACAACTATTCCAATTCCCCCATTTCACCCCTAGGAATTGAAAAGGAGGACCTCACATAAACACACATTTACTTGAGTGATAGAGAAAAATGGGAAAGTAATTAAATGCAAATGGAACTTCTAAATAGAAGGCTTTATAAGGCACATACGTAAATACAAGAAGAGTACATCATTGGAAAGTAAATCACCGTATACCTTTCGACAAGGAAATAAGGTGCCTTAAGAAGTAGCTTCTTAGCAGCATATTCGGTGGCAAGGACTTCGACTATTTGGATATCGTCTTTCAAAACTTCAATGAAATGTTGCCAATCGAAAATGTCCTTGAAATCACTAAGATAATATGGAAATAAGAATTAGAAAAGGCAATAAAATGGATTTTTTGTTGATATTAAAACAAGCGAAAACATAAAATACCTAGGATCCGTCCAAAAGGAGTTATGATCAAGTGATGGAAGAACCAAAGTCGCATTTCCCATTATTTTGGCGATAGCAACTTTCATGTCGTATATCTACATTTGTATTAATTAATAAGAACATTTCATTTTCAAAAAACATTAATAATAAGCAACTACTAGTAATAATTTTCAAAATATAAGGCAATTAGGAGTAAAATGAGCCATCGAATCTGGGAACTTGGATCATACACCGTTTCTCATTTGATTCAATCCGCCATTGGCATGAACAAGAATGTACCCATTCGTATCGAGAACCTTTCCCTGATAAAGGATGAATAAAAATATAGACATTAGAGTGAGAAATATAGTTTTACGAGAATTAACTACAAATGTAAATAAAATGAAAAAAATAGGAGCCGTACTTATGCGATTAGATGGTCGAGCAATGCACTTGATATTAGTCCTCACTATTAGGTTTAGTCCAAATTTCAGGGGCACAGAAAAGAGCCCAAATCAAAGTGCATTAGATAATCCTCGGAAACATGTTGAGTACAATAAGCTCCATGAAACTGACTTAAAATAATATACGCACACAATTTCCCACCATCATTAAATTGAAAAGTAAAAAGCATATGTATATATATATATATATATATATATATATATATATATATATATATATATGTATATCTTTGTGCATACATGTATATGTGTATGTATATACTGCTTTGTAGAAGTTGTTCCTAAAAATGTTTAAAAAAAAATTCAAGAAGCTTAGTAGAAATGTTTCAATTCTAAAGAGTTATATTATAACTAAGTCGGCCATAAAGCGATCGGCGCAAACAATGAAGACCACGGGGATTCATTTTTAGTTAGCATATACCATATCCAAGCGATGAATAAAGCGGATCGGCGCATGGTGGCTGAAGACCACGAGAGTTTATTTAGGACATATCTTGCTTGGGCTCCTGAGCCGTAGGCTTCTTTTGAGAACCTCTCCATAATCGTCCATAAAAGTACGAGGAGTATGTCTTTCTGCGAGAATTTCAAGGCGGTGATGTCTTGTATGCCCTGATCTCTTTCTTCAATAATAGCCTCATTGAAGGCAATTTCATTGTCCAATAGCAAAACCTCCTGTCGTAGTACAAATAAGGTGGAATCAACAATAAATAATGTTTTGTAAAAGTAATGTGCATGACCAGATAAAAGCCTGATTAATAATCCGGTTGG